>OY101447.1:91022239-91399739 GCA_956483635.1 Panzeria rudis | reverse complement strand
ATACATACATACATACATACATACATACATACATACATACATACATACATACATACATACATACATACATACATACATACATACATACATACATACATACATACATACATACATACGTACATACATACATACATACATATGTACATTAGGGTGGAGCGTGAGAATTTTTTGAAATTTCCCGACCCTCAGTTGGGTTGCCAATTTCTGAAAATTATACTACTGAAGGCAACTGAGAGCTGTGAATTTCAGTTGCTATTTTTTGCCTTTCTGGCAACCAGTAATTTTCAGTTGCCGACTGGCAACGTAACTGAAGTTCATTTGCATTAAATAATATGCCGTATTAAGTTTGTTTTGTTTTTTCTCTAATAATAACAAAAAATTAAAAAAAATTATTTTCATATAATTTTAGTTTAGGAACTATGTTCGTAGCTAAATGCATATTTTTGCGCATATTTTTCACTTCTAGGTGCATTTGTTAAGCGCTTAAAATCAGTTTTTAGCTACATGAAAGTCCGAGCACTACTCATTACAGTCAAAATATCCACTATTTTTATACACACAAGGTAAGATCTCAGACAAACTTAAGATGAAATAAACAATGAAGCAAAATTTCGAATTTCAAAGTCTTTGCCATATCTTGCAAAACAAACATTTTCTAAGGTAATTTGGGGTCGCTGAACACGAAAATGATTTTCATTAATTTTCCTAATGAGCGTTTTCACAATATAAGCTTTTTTTGGTTTTTTTAGATTTTTCGTTTATTAGCAAAAATTCCGAGAACGGCTCATCTGAATAAAATACACTGTAAATGTACACTGTTGTATAGATATCTCTCTATTCTTTCATTTAATAATCAGTGTATTGAATGAACGAATAGAGAGATAGGATAAAAATGTATAGAGCTATGTACATGAGTTAAAAGTTTAAAAAGGTATATTTTTAGTACTTTTCCTAAAAACTGGCATTTTAAATTCCTCCATTGAGATGAAAAAATATACTGAGTGTATTTTGTTTCGGGCTGTATTTCAAAAATAATTTTTGATAAAAAAAGAAGAGTTATTATCCGTTAACAGCTATATTATTTTTCATACAAAATTAACTTAGTTCAGTTTGCATTAAAAACAAATTTTTTTTCATTGAAAACAATTTTGTATGGGATATAATATCGGATTTTTGCACCTAATGGCTCATAACTTTCTTATATTTTGTCAGATCTCGTCGATTTTAAGCTTCTTTTATGCACAAAATGTTTTTATGCTTAGCCTTAAAAGAAATTATTAAAATGTGTTTCTGCATTAATGAAGGAACTTAACATAAAATTCATAAAATTACTCTAACTTCTGGGCATGATAGAAGGCTGAAAGATATGTTGAAATAACTAAAAATTTTTTTGTATATAATTTAGCTGGATGCAACCTTCTGGAGGTATTCGAATCCATTGGATGACTTTTTTCACCTTTATACACCGGCGCTGCACCCTAATGTACATATATACTCATCAGGGGTGCCACAAATAAAAAAAAATTTTCTACTAAAATGCTCCTCAAAACATACCAAAACCTACCATTTCGCTTGAGTTAATTATATTTATGAAAAGGAAATTTGTATAGAAAATACATTTGATAATACAAATCTAATCGAATGTTAAATATGCGTAGGGTTGCTATTTCAATATTTTATGAATAAATTATTTTAACAAAAAGGCTTTGGCAATCAAAATAAGTGATGCCATATCATTTGAAATAACAACGACAATACAGCGCTGTCAACAATTCAAAAATATCGATGTAAAACTGAATTTACATGATGACATATTTGATGACATATTTGGTATGAAATTTGGTTTTGTTGGCAAGAGCAGCTTTTTCAGTTAACGGAATTAGTCTCCAAAACTGGGGATTTATTTTCGTATTTGGGAATGAAAATTGGAGTTGAGGATAAGGGGATTTTTTATTGATATATACTATATTGCTTTACCCTTAATTGCTTTATCGAAAAACTCTTGTATTCATTTATTATAATCACAATTTAAACAGACTATATAATAAATCGGACTATTGCTGAAAATTTCATAATTTTAAATTAGAACCTCCAAAATATCAGAATCAAATATGTACAATTAATTTAACATTTCCAAACTGCATATAGGTAGAATGTGTATATTCGCATTTCTGTGTATTCGTTTGCTACTTTAAAGTATTGTCTAGTTCTGATAACTATATGTGATGATCCTGATAAAAAAAGGAGTTTATCTTCCGGATGCCGAAACTGAGTTAGCTACATTGCCTAAAACTGGGAAAATGGCGTTTTTTACCGCAATTTAATATTATGAATGTAAAAATATAGTTTTGTGCAAATGAGCTTTAAAGTTTAGCATTATAGTGGAAGAAGAAGGTAGAGGTTGACAAAAATCTCTTTTTAAGTAATTTCGGAGCTGAATGTTAGAATAATTCCCCTTATAAAGTGGGATAACTTGTCTGAGCAGTGATATCAACCATAATCTCAAAAGCGACAAAATTTACACAAACAGCTATTATTGACTCTACTGAAAATTCTTAGTGGGAAGGTAAGGTCCCTTTTCATCCGGATTATCACATATAATAATAGGCGTCAATCTCTATATATGAAAAATATAAAAAAAATTGGGCAACCCTTGTAGTTCTAACGTTATGAACATTTATTATGATATAATTGATCAGACTTAAAATCTTTTACCAAATATCTTTTTTTTATAAAATGGGAAACATCAACTAATTTTTAATAGAAAAAAGCTTTCTCGCAAAAAGCTTTTGTTTAAAAATGGTTTATTGCGAATTCCTAAATGACAGCCATTGCTAGATAAATTGTTTTATGTTTGCGTTTCTCAAATTACTAGGGGAAATCACTCTTCGTAGGAAACTGCTATTGCATACCTTGCAGCTCTTGCATGTCTAGGATATATGCTACCATATGCAACACAACAAGAACAAAATATAAGAAACTTACATTTCCTACACAGTAGGAAACTTGTCTAGCATATACGCAACTAGCAAAATTACTCAGAAAGACTCTGAGAGTGTATAAACATGAAAATAAAATACAAACTAATAGTAGGCCAGTTTATTCACTTTTTCAATAAAACCAGTGAATAATAGTAAAAACTTTTTGGTAGTCGAACGCATCTATTACTTCAACAAGAAAAGTAAACAACGTTGGTTTGTGTGTGTGTGTGTGTGGGTGTGTAAGTTTATTCATTTATTTTTTGTATATAATTTCAAATGTATGTATATAAATAATAAATTAAGAACAATATTGAAAGTACATTCTTCATTTTTATAGTACATTTGAAAAATTACAGAGTTATACATAATATCTATGTATGTATATATAGTATGTATGTATTTCCCACATGTTTGAAGAACACTCATTGTTTGTAGCAGAAAATGATAGTTTTTATCCTAGAGGTGCAAATATGCTACCAAGAGTGATTTCCGCTACTATTTTGTCTTCTTATATATTTGAAAGTACAAAGCACACCCGATATATACAAATAAATCAAATCTTAGGAATTTCAATTTCATGATACATATTTTTGTATACATACATACATACCAATCGTAGGGAATTTCGTATTGAATAATTGTCACAAAAAATTGCATGGAAATTTAAACTTATAAATACACAGAAAAAAAAAGAAATGTGAAATCAGCATGACGCAATGTTGATTCGAAATCGTATTAAGTTTACAAGAAAAATATTGTTGTTTAAGTGTGGTAGTGTTTATTTGCTTTGTTCATTGCTACAATTCACTGTTGTGCCTAGTTGTGTGACTTGTTGTTGCTCATTCTCATATTGCCCACAAATAGCCGACAAAAATCGAATTACCAACGAAAGCTTACTGCTGCTGACTTACAATTACCATTGTTTCATATTAATTTTAATAAGAAAATAATTAATTTAACCATAAATCTCTTTGATTTCATATTTTTCGCTGTTAAAACTTTTTATAAACTTTTTATAAACGTTACATTTCAATTTTAACTTCAAAAAGTTTTACGTTAAATAATCAATTAAATCATGTTGAATTAAAAAGAAATACATTTTACATACGATGGTATTTATTTAGTGTATATCTAAAGTAAAGTTTGAAGCTGTTGTGGCTGCAGTGGTTAACGCGTTGACTACAAATGGCAAGTGTTCCAATCTTGGCCGGGCAGCCAATACAAACTTTTCTGATGCCCATGCTAATACACATGACGTAAGTAAAATAATTAATAAAATAGTTATGTACATTAAAGTCATGTTGTTCCAACTTGATATAATTTTAATTCAATATGATTCTTCGTGTTGCTTCAATATCACGTTGCTTAAACTTGAAATAACTTTGTTTCAACATGATTCTTTTTGTTGATTCAATATCAAATTCATGTTGCTTCAACTTGAAATAATTCAACATGATTCTTCGTATTATTTCAGTATCAACTTCATTCTGATTTAACTTTACTGGAATATTAAATCAACATGAAATATCCTTATTTCAAGATTACTGTTGAGTTAACACCTATGGAGCAAAATCACTATCGGAAAATGTTAAATTAACTTGGTTTTCGACGATTTTACTATGAAATTTTTCTGTGTGAATAGAAAAAGGAAAAAATGTTCATGAAAAAAATTCATCGCATAAATTTAGTTTATTACAAAAATATCTGGAGAAAGTTGTAAAAAGTAGGACAGCACCGGGCTCTTGCTAAAAAAGATGTAGGACTACAATGGATGCCCTAAAAATGAGGACAGTATCCGGGGAAAAGAGGATGGATGGCAACCATAAATAGACATCATTGCGAGTCATTATTTCCAAAAAAAAGTAATATACAGTCCCGATTTAATATCCTAAACCCAATTAATATAGGGAAGCCATATGAAATTCTGAATAAAATATATTTGCACAGTTGCTCTAAGCGTACCTACTTAAAAGCCAGAATTTTGAAAAGCTTCACAAAATGCAACAAATCATCACCAATTAATTTTAAAATTTTTAAAAATCTACAAGTTTTGGTCTGATTAGACCAAAGTGGCAGCCCTGGTTCTTATATGTTCATCAATAGAATGCAAAATAAACATGTAAGGCCCTCAGAAAGTCAGATGTCAAAGAGATAATCATCATACAACCTACCTAGCTGCCACCTAATAATTGTGTAATTTAAATAAATATGTATTGTTATTAAACAATCTAATTTCAAGAAAATAAATAAACAAATAATTGCAAGCAATACAGCGATGAATTAAAAAATAGCACACTTCAGCTATTTACGTATCGCCCTTCTTTAACAATACTGTATAAATTCGAAATTTTCATTTTATAAATTTTTACAGAATAACGAAATTATTTTTTCATATCTACCAACTGTAAAAGTTTTGTGTCGTTCTGACCACTTCTTCACCACAGAAAAAGAGCTGAGATCTTTTTCGCAAAATAAATTATTTCCAAGCAGGGATGTCAGATTTATTTTGACCTTTTTCGCCAAATTGCCCTATATATATATATATATATATATATATATATATATATATATATATATATATATATATATATATATATATATATATATATATATATATATATATATATATATATATATATATATATATATATATATATATATATATATATATATATATATATATATATATATATATATATATATATATATATATAAATATATATATATATATATATATATATATATATACATATATATATATATATATATATATATATATATATATATATATATATATATATATATATATATATATATATATATATATGCACAGGCAATGTATCTTCGGAAGAGCGCGATGAAATTGATGACCCACTTGGTGTTGGGACGTACTCCGATCCAGAATTTTCGAAGTCTTGTAAACTCATCGAGTCAGCATCAGACATGTTTATTCACGTACTATTTTTTTTCTTGCTAATACATTTTCAATTAAAAAAACTGATAACACACTTCAATAGATCTTATGAACTTACCTTTGACAAACTAGTGGATTTATTATTTAAACAAGAATAACTATTTGACGAGCTATACCGATACTTACAAAAAAGAAAGTTTTTATCATAGTCTATTTAACTAACGCTGCATTTACACGCTGCAAGTAGAGAATACGTATTATCTTCGAAAAGCTCGAAACACATGAAAACACAAACAACAAAAAAGCAGTGTCTAGACAGACTAGTGGAAATTACAGTTTGAAATTTAATGGGTAGAAGCAAAAATCAAAACAAACTATAAAAGCAAGGTTGATTAAAATGCATTTTGTTACAAAATCGCAACAGCTGATGGCGTAAGTCAACTTCATTACTTAAACTGTGGTTTTTAGTTACAAAAAAGAAAGTTGATTTTTAAAAATTTTAAACGTAACATGCGTTTTTGGCCTAACCCAGACATATTTTTTATTTCTAGGATTCGATTTGGCCTAAGTGGCTTAGGCCAGTATGACATCCACATTTTTTTGAAATTTGCATAGCGGAAAAACAGTTTTCAGCAGGTAGTATAAACTAGTGTTATACTATGCAATAGGGAGTTTTTTAGTATTTATTTCAAGAGGTTCCGGTTAGATCAGCATAGTCGGTTTGATTTTTTTGAAAATGAGTGTTAGGCCGTTTTGGCGCTGAGCGCCTCATATATAAACTCTACTAGACCGAACGGCGTACAAACGACTGTCTTTGGGATGTCCTCTTCAGCCATCGGAATTTGATAGTAGGCTCTTACAAGATCAATAGTTGTAAAAATTGACTTACCATATAATTTCTCCGAAAAATCGTTGATGTTGGCAATGGGGTGTAAGTCAGGTATCGTCTGTGCATTCCGTTTCCGATAGTCCCCACATGCTCCCCATCCACCAGTTTTTTTAGTCACCATGTGTATGACAAATACCATTATCCAGTAAAAAATCGATTTCTGCTTTTGCTGCGGCAAGCTTGTCACCAGATATTCTTCTGGGGCGATCAGCGACTGGTTTACCCATTGTCTATATATGGTGAATGATACTCTCATCAGCATTAGACTTACATGTCAATGTTTGTGATGTAATGTCGATGAACTCTTCAAGTAAACTTGAAAAAGGATTTGTTGTATTTGATAACGTTGAGACGTGGAATTCATTTGCTGCGCGTATAGTACCACGACTTGTCAAATTTGTTTGTTATCAATGAGACGTTTTTGTTTCAGGTCAATAAGTAAATTGTAATGACTTAAAAAGTCGGCTCCCAGTATGGGCGCTTGGACGTCAGCTATAATAAACAACCACTTGAGTTGACGTTGGAGTCCAAGATCAAATTTTAAAACACATTGGCCAAATGTAGTAATTTCACTGCGATGAGCTTCACCTCAGTAGGTTTCAATGTTGCCTTGATCAAAGATGGTGGTACAACAGATACCACCGATCCTGAATCAATTAAAAAACCAGTTTTTGTTGATTGGTCATAAACGTGTAGACGATTCTCTATTAGAGTGTTGCTGTTGTTGTTCATGTTGTTGTAAATCATGTTGTTGTTGATCGTTGTATCGCTGCTGCTGCTGCCGCCAGCCGGATTGAGTGACAACAGCCTACCTAGTTTTCCGAACTGGGATTCCAGTGGAGACAAGTAGGCTTACACTTACGAGCAGTATCACCATATTTTACGTGGTAATAAAATAACGTTTTTGAAGAGTTTTGATGATTTCGTGAACGATCTCTAGATACTGAGCGAGTTCGATTAAATTTACTTCTATTCTGTTGTAATTGCATTTGATCAACTTTGTCCGATAAGTTTTTAATCGCTTTCCAAACATCTGTCAAAGTCATTGTAGGACTAACTGCATCCACTGGGATATTAGCATCTAAACGCAAGTGTGGTATAGATACAGAACTTACCATGTTATGATTGGCGTCTAACATTTTGTCTGCCATCTTAGCTACTTTTTCTAAATCGTCATCCTCTAAAACAGTAAGTATAGGGCGAATATTTTCCGGCATATGACCAAAAAATATTGTGCGAATAATAGGCTCGTTTCCCTTACCAGGGGATAAACGTTTCATGTCTGACAAAATCTCAGATGGTTTTTTACCAACGGTTTCACCACCTTGCAATAAGCGTCGTAACTTTGATTCAGATGATTCTGCGAATTTTGATATAAGACGTTCTTTTAGTCTAGCGAATTTGTTGCTCTGTGGCAGATCCGTAATGAGATCTTCAATTGACAAAAGAGTTTCATCTTCAAGGTGTACTGAAATCAAATCAAATTTGTTGGAGTCAGACGTGATGTTGTTTAAAATAAATGTTCTCTTAATCTGTGCGAACCACAAGTGCGGGTTGTTTTTATTAAACTTAGGAATGTGAATTCGTTGTAAGTTTGGTGTTGAATCATTCGAACCTCTATGAGACTGCTGCAGTGTCTCAAATTCGTAAAACTTTTCCTCTTCTATATCAGACGTGTCTTCTGTACTGTTTTTTCGTGACCTCAAGTTATAACGTTGATCACTCATAAAACAAGACTGTGCCGGTGTTTGCAAAACTGCAGTCTATTAGTAGAAGTTGCCAGAATCCGTTGAATTTTTGAAATTGCTGCAACAGCACTGCTTGCAACATACATTATTGTAATTTGATTGATAGTTGCGTGTGTTCTAACTTTTCAATTCAGCACGGCGTCACCAATATAGTTACCGATGTTAATCCACCGTATTAAAACACAGGAACTATTACTTACAGTAACTATTTAATATTAGTATTTTTATTTATAATTAATTATTATTTAAATTGATTTCACAAGACAACAAATCTACAGCTGTAGAAGCAAGAACTACTCTAGGCGTCAAGGTTTGTTTTCGTCTGTTCGTTTTCATTGAAGAGTTGCCAGGCGGTTGATTTTGATTGTTCATGAATACCGGAGCTGCCACAGATGAATATAGATTGTTGTAATATATAATATTTAATTAATTTTTGTAATATTATATATTTATTGTTGTAATAATTAATATTTATTAGTCCCTGGTAAACGAAAACAAGGTGCATATAAAAGCAGGCAAATAAAATTTTAAGGAGCGGGAAGAACAAATAGTCCAGGCACCTTAAAATAGGTAGAATCAATCTGGGAAAATTTTAGGAAATGTTGAAGTTAAAAAAAACAAGAAAAGTTAAATTAAAAAAAGAAAATTCTAGAATTCAGAAGAGATGGCTTCTTGGCGCGGAAAATTTGGAAAACCGACGAAACGAAAATAGGTTGATAGGCTACCGAAGGTATTCAGTTAAGACGGAATAAAATAGTCAGTCGAAGAGCTCGCAAGTAAAAAGTGGAGTGTAAATGTTCTGTGAAAAATATATTTAAAAAAAAGTTATTTAGCAAAAATATATTTGAAAATAAAAGTAAAAAAAAATTAATATCCTTTTAAGGAAATTTTGATTATATATATTATAAACAGTAATAAAAGAATTCAGAGGAAAACATTCGGCGCTACATTCCTAGTGTTTAAAAATAGTACAGAGAAAAACAAATTAAGAAAAGTGTAGTGATATTCCTAGTGGGAAGTAGTTTAAATAATTTCTTTTTATTTGCTTAGCTGGCTACTGGCTAGAGCAAAGAGGAAAAGATTCCTGCGCTGAAATCCATTCCCATCGTAGTGCGGCATAAGGATTGGTGAGATCGGAAAATGATAACCAACCAAGTTTAGTAGCCAGGTAACCTCTGTTTTCATTAAAAGTAACTATCACTCAAATATATTTAAAAAAAATTGGCGATCAGTATAGAAAAAAACCAACAAAAACAAAAAAATTGAAAAAAAGATCTAAATTCTGTCGTAGAAAAAAAAAACAGAACAGAAAAAAGGTTGTATGTATAAATCCGTCATTTTTAATAATTTTATCGTGTTTTTTAATCCAATCCAAACAATTTTACTAACATTTATTTTATATCGTATTTTGTGTTCATACCTAACCTACCTATTTAAACCTACTACCTACTTAGGGAATTCACAATGTGTATCTTAAAATTTGGAAATAGCAATATCGTTACACCATAAAATTTCATTGTGAGCAACGTTACAAAGCACAGCATATTAAAGTAGTAAAAGTAACGACGAAGTTTGCGGAATATTTCTCACTATTTACATGTATATAACACGAACTAAAAATACACAACAAACAAAACAACAACACAAGCACGATAGTGCTTGGTACTTATCAACATGCCAAAGAAAAACCAATACACTTAAACCACACACAATTTATTTATTTAAAATATTGCCGCATTGAAAAACATGCTTCTTGGACGTTTAAACTTGCCATCTGGTAGTAAATTTCATTTACATGCAAAACAAAAACAACAAACTTGCCAACCCATAATAAAAGACTAAAATTGAAACGTCGTTATATTAAGACACATTTTAGAACGGTGTTGTGAACTACATAGCTATATTAAATTTTTTTATTTGTCGTGAAAATTTATAATTTTAGTTTATACAGTATTAGTTAAACCCCAAAAGTAGGTTAGGTTTTTTCATTGCGCTATTGGGTTTGTGACAGCAAAGTAACAATCTATTTCCTTTTGGTTATTTAGTAGAAATAATAAGTAAAGACATATTTATAATGAGGGACAAATGAAATGTTTATTTAATTATTAATATTTATATAAGGGAAACAATATAATAATTTCCTATTTTTCTAGCCTCATGGAGCTCTTTTAGGTTAGACGTCTAGAGTAAGGTTCAGCTAAGTTGGTTTGGAGTAATTTTTAATTTGGTCCTGCTGGGAAAGGAAAAAAAGAAATATTAGAAACTTGAAAATTTAATATGCGTAATAAATAAATAAGCACAGTAGCGCAAGGAAATAAATAGGATCAGGTAGGGAAACAAATAGGAAAAATTGTATAATAAAAAAATTAAAATATATCAATAAAGAAATAGAAACAAAAAAAAAATTTAGTTAACTGCCTGTTCAACGATGTCGAAGGAAAACCTGAGCGATCGAAAGCCACTGTCTCAAAATCTAGTCAATTTGGGTTCAACAATATCGACAGCTATCGTTTGCTTGCGCTTACGTGTGTCAATTTTTCTCTCTTAAGGATTAAAATTTTACAATAATGCCATATTGTAAATTTCTAGTTTATTTGACGATTTTCATTAAAACACTGAAAATACTACTAAATTGTTTGAAGAAAAATACAACCAAACATAACGACAAGAGAGTCCATTGTAAGGTACTCGCAGTTGTACAGGAAATTTGTATAATTTTCTAGTTTTGTTGTACAGGTGCGACTACCTTTTTTGTTGGGCCTTACACAGTAAAGAAAACAGAAGTTTTGAATGTGTGGCTTTTATTTTGTTTAAAAAAATCATGAGTATGTGCATAAATATAAAAAAATTAATAAGAATGATAAAAAATATTATAATAAAGAGAGATGTTACGAGTTCTAAGAATTTAATGGGCTTTTATGCACATTTTTTTGCCAGTCGCAAGCAACACAGTAAGTGAGTGATTTTGACATTACGTTCGTATTGCGTCGACATTGCTGAATCGGATATCGTATGAAACCACTTACGTTTTCTTTCTACTTGTTTTTCGAGTTATCGTTCGTATAGATACATATTTATGACTTTGTTCATGAACGCAAATCGCTGTTCTTTCGCTTAGAATGCGCATGAACATCTTTTTTATACATCGTTGAACAGGCAGTAAATTTGAAAACTAAAAAAAGGGGTAAAAAAATATACATTGTAATAATCGAATCTGGAAAATAAGAAAGTAAAATTGTTGACTAAGAAAATTAGGAAAAAATTATAATAAAATATTATTAGTACTATTATAAAAAAAAATGCATGCTAGTTTTAGATATATTTTGCGTTAAGAATTATGAAGATTATTGTTACATTAGGTATAAGAAAATTAAATAAAATTATTAATATCATTTATTTCGAACGTATTTGCTTTGTGAATCTAAATTGATTATTAGGCTAAGGTTCGTAAAGTTATATTCAGAAAGAATTGGGTGTGATTAATATTCCAAGGAACAAGGGAAAAATTAACATCAACTTAATTTTTCAACGTACACAGCAGATTATTAGGCTAAAGTTCGTAACGTTATACTCAGAAAGAATTGTTCCTTGGAATATTAATCATACCCAATTCTTTCTGAATATAACGTTACGAACCTTAGCCTAATAATCAATTTAGATTCACAAAGCAAATACGTTCGAAATAAATCATATATACTTCAGTATAAAATCAAACCAAAAAAGTTTGTCTTGAGTAGAACAAAAATCAGAAAAATGGGAATGAAGAAAAAAAACCGATGGCAACGCTGGGAAAGTGCACTTTAATATAAGCTTAAGAGTGATTTAATTCTCGTATTCAATTTTCACGAAAAAGTTGTATATATAAGAATTAAAATCACATTCAACAGAGCCACCTGACAAGTGGTGATAGCAAATACACGTGAGCACTGACGATGGAAGTGTAGCGGCTTCCGAAAGTGGCGCTACTCTGTTCTGCTGTGTACGTTGAAAAATTAAGTTGATGTTATTTTTTCTCTTGTTCCTTGGAATATTAATCATACCCAATTCTTTCTGAATATAACATTACGAACCTCAGCCTAATAATCAATTTAGATTCACCAAATAAAATTATGTTGTAAATTTGAAAAGGTTATTGAAATAATGTCTGTTTAATCCCATTAATCCCCATAAAGGTGACGATGGCAAGGTAAGAGGGCAAAGAGGTCAGTTAGAATGTGGGTCGCTGGAAATAGAATTTTTGTGAATCTGTCTCGACTAGGTTGGGTGGGCATGATAGGAGAGACCTCATCTGTCTCCTATGATTTTCTCAAGTGGTATCGTGATTTTAGTTTGTTTTGATTTTTGTTGTTCCTTTAGTTTGGTGTCAGATACGCGGCTGGCGGGAAGGCTTGGGACCTCTTGGGGATAAAAATGATAATCTGAGCTAGACGGAAACCTCGCCAGGTTAACCGGTCTGTAACAATAGTCGTTCTCGTACGTTTTATCCGAGAAACATTTGCAAATTGTTCGATAACGATATTATTTTCGTTTGCTGTGGTCAAGCGGGTATACATACATATGTACATAGGTAAATGTATAGCAACTTTATTACAATTAAGCCCTGTACATACGGTTGTCAGTTCTTACAATATTGTCAGATGTGCCAATGTTCTGACGATGTAGTGACAATTAAAAATTGTCAGCACAAGATATATTGTTAGTTCACACGGTTGTATCAAAGTTGTTAGAAAAGCTTAGAATTTATTGGCAGACAATTGTCTGACAATAAATGTATCTGACTATATTGTCAGTAAAAAAATTGGCAGTTCACACGATTGTCAGATGCAAAAATTGTCAGATCAGTTATTTGGCGCTGCCAGACTCTGATCATTTAACAGAAATGATCAATTATTTATCATCTGTGCTTATCTTGACTTTAAAAAGTGAAAATATAAATTAGAATTAAACATAAAGAAGCAATTTTAACTATTTTAGCTGCATAGTTTCTTTTATTTTTCCCTAAAAAAAGATGTGTGCAGTGCTGCCAATATAAAGAAGTCTCTGACAATGACGCCATTGTCAGATGTAGAACTTCGCACATCTGACAATTAAAAAATGTCTGAGAATAATCTGACAATGGCAACGCGATGTGTTCACACGATTGTGAGATGTCCGACAATTTTTTGTCAGCAGGTAGTAATAAAGTCGACTGACAATGAATGCTATTTCTGCCAACGTTGTCAGACAAAAATTTTCAGTTCACACGATTGTAAAATTTTTTTAGCAGATTTTACTTACAATATTGTAAGATCTGACAATCATCTGTACACAGCCTTAGCAATCATGAATTATATTTATATTACACATAAAAAATTTTTTGAAGACTTTTTTTCTAAAATTAAGATTTTTTTTCGAAGTATGATGATTTTTCTCCGAAAATTCCCGGCACCATTGCTCATATTATTTCGCATGATGACTCAAAATGTTGTAGATACATTTCATATCTTTTTCACAAAATAAACAGAGTACTACTTCTGCAACAGTTTTTCGTGAGCAATTCGTTTAAATTTTTTTATATGGACTTTTGATAGCACTTCGCACGAAATGATGAACAGAGTACCATGCTTAACACGTGAAGATTATAACAAAGGTATATGTCAAATTTTTCGCATGATATAATCAATGTTGCCCAAAAATTTTTTACAATTTGCACACAGTACCAGGCTTTACTGGAGGTCTCCATGAGCAATAAACTGGGAAATAATTATGTTCTCACCTGTCAAATTCTATTTACAACATCAAATGTTCAAATATGGACCACAGAAACATTTATTTGCAAATAAATTGCGACATAATTGTTCAAACTTATACTATATTCACACTGCTATATTTTAACGTGTTTCGGCAAATATTTTAAGAAACTAAATAAAGTTGTTCAGACTACAATTTTATAAACTTTCTGTTTACATTATGACGAAATCATAAAAGGTGGTAGCAAACCGGCAGCAAAAAATTTTTTTCGTTACCTAATTATTCATCATTTTCAAAGTTATTAATTAGAATTTTACATTTTATGTACATTTTTCCACTTGAATTGAAAACTTGAACCAAAAACGAGGTTTTTAATACTTTTAACCCAACACAAATCATAATTTTCAGAATACGCTGTTTGTTATTATAGAAATGCTACAACCTGTTTTAATTTCGACTTTGTTACATATTTTGCCGCCATTACAAACCGTGTTCAATAAGCACTAAAATAAAAAAATCGACTGAACATACATCAAGAAGTACTTGGAACCCTGCCTTTTACTGGTTTTTGAATGAGTTTAATTTTGCAACACGTAAATTTTTTGACAATTGAGTATATGGGAAAACATATAAAAATTAACGTGTTTGGCTCGTAAGCACTTAAAATTGCTATAAGCACGGTAGTGTGAATTGCCTATAATTTTGAAACACGTAAATTTTTTGATAATTGAGTATATGGGAAAACATCAAGAAATCAACGTGTTTAGCTCGTAAACACTTAAAATTGCCATAAACACGGTAGTGTGAATTGCCTATTGCATAGTGTCTTCACGAGCCATGGATTTGTCTTGACAAAAGTCAAAGTCGATATGAAAATATAGCACCAACATTTTTCGGATATTTTTATGTATGATATTTTATGTATGACAAATGTTAGAACAAAATTATGTCTCATCGAGACGCCTTGTTATGTTCAAGAAATAAGGTTGAGCATAGCTGTCAAATTTGATCGGCATTTGTTGTTTGGGTGAATTAAACAAAAGAAACTTGTAGCTGTGGTAAAATTACAATGTTTTTGAAATAAAATAAAGCAAATTTAAATAAAAAAGTTTCAAAACAACATTAAATAAACTAAAATAAAGACGAAAAACATCGGTCCATTCATTCTGAATTTTTTAAATTTATGTACAATTCCACAATACGTGTTCTATAGCTCGGAACATAAGCCTGTACATAAACATATGTATATGTGCTGTTATTCTGCCGACGTTATTTCTTATGTTCGGAAATAAATATTGCGCGTGGAGACTTGAAGTTATCCTGGCCAAATTTTTATTGCCGGTATTTGTCAAATTTCATATTGAAGTTTTAATTATTTTTTTAAAGTTGTATTTTTTATATGAAGTTTGGCAATTGCCGCAATAAATATTGCAGTTAATAAGTTTCTTAGGCAATATGCCAATAATTTTAGTTAATTTCCATGTCCGAAAAATAACTCAAAATTTAGGTGGAATGACTTATAAACTTTTGGTAGTTGTCTATGATAGCAAAGTAAATTTACTTTTATTGTAGGTAAGTTAACCATTGTAAAAAACGTAAATTTAACTATATTTTTAGATACATGATGTGCTTTTCGATAAATCCTACATTTGCATTATATAAATTGCGCAAATAATAAAAACCAAATAGATTTATAATTATATTATACAATTTTATTTATAATATAAAGTAGTAATATACATAGGCAGTGGTCATCACTAAACATTAAATATTTTGAGGAACATCATACAACAATAGTAAAAGTAACAAGATAATACATATCAGGAGAACACAATTTGTTTAAAAGGGAGAATCGTTTTTGATATCATTATTAAAATTTTAGACAATTAAGTGCTGTTTCCACAATACAAACAACTGATTTGAGTAGCAAATTTGTATTGGAATCACTCAAAAAAGTGGGTGCTTTTCATTGTGGAATCAGCACAACATCGAAAGCTTTTATTAGAAAGCCGTGTTGTTAGATTCTAAACTTTGAAATGAGAAAATGTAACATACTGCTTCCACTTAAAAAATGTATAGTGTATTTGGTATTTACGATATGCTGTTGTATTGATGTCCATCAATTAACATCATTTAATACAACACCCAAAAACACATGCATTTTGTTGGTAGAAACGCACCAGAAATATGTCAAATCTATTGTCTGTGTGACGCACACATTCATATGCTCTCTCAAATTTTTAACACAAGCACGTTGTGTTAGTGAATTTGCACACCAGCACCCACATAAATTTAAGCACCTCATACACGTTTCAATTGAATTGTCAATTGAGTCTTTCAATTGAATGGATTCTTGGCCACACACTTCATAAACTGAATTGAAAGATTTTCATTCAATTTTCATTTTCATTCAGTTAAAGACAATTTTAAAAATACTTAACTTTTTCTTTGCAAAAGAAAACTATAAACATAAATTTGGACAGCGATCAAGCGACTCGAATACACACAACACAATCGAATAGAAAGAAATATTTACTAGAAGACTTCTTTTTTCTAGAACCACATATGCCACTCAGAAGAAAGTAATAACATTTGACAATTGCCGACCTTTTAACCCTGCAAAAATTATTAGTCTACATGGTCCATTTTAGCTGATGTGGACTAGTTACAGCATGGTCCTATGTAATGCAGCAATCGACCACTTTCAAAGAAATGTTCGTGTTTTTTTGTTAATAAGACCAGCACTCAGGGGATGGCCCCTACTCATGTAATGCATTGTGCCGGAATTAGGAAAATTGGTTATGGGAAGGAGGAAGTAGTTTTTATGGACATTTGAATTAAACTTGCAACATTGAAAGTGACAGTAAAGACCTCTGCAGGGAGTTTATTCCACGTACGAACTGTCCGGCTAAAGAACGAATTCTCTCTGTAATGCGTAGTGCGATTTACTGGCGTATCGACCACAAATGAATGTGCTCTTAATAAAGAACGTGTTGTTCGCAAAAATGAGTGAGTTTCGGGAACAAGTTCCCTGATTTCATCAGAGCACACTCCATTGTAGTAACAATAAAACAGCAAAACACACCCTACATTGTGTCGATGCTCCAGCGAGTCAATAGAGTTGGCTACTCTACTGTTACCGATGAGCTTCTTCGCCCTCTCCTGTACACGATCGATTAACTTCAAAATACATTTTGAAGCACCGCCCATACATGAGAGTTGTATTTTCGGACAGATATAGGCGGTATAGATATTAAGGAGATCAGATGGAGTGAAGTACGTCTTAAACCGTCTTAAGAAACCGAGGTACTTAAATGCTTCGTTTGAAACTTGAAAAATGTTATCCGTCCATCGAACATCACACTGAATTTTCATGCCAAGAGCATCAAGAGCTACTGATTCCTCAATACCCACACCGCCCATATTTACAGATGAAGCAGTACGATCGGTCATACGTCTGTGCGTAAGCATACAGCACTGGGTCTTGCGATCATTAAAATCGACCCCATTCGCACGACTCCATTCAGAGATTGTTACAAGATTGTGATTAAGTCTATCATTCATGTTTTGCCTCATAGCCTCAATCTCCGACAGGCTGCTGTCATCTGCAAAAGAGTAGATAGGGTTGGTTTGACAGAGAAGGTCATTAAGAAAAATAAAAAATAGGGTAGGAGAAAGAACAGAGCCTTGTGGTACCCCTGAATTAATCTTGAACTCGTTTGATGAGATTCCGCCTATAACAACTCGTATAGAGCGATCCCTGAGAAAGCTCGATATAAATCGAGAAAAATCATCACCGACACCAAAAGCAGCAAGTTTCGACAAAAGTGCATCATGCCACACTCTATCAAACGCCTTAGAAATATCTAGAGCCACCACCTTCCTCTCGCCGAAATGGTGTATGGAGTGACACCATTTTTCCAAAAAGAAGGTCAGTAAGTCACCCGTAGAGCGTCCCCTACGAAAGCCATACTGGCAGTCGCTGAGTAAGCTGTTGGACTCCAAACACATCAAAAGATGGAAATTAACCATACTTTCCATTACTTTGGAAAGTGCAGAGCATACTGCAATTGGGCGATAATTTTCAGGGTTAGTCGCCTCTCCCCTTTTAGGGATTGGCGTTACGTTGGAGACCTTCCAATACGACGGAAATTCACCATCATATTATTTTATATATTTTTTTTCGGTTATACTCATTTATTGTGTCTTCAATAAAATTTAACTAACAGTAAGTTATCAAATCTTAACTCTAAAATTTTAATTTTTAAGTCCAGCCAGTGCCAGACAAAAATATTTGTTTCAGCGGTTGGTTGTTTGGTTGTTTACGTCTCTCGTGTTCTGCTGAGAGCAAGAGTGTCCCTCCTTCTCAGCCGAGTGTGGCCTCTAAAGTTAATGATGTTTCGGGCTAGGGGATTTGGGTAGCTTGTGACGTGCTTAGAAAGCACTGTCTTAACCGGCGGCACATCTAGGTCTTTATGAATTCGCTTGTTTCTGATATACCATGGGGCTGCTGTAATCGTACGGAGTATTTTATTTTGTTGCCTTTGAATTTTTTCTACATTTGATGCCGAGGCAGTGCCCCATAACTGGATTCCGTAGGACCATATTGGTTTTAGAATGGAGTTGTATAGAAGAAGTTTACAATCTAGGCTTAGAGTAGAGTTCCTTCCAATGAGCCAATTCATTTGAGCTGCTTTTAATTTCATTTGGGTCACCTTTGCATTTATGTGTGACTTCCATGTTAGACGACGATCAAGATGAACACCGAGATATTTTACTTCAGTGTGTTGAGGTATAGTTTGGTTATTTATTTGTATAGGTGGGCAGGTTTCTTTGCACAATGTAAAAGTAATGTGTAGACATTTTTGTTCGTTAATTTTTATCCGCCATTGTTTTAGCCATTGTTCCAACTGGTGTATATAATCTAGCAAATTGCGGGTGGCTTCTTTTGTAAACGCTTAGAAAAGCTGTATCATCAGCGAATGTTGATATGTGTATGTTACTGCTTACCGGCAAGTCAGAGGCATATATCAGATATAATACAGGAGCGAGGATGCTGCCTTGAGGAACTCCGGCTTCAATGAGTTGCGGAGGGCTTTGAAAATTACCTTCTTTAACAACAAATTTTCGCTCAGTTAAGTAGCTTTCTAAAAGTTTAAGGATGTTTTCGGGTAGGTTTTGCTTTAGTTTATGTATTAAACCTGCGTGCCATACTTTATCAAATGCCTGAGAAACATCGATGAAGAGCGCAGAACAATATTTCTTTTCTTCGAAGGTTTTTCTAACCACGTTCACGAGTCTATGTGTATCGTACTATGTTGTCTCCTAAAACCGAATTGGTGGTCTGGAATGAATCCAGTACGATTCAGTATGGGTGTTAGCTTACTCATAAGTAGCTTTTCAAATAGTTTTGACATGTTAGACAACAGGCTTATAGGCCTATAGGACTCCACCTTCGTATGATCTTTGCCTGGTTTAGGTATCATGGTAATCAGCGAAACCTTCCATTCTGGGGGATAGCATTTGAGGCGCAAAATACTGTTAAAAATAAATAGAATTGTTCGTTTTGCAGTATAGGGTAGCTGTAAGAGCATTTTATTGCTCATTTTATCAGCGCCTGGAGCTTTTTTCGAGTTTAAGCCCGCAATACAGTGTTCAATATTGAACCTCAAAGTAACATCTGGTATAGCGAGAACCGGTGGCAGCTCAACTATAGTATCAGACGTATTTGGAGTAAATATTTTCTGCAAGTGCTTTACAAACAGAGTACCTTTTTCAGCGTCAGTTCTTGCCCAGTCTCCATTCGAAGCTCGCAATGGAGGCTTATATATCACTGGTCTTTTGAGGCCTCGGGCTGCTCTCCATAGCGAATAGTCTGTTTGAGGTGTTGCGTCGAGCCCATTTAGAAAGTTTTGAAGAGAAGCTGTTTTTTGATATATATATATATATATATATATATATATATATATATATATATATATATATATATATAGATATATATATATATATATATATATATATATATATATATATATATATATATATATATATATATATATATATATATATATATATATATATATATATATATATATATATATATATATATATATATATATATATATATATATATATATATATATATATATATATATATATCAGTATGATCAAGCCGTCTTATTCACTAGAGCTAGATAACAACTACAATCAAGCCTTTGGTCCTTTTGTACACGTTCAAGTGAAATGCACGAATCAAAAAATCAACAACAAGTATGTATCATTCACAACATTCTACTTGGATTGATTTTTTTTTAATTATGCGGCTTTTTAACGAACATAAGCTTACTTCTACCACGGATGTTTTCCACATGATTGTATCGTGTTTGAAACAAAAATACTGGAGTATATTTTTTTGTATATTTTTGTGTTGTTAAATTATTTGCAAAATGTTTGCTGTTCGGAGTAAATGCATACATACATACATACTACCATGCATGTATGTATATATGTATATATGTATATGTATGTATGTTGTTGTTAAGCAACATTTTATGTTAAACTTTAATAAATAAAAGCATAAAATTAATAAAAAAAAAATTATTTTTATTTTATAAACACTTAATACTAAAAGAGAAAAAGGAACGAAGTTATTGAACATTTTATATGTATGTAGTTTTAAAAGCTCTAAACTTAATCCATATCTAAAAATTAAAATTACACTAACATACTTACAAATTTAAAATTTTTCCTTGTTTAACAAGACTTCAATTTTTATAATCAGTTTGATCCGCTCAAAAATACTGTGACGTCAATATTTTCATACCACGTATAGATGTTTATGGGCATATACATATCTAATATTTCCACTAGGTAAAGCAGTATATTTCATCTTAACTCCAGAGCAGTATATCCGATTTCAACCAACAAAAAATAAAGAATGCATGATAAAATTACCTTTAAGGTAAAAGAATTTTTAGTTAAAAAATTTTAATTTTTCATAAAATAAACTATTTTCTAGTTTGATACTAAAAGCCACTAATTTGTTTACTTATTAAATAAACATACATACCTTCTTATTTTAAAAATAGTTTTATCATGCCTTTTTTACCGTTTCTTTGGTCGAAATCTCAATGTTTGTTACTCGAGTTAAGATGAAATATACTGGTGAGTCTAGCAAATTTTCCCCTACCATTTTCAAGAAGAATTATTGGGCCGAACCGCTAGCAAACGCTTTCAAACAAAAAATAATTTTGAAAATCAGTTCACAAATGACAGAGTTTTGGATTGGGGGGAGCAAGTTTCACCCCCCGATTTTCGACAAACAAATTGTGTGGCCAAGTTTTGTCAAACCCTTTCAAACGAAACAAGAATTTTGAAAATCGGTTCACAAATGACAGAGTTATGCATGGGGGGAGCAACTTTCCCCTCCAATTTTCGATAAAAAATTTTGGGACCAAACAGCCAAACCCTTTCCAACAAAAAAAGAATTTTAAAAATCGGTTCACAAATGACGGAGTTATGCGTGTACAAACATAAAAAAGTGAAAAAAAGAACATACACACGAGTTGATAACCTCCTTCTTTTTTGAAGTCGGTTAAAAAATGAATTTCAGTGTAAGTCTGTGTTATTAAGAAATAAAAACAGTTCATGAGTTTAAAATAAAAAACAATAACTAAAAGCAGTTGTGTGATTTAACTTTCTCATATAAATTTTTTTAAATATATCAATAATAAATAAGTGATATTAAGGCCCTACTTGTTAACTCTTTTATTCGCAGTACTTATTTACAAGTCCTCATTTTGAATAGTCACGACGTATAAACAAAGTATGTTTTAATCACGTCACCAAAGTGAAATTTATGTAGAGAACAAAAACAAAATTCAAATAATTTATAAATTTATTTTATTTTTCATAAAAATTTTTAAAATTTGTAAAGACAAGGCAACGCTTGAATTTCTATGAGTTTGTTTGGTGAAGAAGTTTTATCAAAAACAAAAAAAAATTAAAATTTTTTTACAATTTGTTTTTGCTTTAATATAAATATCACTTCGATGATATGATTTACACAATTAGGGCTTATGACTTTTAATTTCCAAAATTTTTATAAAATGAATTTAAACACATCAAGCTATCGACCGAACCCGGCCCTAGTCTGTTCCGCTTTTCTGAAATTATGTTGCCGGCCAAAGAAAAAGATCTCTCAGCCGCTGCACTACTAGCTGGCATTGAATGAATTTGCAATGCTAATTTTGACAAGTGCGCCACCACTCTATCAAATTGAAATTTTCACTCATTTCAACTACTTCCTGGCAATATCTGTCCACTTCATCTTCAGGCCTTTCTGTTTCACTGGAAACAGATTTCTTAAGCAAATTAGAGAAAAAAAATTGTGCATCGCTAAAGCTTTCTGAGGTTGAACTAGGACAACTTTGATTGAAATCAGTTTCATTAGGAGAAAAACGTGATAATGGAACAGATAAGGGTGTGCTAGTAATGGGAGAGTTATTTTCTAGTAGTATTGAAGACGTTGATTGCGAAGTGCATGGTAATACAGTATTATCTTGAATGCAAGAAACACAAAACTTTTTAATAAGGTCAAAGTCATTTGCCTGCATATTTATAGCTCGTGGGTACAAGAAATATGCAGCTTTATGCCACAAACTTAAATTGCCAACCCATATTTCTTCTATGTTTTTCATAATATTTACTTTTAAAATGGAAATTGCTGCTATGTCTTCACTGTTGGCTTCACAAATTGCTTTAATTTTTATAATAGATGGTAAAACATAACATAACTTGCAATTGCTTGAAAACAATTTCAAAATTCTTACACATTTCTACTAAAACCTTTAATATCCGTATATTTATGTGCAACATACGTTGGCTTTGCTTATTATTGCTCAGAATGATGTTAATCAAAAACCAATTATCAATTATTGATTTAAACATCCTGTAGTGAGAATTCCACCTAGTCAGACATTGGCTTTTTAGTGATGTGTATATATATATATATCTATATATATATATATATATATATATATATATATATATATATATATATATATATATATATATATATATATATATATATATATATATATATATATATATATATATATATATATATATATATATATATATATATATATATATATATATATATATATATATATATATATATATATATATATATATATATATATATATATATATATATATATATATATATATATATATATATATATATTGTTACGTTTTTAGTCCTTTACATAAAAACGGTTTTATTATTTTCACAGGATTCGTTGAATTGCAATAAAATAAAACACGGATATTTATTTTACAAATAAATTCTCAGTAACACTTTATTTATTACTTTAAAAACACGTACAGCTAAACGCGATGTACACACTAACTATTCTTGGCGATGTTTACTCGTCTAAGTTTAAAAATACACTGCTTTGGTCGTCTGGCAGCCTCCCCTTATATAGTCGATTATAAAACCTTCTGGTAGCTTCGCTAACTTTCTGGAATGTAGTTGTCTCTTTTTATCTTTAAGTATACGGCATGATCATTTGGTCTTGCTATGGAGTAGTGTATGTGCGTGTGTAGATGCATGAGATTTTTCTTCTGTTTGTTTATCTTCGCACACACACATACTCTAATGTTTGCAACTTAAACAAATTACGCTGTTATCAAGTTTACATCTCTTGCAGCTGCTGTTGTTTAAGTTTAATGTCACTGTTTGTAATTGCAATTAAGCAGTCTCGAATATTCTTGTAGGTTCTAGCTACCGTTTCCTGAAGATTCCGGAAACTTCCATTTTCCGTTATTTTTGAATTCTATTGATAGTTGTCGAGTGATGCCAAGTTTAATTGTGGTACTTGGTTGCCAGGTTTTGATTTCGATATAGTGATTTAGGGGTATAAAGCAGATAATGATCGGGTTGTCAGTTTGTGCCGTTACATTTGAATCTGCATTTTCATTTCGTAACACTGCCGCCCACTTAAGCCTGTTCGTCCCGAATAGGCACACAATCACCTTTTCCATAGTGCGCCAGTCGTTCCAGGTGTACTATTTTCATTTTGGACCTGGGGCTGTTGTACTTCTGTATCCTATAGACGACATCGTTCAACCTTTTAATCACCTTATACGGTCCATCCCAGTGTGTCTGTAATTTTGGAGACAATCCCTTCTTTCGTTGTGGGTTGTAAAGTAGAACCAATTGACCCTCATTGAATCCCTCAGAATTTGCAGCTCGGTCATATCTAGCCTTCATCTTGTCACTGGCCTTTCTAATTCGGTTGCGTACAAATTCATGTAGCTCATTTAAATTTTCTTGCTCTTGGGTAAAGCTAGTGCCTTCTTCTTTTGTTGGTGTAGGCTTAACGCCAAATTCCAAATCACCAGGCAATTTTAATTCCGTCCCGAAGACAATTTTAGCAGGTGTTCGTGATGTCGAGTCATGTACAGCTGACCTATATGCCAACAAAAATTTGGGAATGTGCTCGTCCCAGTCCCTTTGATGCGCGCTTACCACTTTTCGCAGGTACTCCTCTAGAGTGCGATTAAATCTTTCTACCATGCCATCGGACTGTGGGTGCAGCGGCGTCGTTCTTGTTTTCTTTATCCCATATAATTCGCACATTTCCCGGAATATAGCAGACTCGAAGTTTCTACCTTGGTCAGAATGTAATTCTATTGGAACACCATAGCGACATACCCAGTTGTTGACAAATACATTCACAACTGTCCTTGCTTCTTGATTGGGTATGGCATATACTTCTGGCCATTTACTAAAATAGTCCATCACCACAAGAACATAGCGATTCCCGGCGTCGCTGACGGGAAAAGGACCTGCTATATCCATTGCTATCCGCTCAAATGGTGCACCTGAGTTGTACTGTTGCAGCTGTCCTCGACTTTTTCTTGCTGGTCCTTTTGCTGCGATGCACTGTGGGCAGTTTGCTATCCAGTCGGCTACGGCTTGTTGACACCCAACCCAATAAAAACGCTGTTTTAGCTTCTCCAGCGTTTTTGTCACTCCCAGATGACCGCCACTAGGACCATTGTGGAACTCGTGCAAAACCTTATTCACCTTGGAGGATGGCACAACTATTAGGTTGGAAGCCATTTTACCATCTGCACTTTCCCATACGCGGTACAAGCACCCGTTTATCAGCTTCAGGCTATTCCACTGAGCCCAATAAGATTTCACAAGTGGGCTTTCAGCTGATATTACATTGCGAGCAGGTCTTCTATTTTCCTCTTTGGCTGCTATAATTGTCGCCAATATGGTGTCGTTTCTCTGTGCCGCTGACCAGTCCTCATCGGAATCGATGTGCGTTAGCCGAACATCAATAACGCATTCCTTCTTTTCGGCCTTAACACAATGTCTGCACTCCAAGCTGCAGGGCCGTCGTGATAAAGCATCTGCATTGTTATGCTTTACGCCCCTTCTATGCTCGATGCTGAAGTCGTAGCTTTGAAGACGTTCAATCCAGCGCGCTAGTTGCCCTTCAGGATTTTTAAACTGCAACAGCCATCTCAATGCAGAATGGTCGGTCCTCAGCGTAAAGTGTTGGCCATACAGGTACTTATGGTAGTGTTTTATGCACTCCAACACTGCCAAAAGCTCACGTCGTGTCAGACAGTAGTTTCTTTCAGGCTTTGAGAGTATACGGCTATAATAGCCTATCACTTTTTCTGTGCCATTGACAACTTGCGACAACACACCTCCTATGCCATAGCCGCTCGCATCGGTATCAAGCAAAAATTTTTCTCCAGCTATGGGGTAGGCTAGTACTGGTGACGTACTCAGTAAATCCTTTAGTGTCTGGAACGCATTCTCCTGCTGTTCGCCCCAGTGATACGGCCTCGACTTCTTGGTTAGCTCATGCAAGCTTGCAGCGACGTTGGCAAAATTTGGTACAAAGCGTCTGTAGTAGGTACAAAGGCCCAGAAAGCTGCGCAGTTCATGAAGATTTTTCGGACGAGGCCAGTCCTTTACTGCTCGTATTTTATCTTCATCCGTTGAGATTCCGTCTGCTGTAACTCGATGGCCCAAATACTTTACTTCTCTCTGGAACAATGCACATTTCTTCACGCTAAGTTTTAAACCAGCTGATGATATGCGTTGAAGAACCTCTGCCAAATTTTTGAGGTGCTCATCAAAAGTCTTTCCCATCACGACGATGTCATCAAGGTACACCAAGCAAGTCTTCCAGTGAAGTCCTTTCAGCACTCGTTCCATTAGGCGTTCAAAAGTAGCTGGAGCATTGCAGAGCCCGAATGGCATAACTTTAAATTGCCACAATCCATCGCTCGCGCTAAAAGCAGTTTTCTCCTTATCTTTCTCTGCAATCTCCACCTGCCAATATCCGCTTTGTAGGTCTAACGTGGAGAACCATTTCGTTCCAGCCAGCGTGTCTAAGGTGTCGTTAATTCTTGGTAGTGGATAACTGTCCTTCTTAGTAACGTCATTGAGCTTTCTGTAGTCAACGCAGAATCTCGTACTGCCATCCTTCTTTTTGACTAAGACAACGGGCGAACTCCAAGGACTTGAAGATGGCTCGATTACACCACTCCGCTCCATTTCATGAACAAGTTCTTTTACCTCATTCCGTTTTGCTAGGGGTACACTTCTGGGTGGCTGTTTGATCGGCCTCGCTTCGCCTGTATTTATTTCATGTTTCACTATTGCCGTTCTCCCTTGGCTTTGATCTTTCAAGGCGAAGACGCTGGTGTGCCTTTTTAGCAGCTGTTTAGCTTTATTTCTATCAGGAGCTGCTAATTCTGCTACCCATTTCCCCACGTGTTCTTCAAATTGTTCACGCTCTTTTGCGGACATATTGGCTGGTTCAGGCTTTCGCTCGCAGTTTATTATTGCCTCTGGTGGAGTACATTGGCCTATAGCAGAATTTCCGCTGACGACTTTTTTGTTGCCTGATAAATTAAGTACTCTTATAGGGATCTTTCCTCCTTTGCAAGTTTTTACGAGGGCTTTTGCTGTTAATAGCTCGCTCTTAATTTCTTTTGGTTCTACTACCCACAACCGATTGTCCTCACAATCTCCCTCCATGCGTGCCCATATTACTGATTCAGACTGCGGTGGTATCGTCTGGTTTTCAATAGCAACTAGTTTCCTTACGTGCGTTTGATTGTCATATCCAACATCAAGCGGTATTTCAACATTACGCCAAATCATCACTTGTTGCCCCATATGCAGGTTGATGCCATGGTTTATCATAAAATCGGCTCCAATAATAACCTCGTCAACAATATCGGCAACGATAAACACATGTTTCACGCTTATATTGGCTATAGTCACCTTCGCTTCAGTCTTACCGTAGACAGTGGCAGGCTCCCCAGTAGCTGTACGTAGTCTTATATTCCTTAAAGGTTCACACTTCCCCTTCACTATATCGGGCCTGATTATTGACTGCGACGCTCCTGTGTCTATGGTGAAGATGTGCTTTTCGCCGTTGATGTATCCACATGCAGTACGGTTGCTATTTTTCTGCTGCATTACTGATATGGAGATTGTGGGGCCGTCGTTTGTGGGAGCTAGCTCTTGCCCCTTAGTGCTAGCTCGTCTTAGTTTAACGGGGACTCTTGTGTTGTTTGTTGGTTCACCCGTTTACTATTCCTTGGTGGCGAAACAGATCTGGCTCTTTTTCTTGGCGCCTTGCAGTTGCGCTGGAAGTGGCCAATTTTGCCGCAGTTATAACACTTAGCTTTTACTTTGCCGTCCTTCTCCGCCAATGCTTGTCTCACTGCCTCCTTGATGCTAGAGACTAGATCACTCTCATTTTCGGCAATGACCTCCACGTTCCGCACCTTGCACACCTGTGGCTTCCAAATCACCCTAGCAGTCTCCTGAGCTAGTGCAAATGAAACCATTTCTGCGAATGTAGCCTTTTGTGTAGCACACACTGCAAGCTTGATGTCAGGATCACGGATGCCATTAACAAACGCCTCTGTTTTGACATGATCCAGGAATGGGTGGTTTTCACCTGGATACGTAAGCTGCACTAACCGCTCAATTTCCATTGCGAAATCTTGTAGAGACTCATTGGGCTTTTGTCCTCTACATCGCAATTCCATGCGGTATATATCTCGCTTATGTTCGCCACCATATTTCCGCTGCAGTGCCGCCATTATGTCATCAAAATTATTTCTGCAGCTCCCTGGTACGGTTTCAAGTACTTCTGCTGCGGCTCCTTTTAAGGCCAAAATCAGCTCTATGGCCTTTTCTTCACTGTTCCAACCATTTTTGCTGGCAACTGTTTCGAACTGGAACTTGAAGATGTTCAAAGGTGCGCTGCCATCGAAACAAGGCGTCTTTACCCTGCTGGAAGCCTCTGGAATAACTCTCACTGGCCCTCCTTGACACTGAAGATTAACAATTTTTGCTTCCAGTTCATGTAATTTCTCGTCCACATCTTTTACATGCACTTCGACGCCGCTAATTTCTAGGCTATGGAGTTTATTCTCTAGTTCTGAGAGTTTCTCGTCAAATTTGCTGACTTGTACCTCAATGCCATCTACTCTTCTATTTATGGCCTCCGAAATTTCCACTAGCTTCTCATTTGTGGCCTTAGATGTTTCCTGAAGTTTCTCATTTGTGGCTTTAACTTCAGCTAGCACCCTCTCGTTGTTAGCTCTAGATGTTTCTTGAACTTCAGCTAGCATTCTCTCATTGTTACCTCTAGATGTTTCTTTAACTTCTTGAAATTTTTCCATCATAGCGGCGAACATTGTGCTTAAATCCATGTTGCTTGTCGTGGCACGAGTACATACCTCTATTTCCTCTTTATCCTCAAATTCGTATGTCCCGATGTCGATGCCACGCTGCTTGAACTCATCTATCAGCCTCTTCTGAAGTTCCACTTTATTGCCTGTTGTTGGCAGTTCCAGCTTACTCAGCTCTTTTTTTAGCTGCTCAACTTTTAGCTCTTCAAACTTCATGGCTTCTATTTTTTTTTAATGTCCTTTTTATTATTTAATAATGTCCTTTTTTATTTTATTAATTAATAATGTCCTTTTTATTTTATTTTGCAATCCCACTTCTGACACCAATTGTTACGTTTTTAGTCCTTTACATAAAAACGGTTTTATTATTTTCACAGGATTCGTTGAATTGCAATAAAATAAAACACGGATATTTCTTTTACAAATAAATTCTCAGTAACACTTTAGTTATTACTTTAAAAACACGTACAACTAAACGCGATGTACACACTAACTATTCTTGGCGATGTTTACTCGTCTAAGTTTAAAAACACACTTCTTCATGTCGTCTGGCAGCCTCCCCTTATATAGTAAATTATAAAACCTTCTGGTAACTTCGCTAACTTTCTGGAATGTAGTTGTATCTTTTTATCTTTAAGTATACGGCATGATCATTTGGTCTTGCTATAGTGTAGTGTATGTGCGTGTGTAGATGCATGAGATTTTTCTTCTGTTTGTTTATCTTCGCACACACACATACTCTAATGTTCGCAACTTAAGCAAAAGCTCCCACAAACGACGGCCCCACAATCTCCATATCAGTAATGCAGCAGAAAAATAGCAACCTTACTGCATGTGGATACATCAACGGCGAAAAGCACATCTTCACCATAGACACAGGAGCGTCGCAGTCAATAATCAGGCCCGATATAGTGAAGGGGAAGTGTGAACCTTTAAGGAATATAAGACTACGTACAGCTACTGGGGAGCCTGCCACTGTCTACGGTAAGACTGAAGCGAAGGTGACTATAGCCAATATAAGCGTGAAACATGTGCTTATCGTTGCCGATATTGTTGACGAGGTTATTATTGGAGCCGATTTTATGATAAACCATGGCATCAACCTGCATATGGGGCAACAAGTGATGATTTGGCGTAATGTTGAAATACCGCTTGATGTTGGATATGACAATCAAACGCACGTAAGGAAACTAGTTGCTATTGAAAACCAGACGATACCACCCCAGTCTGAATCAGTAATATGGGCACGCATGGAGGGAGATTGTGAGGACAAGCGGTTGTGGGTAGTAGAACCAACAGAAATTAAGAGCGAGCTATTAACAGCAAAAGCCCTCGTAAAAACTTGCAAAGGAGGAAAGATCCCTATAAGAGTACTTAATTTATCAGGCAACAAAAAAGTCGTCAGCGGAAATTCTGCTATAGGCCAATGTACTCCACCAGAGGCAATAATAAACTGCGAGCGAAAGCCTGAATCAGCCAATATGTCCGCAAAAGAGCGTGAACAATTTGAAGAACACGTGGGAAACGGGTAGCAGAATTAGCAGCTCCTGATAGAAATAAAGCTAAACAGCTGCTAAAAAGGCACACCAGCGTCTTCGCCTTGAAAGATCAAAGCCAAGGGAGAACGGCAATAGTGAAACATGAAATAAATACAGGCGAAGCGAGGCCGATCAAACAGCCACCCAAAAGTGTACCCCTAGCAAAACGGAATGAGGTAAAAGAACTTGTTCATGAAATGGAGCGGAGTGGTGTAATCGAGCCATCTTCAAGTCCTTGGAGTTCGCCCGTTGTCTTAGTCAAAAAGAAGGATGGCAGTACGAGATTCTGCGTTGACTACAGAAAGCTCAATGACGTTACTAAGAAGGACAGTTATCCACTACCAAGAATTGACGACACCTTAGACACGCTGGCTGGAACGAAATGGTTCTCCACGTTAGACCTACAAAGCGGATATTGGCAGGTGGAGATTGCAGAGAAAGATAAGGAGAAAACTGCTTTTAGCGCGAGCGATGGATTATGGCAGTTTAAAGTTATGCCATTCGGGCTCTGCAATGCTCCAGCTACTTTTGAACGCCTAATGGAACGAGTGCTGAAAGGACTTCACTGGAAGACTTGCTTGGTGTACCTTGATGACATCGTCGTGATGGGAAAGACTTTTGATGAGCACCTCAAAAATTTGGCAGAGGTTCTTCAACGCATATCATCAGCTGGTTTAAAACTTAGCGTGAAGAAATGTGCATTGTTCCAGAGAGAAGTAAAGTATTTGGGCCATCGAGTTACAGCAGACGGAATCTCAACGGATGAAGATAAAATACGAGCAGTAAAGGACTGGCCTCGTCCGAAAAATCTTCATGAACTGCGCAGCTTTCTGGGCCTTTGTACCTACTACAGACGCTTTGTACCAAATTTTGCCAACGTCGCTGCAAGCTTGCATGAGCTAACCAAGAAGTCGAGGCCGTATCACTGGGGCGAACAGCAGGAGAATGCGTTCCAGACACTAAAGGATTTACTGAGTACGTCACCAGTACTAGCCTACCCCATAGCTGGAGAAAAATTTTTGCTTGATACCGATGCGAGCGGCTATGGCATAGGAGGTGTGTTGTCGCAAGTTGTCAATGGCAACGAAAAAGTGATAGGCTATTATAGCCGTATACTCTCAAAGCCTGAAAGAAACTACTGTGTGACACGACGTGAGCTTTTGGCAGTGTTGGAGTGCATAAAACACTACCATAAGTACCTGTATGGCCAACACTTTACGCTGAGGACCGACCATTCTGCATTGAGATGGCTGTTGCAGTTTAAAAATCCTGAAGGGCAGCTAGCGCGCTGGATTGAACGTCTTCAAAGCTACGACTTCAGCATCGAGCATAGAAGGGGCGTAAAGCATAACAATGCAGATGCTTTATCACGACGGCCCTGCAGCTTGGAGTGCAGACATTGTGTTAAGGCCGAAAAGAAGGAATGCGTTATTGATGTTCGGCTAACGCACATCGATTCCGATGAGGACTGGTCAGCGGCACAGAGAAACGACACCATATTGGCGACAATTATAGCAGCCAAAGAGGAAAATAGAAGACCTGCTCGCAATGTAATATCAGCTGAAAGCCCACTTGTGAAATCTTATTGGGCTCAGTGGAATAGCCTGAAGCTGATAAACGGGTGCTTGTACCGCGTATGGGAAAGTGCAGATGGTAAAATGGCTTCCAACCTAATAGTTGTGCCATCCTCCAAGGTGAATAAGGTTTTGCACGAGTTCCACAATGGTCCTAGTGGCGGTCATCTGGGAGTGACAAAAACGCTGGAGAAGCTAAAACAGCGTTTTTATTGGGTTGGGTGTCAACAAGCCGTAGCCGACTGGATAGCAAACTGCCCACAGTGCATCGCAGCAAAAGGACCAGCAAGAAAAAGTCGAGGACAGCTGCAACAGTACAACTCAGGTGCACCATTTGAGCGGATAGCAATGGATATAGCAGGTCCTTTTCCCGTCAGCGACGCCGGGAATCGCTATGTTCTTGTGGTGATGGACTATTTTAGTAAATGGCCAGAAGTATATGCCATACCCAATCAAGAAGCAAGGACAGTTGTGAATGTATTTTGTCAACAACTGGGTATGTCGCTATGGTGTTCCAATAGAATTACATTCTGACCAAGGTAGAAACTTCGAAGTCTGCTATATTCCGGGAAATGTGCGAATTATATGGGATAAAGAAAACAAGAACGACGCCGCTGCACCCACAGTCCGATGGCATGGTAGAAAGATTTAATCGCACTCTAGAGGAGTACCTGCGAAAAGTGGTAAGCGCGCATCAAAGGGACTGGGACGAGCATTCCCAAATTTTTGTTGGCATATAGGTCAGCTGTACATGACTCGACATCACGAACACCTGCTAAAATTGTCTTCGGGACGGAATTAAAATTGCCTGGTGATTTGGAATTTGGCGTTAAGCCTACACCAACAAAAGAAGAAGGCACTAGCTTTACCCAAGAGCAAGAAAATTTAAATGAGCTACATGAATTTGTACGCAACCGAATTAGAAAGGCCAGTGACAAGATGAAGGCTAGATATGACCGAGCTGCAAATTCTGAGGGATTCAATGAGGGTCAATTGGTTCTACTTTACAACCCACAACGAAAGAAGGGATTGTCTCCAAAATTACAGACACACTGGGATGGACCGTATAAGGTGATTAAAAGGTTGAACGATGTCGTCTATAGGATACAGAAGTACAACAGCCCCAGGTCCAAAATGAAAATAGTACACCTGGAACGACTGGCGCACTATGGAAAAGGTGATTGTGTGCCTATTCGGGACGAACAGGCTTAAGTGGGCGGCAGTGTTACGAAATGAAAATGCAGATTCAAATGTAACGGCACAAACTGACAACCCGATCATTATCTGCTTTATACCCCTAAATCACTATATCGAAATCAAAACCTGGCAACCAAGTACCACAATTAAACTTGGCATCACTCGACAACTATCAATAGAATTCAAAAATAACGGAAAATGGAAGTTTCCGGAATCTTCAGGAAACGGTAGCTAGAACCTACAAGAATATTCGAGACTGCTTAATTGCAATTACAAACAGTGACATTAAACTTAAACAACAGCAGCTGCAAGAGATGTAAACTTGATAACAGCGTAATTTGTTTAAGTTGCAAACATTAGAGTATGTGTGTGTGCGAAGATAAACAAACAGAAGAAAAATCTCATGCATCTACACACGCACATACACTACTCCATAGCAAGACCAAATGATCATGCCGTATACTTAAAGATAAAAAGAGACAACTACATTCCAGAAAGTTAGCGAAGCTACCAGAAGGTTTTATAATCGACTATATAAGGGGAGGCTGCCAGACGACCAAAGCAGTGTATTTTTAAACTTAGACGAGTAAACATCGCCAAGAATAGTTAGTGTGTACATCGCGTTTAGCTGTACGTGTTTTTAAAGTAATAAATAAAGTGTTACTGAGAATTTATTTGTAAAATAAATATCCGTGTTTTATTTTATTGCAATTCAACGAATCCTGTGAAAATAATAAAACCGTTTTTATGTAAAGGACTAAAAACGTAACAATATATATATATATATATATATATATATATATATATATATATATATATATATATATATATATATATATATATATATATATATATATATATATATATATATATATATATATATATATATATATATATATATATATATATATATATATATATATATATATATATATATATATATATATATATATATATATATATATATATATATATATATATATAGATATATATATATACACATCACTAAAAAGCCAATGTCTGACTAGGTGGAATTCTCACTACAGGATGTTTAAATCAATAATTGATAATTGGTTTTTGATTAACATCATTCTGAGCGATAATAAGCAAAGCCAACGTATGTTGCACATAAATATACGGATATTAAAGGTTTTAGTAGAAATGTGTAAGAATTTTGAAATTGTTTTCAAGCAATTGCAAGTTATGTTATGTTTTACCATCTATTATAAAAATTAAAGCAATTTGTGAAGCCAACAGTGAAGACATAGCAGCAATTTCCATTTTAAAAGTAAATATTATGAAAAACATAGAAGAAATATGGGTTGGCAATTTAAGTTTGTGGCATAAAGCTGCATATTTCTTGTACCCACGAGCTATAAATATGCAGGCAAATGACTTTGACCTTATTAAAAAGTTTTGTGTTTCTTGCATTCAAGATAATACTGTATTACCATGCACTTCGCAATCAACGTCTTCAATACTACTAGAAAATAACTCTCCCATTACTAGCACACCCTTATCTGTTCCATTATCACGTTTTTCTCCTAATGAAACTGATTTCAATCAAAGTTGTCCTAGTTCAACCTCAGAAAGCTTTAGCGATGCACAATTTTTTTTCTCTAATTTGCTTAAGAAATCTATTTCCAGTGAAACAGAAAGGCCTGAAGATGAAGTGGACAGATATTGCCAGGAAGTAGTTGAAATGAGTGAAAATTTCAATTTGATAGAGTGGTGGCGCCGTAATCAAAAGAAATACGGCCACTTGTCAAAATTAGCATTGCAAATTCATTCAATGCCAGCTAGTAGTGCAGCGGCTGAGAGATCTTTTTCTTTGGCCGGCAACATAATTTCAGAAAAGCGGAACAGACTAGGGCCGGGTTCGGTCGATAGCTTGATGTGTTTAAATTCATTTTATAAAAATTTTGGAAATTAAAAGTCATAAGCCCTAATTGTGTAAATCATATCATCGAAGTGATATTTATATTAAAGCAAAAACAAATTTTAAAAAAATTTTCATTTTTTTTTTTGTTTTTGATAAAACTTCTTCACCAAACAAACTCATAGAAATTCAAGCGTTGCCTTAGCTGTGTTCATTTACTGAAAATTGTTAACAATTGTTAACAATTTTTGATAGAAAGTGTTCATTAACTCCAAAAATTTTCAACGAGAGAGCGTCAAAAGAGAGCAACAAATTGAGACACAAAAAAATTGTTGAAAATTCTTGATAGTAAAATTTTTACTTTCAATAATTGTTCAAACAGCTGTTTTGTGTTTGTATTTACAAATCAAGTTTGCTAAAAGAAGTTGGGAAATAAAAATATTTTTGCAAAATTTAAGAAATTCTAAGTGAATGTTAATTTTTAAAGCGATGAAATATATTAATACGATAGAAAACCAATTTTTGTTTAATTTAGGACCAACCGCACAAAAATAAGATGTCTAAAGCAATGGAATTTAGCAACACAGGATCTAGTACATCAGGGCCAGAGGATGTTGCAGCAAATTTTAGTATTGCAAATATTATGAGTATCTAGATACTCGGTACTTTACACTATGGCGGTAGATAATCCAATTAGTTCATACATAAATATATTTAATGTTAATGTAAATTTGACTATGTAATTTAGACAATTAGCAGTATCTTGGAAACCATAAGAGGGAATTTCTTGAAATTAAAAAAAAGCTAATATGTACTAAATATTTCAAAATTAAAAAAATGTCAAAACGAAAAATCGCCAAAATGAAAAAGCGTTTAACGGAAAAAACACCAAAATTGCAAAAAAATTACTAAAACGCAAAAAATCACCAAAACTAAAAAGATCGCCAAAAAAACTTAAAAAAAACCCAAAAACCGAAAAAAGTCGCCAAAACGAAAAAAACACTAAAACTAAAAATATCGTCAAAAACGAAAATTCGCCAAAAATGGAAAAAATCACCAAAGCGAAAAAAGCGTCAAAGCTAAAAAATCGCCAAACACCGAAAATTTGCTAAAACGAAAGTGTCAAACCCAAAAAATCGCTAAAACTAAAAAAATCAGCAAACACCGAAAAAATTCCCAAAACCCAAAAAAGCGCCAAAACTAAAATAAATCTCTAAAAAATCGTCAAAAAGTAAAAAAAAACGTTAAAACAAAAAAAAAACGCTAAAACAAAAATATTGCCAAAACTAACGAAAATACACAAATAAACATACGTTATTCTGGCATATTCTGTGTTTCCCAAAAAATAAAATAATGTGAATTTTCTTGGCATTGTTGTTATAAAAAATTATTTATAACAACAATGCTATGAGAAATACACATAATTTTATTTTTTTGTGAAACACAGAACATGCCAAAATGACGTTAACATAAAAATATTTCTGCAACTTTCGATTGATAATTGGTCCCAAAATGTAATCCATATATAAATTTTTTAAATATTGTACTTCATTACAAAATAATTTGTTTTTGTTTTCATTACCTCAAAAGTTTAAAATTTCAGATATGTACCCTTTTTTCAATTTCTTATTCAATTTTGTTGAAAAGAAATAATAATAAATGCCGAAATCACATTATTTTTATAGTAATAGGTACATATATTACATTTTTCCACATATAGGAGTAGTTATTAAGTACTCATATATACCTATATATTATAACACTATTTTAGCTTGAAAATTTTGGATGGTAAAGTGTTCATTTACTTTTTATTATTTTTGAGAGTAATTTTACAAAATTCCTTTTTACTCTCTCGTTGATGGAAAGTGATAGGAAAGTAAATGAACAAAGCTCTTGTCTTTACAAATTTTAAAAATTTGTATGAAAAATAAAATAAATTTATAAATTATTTGAATTTTGTTTTTGTTCTCTACATAAATTTCACTTTGGTGACGTGATTAAAACATACTTTGTTTATACGTCGTGACTATTCAAAATGAGGACTTGTAAATAAGTACTGCGAATAAAAGAGTTAACAATTAGGGCCTTAATATCACTTATTTATTATTGATATATTTAAAAAAATTTATATGAGAAAGTTAAATCACACAACTGCTTTTAGTTATTGTTTTTTATTTTAAACTCATGAACTGTTTTTATTTCTTAATAACACAGACTTACACTGAAATTCATTTTTTAACCGACTTCAAAAAAGAAGGAGGTTATCAACTCGTGTGTATGTTCTTTTTTTACTTTTTTATGTTTGTACACGCATAACTCCGTCATTTGTGAACCGATTTTTAAAATTCTTTTTTTGTTGGAAAGGGTTTGGCTGTTTGGTCCCAAAATTTTTTATCGAAAATTGGAGGGGGAAGTTGCTCCCCCCATGCATAACTCTGTCATTTGTGAACCGATTTTCAAAATTCTTGTTTCGTTTGAAAGGGTTTGACAAAACTTGGCCACACAATTTGTTTGTCGAAAATCGGGGGGTGAAACTTGCTCCCCCCAATCCAAAACTCTGTCATTTGTGAACTGATTTTCAAAATTATTTTTTGTTTGAAAGCGTTTGCTAGCGGTTCGGCCCAATAATTCTTCTTGAAAATGGTAGGGGAAAATTCGCTAGACTCACCAGTATATTTCACCTTAACTCGAGTAACAAACATTGTTTGAGATTTCGACCAAAGAAACAGTAAAAAAGGCATGATAAAACTATTTTTAAAATAAGAAGGTATGTATGTATATTTAATAAGTAAACAAATTAGTGGCTTTTAGTATCAAACTAGAAAATAGTTTATTTTATGAAAAATTAAAATTTTTTAACTAAAAATTCTTTTACCTTAAAGGTAATTTTATCATGCATTCTTTATTTTTTGTTGGTTGAAATCGGATATACTGCTCTGGAGTTAAGATGAAATATACTGCTTTACCTAGTGGAAATATTAGATATGTATATGCCCATAAACATCTATACGTGGTATGAAAATATTGACGTCACAGTATTTTTGAGCGGATCAAACTGATTATAAAAATTGAAGTCTTGTTAAACAAGGAAAAATTTTAAATTTGTAAGTATGTTAGTGTAATTTTAATTTTTAGATATGGATTAAGTTTAGAGCTTTTAAAACTACATACATATAAAATGTTCAATAACTTCGTTCCTTTTTCTCTTTTAGTATTAAGTGTTTATAAAATAAAAATAATTTTTTTTATTATTAATTTTATGCTTTTATTTATTAAAGTTTAACATAAAATGTTGCTTAACAACAACATACATACATATACATATATACATATATACATACATGCATGGTAGTATGTATGTATGTATGCATTTACTCCGAACAGCAAACATTTTGCAAATAATTTAACAACACAAAAATATACAAAAAAATATACTCCAGTATTTTTGTTTCAAACACGATACAATCATGTGGAAAACATCCGTGGTAGAAGTAAGCTTATGTTCGTTAAAAAGCCGCATAATTAAAAAAAAATCAATCCAAGTAGAATGTTGTGAATGATACATACTTGTTGTTGATTTTTTGATTCGTGCATTTCACTTGAACGTGTACAAAAGGACCAAAGGCTTGATTGTAGTTGTTATTTAGCTCTAGTGAATAAGACGGCTTGATCATACTGATATATATATATATATATATATATATATATATATATATATATATATATATATATATATATATATATATATATATATATATATATATATATATATATATATATATATATATATATATATATATATATATATATATATATATATATATATATATATATATATATATATATATATATATATATATATATATATATATATATATATATATATATATATATATATATATATATATATATATATATATATATATATATATATATATATATATATATATAATGTATATATATATATATATATATATATATATATATATATATATATATACATATATATATTATATATATATATATATATATATATATATATATATATATATATATATATATATATATACATATATATATATATATATATATATATATATATATATATATATATATATATATATATATATATATATATATATATATATATATATATATATATATATATATATATATATATATATATATATATATATATATATATATATATATATATATATATATATATATAGATATATATATATATTGCTACGAAATGAAAATGCAGATTCAAATGTAACGACACAAACTGACAACCCGATCATTATCTGCTTTATACCCCTAAATCACTGTAATAAAATCAAAACCTGGTAACCAAGTACCACAATTAAACTTGGCATCACTCGACAACTGCCAATAGAATTCAAAATAACGGAAAATGGAAGTTTCCGGCATCTTCAGGAAACGGTAGCTAGAACTTTCAAGATTATTCGAGACTGCTTAATCGCAATTACAAACAGTGACATTAAACTTAAACTGCAAGAGATGTAGACTTGATGACAGCGTGATTTGTTAAGTTGCAAGCATTAGAGTATGTGTGTGTGCGAAGATAAACAAACAGAAGAATAATCTCATGCATCTACACACGCACATACATTGCACCATAGCAAGACCAAAATGATCATGCCGTACACTTAAAGATGAAAAGAGACCTGAATTACAGTACAGTCAATTATAAAACCTTCTGGTAACTTCGCTAACTTTCTGGAATACAGCCGTCTCTCTTTATCTTTAACTGTACTGTAATTCAGGTCTCTTTTCATCTTTAAGTGTACGGCATGATCATTTTGGTCTTGCTATGGTGCAATGTATGTGCGTGTGTAGATGCATGAGGTTATTCTTCTGTTTGTTTATCTTCGCACACACACATACTCTAATGCTTGCAACTTAACAAATCACGCTGTCATCAAGTCTACATCTCTTGCAGTTTAAGTTTAATGTCACTGTTTGTAATTGCGATTAAGCAGTCTCGAATAATCTTGAAAGTTCTAGCTACCGTTTCCTGAAGATTCCGGAAACTTCCATTTTCCGTTATTTTGAATTCTATTGGCAGTTGTCGAGTGATGCCAAGTTTAATTGTGGTACTTGGTTGCCAGGTTTTGATTTTATTACAGTGATTTAGGGGTATAAAGCAGATAATGATCGGGTTGTCAGTTTGTGTCGTTACATTTGAATCTGCATTTTCATTTCGTAACACTGCCGCCCACTTAAGCCTGTTCGTCCCGAATAGGCACACAATCACCTTTTCCATAGTGCGCCAGTCGTTCCAGGTGTACGATTTTCATTTTGGACCTTGGGCTGTTGTACTTCTGTATCCTATAGACGACATCGTTCAACCTTTTAATAACCTTATACGGTCCATCCCAATGAGTCTGCAATTTTGGAGACAATCCCTTCTTTCGTTGTGGGTTGTAAAGTAGAACCAATTGACCCTCATTGAATCCCTCAGAATTTGCAGCTCGGTCATATCTAGCCTTCATCTTGTCACTGGCCATTCTAATTCGGTTGCGTACAAATTCATGTAGCTCATTTAAATTTTCTTGCTCTTGGGAAGAGCTGGTGCCTTCTTCACTTGTTGGTGTAGGCTTAACGCCAAATTCCAAATCACCAGGCAATTTTAATTCCGTCCCGAAGACAATTTTAGCAGGTGTTCGTGATGTCGAGTCATGTACAGCTGACCTATATGCCAACAAAAATTTGGGAATGTGCTCGTCCCAGTCCCTTTGATGCGCGCTTACCACTTTTCGCAGGTACTCCTCTAGAGTGCGATTAAATCTTTCTACCATGCCATCGGACTGTGGGTGCAGCGGCGTCGTTCTTGTTTTCTTTATCCCATATAATTCGCACATTTCCCGGAATATAGCAGACTCGAAGTTTCTACCTTGGTCAGAATGTAATTCTATTGGAACACCATAGCGACATACCCAGTTGTTGACAAATACATTCACAACTGTCCTTGCTTCTTGATTGGGTATGGCATATACTTCTGGCCATTTACTAAAATAGTCCATCACCACAAGAACATAGCGATTCCCGGCGTCGCTGACGGGAAAAGGACCTGCTATATCCATTGCTATCCGCTCAAATGGTGCACCTGAGTTGTACTGTTGCAGCTGTCCTCGACTTTTTCTTGCTGGTCCTTTTGCTGCGATGCACTGTGGGCAGTTTGCTATCCAGTCGGCTACGGCTTGTTGACACCCAACCCAATAAAAACGCTGTTTTAGCTTCTCCAGCGTTTTTGTCACTCCCAGATGACCGCCACTAGGACCATTGTGGAACTCGTGCAAAACCTTATTCACCTTGGAGGATGGCACAACTATTAGGTTGGAAGCCATTTTACCATCTGCACTTTCCCATACGCGGTACAAGCACCCGTTTATCAGCTTCAGGCTATTCCACTGAGCCCAATAAGATTTCACAAGTGGGCTTTCAGCTGATATTACATTGCGAGCAGGTCTTCTATTTTCCTCTTTGGCTGCTATAATTGTCGCCAATATGGTGTCGTTTCTCTGTGCCGCTGACCAGTCCTCATCGGAATCGATGTGCGTTAGCCGAACATCAATAACGCATTCCTTCTTTTCGGCCTTAACACAATGTCTGCACTCCAAGCTGCAGGGCCGTCGTGATAAAGCATCTGCATTGTTATGCTTTACGCCCCTTCTATGCTCGATGCTGAAGTCGTAGCTTTGAAGACGTTCAATCCAGCGCGCTAGCTGCCCTTCAGGATTTTTAAACTGCAACAGCCATCTCAATGCAGAATGGTCGGTCCTCAGCGTAAAGTGTTGGCCATACAGGTACTTATGGTAGTGTTTTATGCACTCCAACACTGCCAAAAGCTCACGTCGTGTCACACAGTAGTTTCTTTCAGGCTTTGAGAGTATACGGCTATAATAGCCTATCACTTTTTCTGTGCCATTGACAACTTGCGACAACACACCTCCTATGCCATAGCCGCTCGCATCGGTATCAAGCAAAAATTTTTTTCCAGCTATGGGGTAGGCTAGTACTGGTGACGTACTCAGTAAATCCTTTAGTGTCTGGAACGCATTCTCCTGCTGTTCGCCCCAGTGATACGGCCTCGACTTCTTGGTTAGCTCATGCAAGCTTGCAGCGACGTTGGCAAAATTTGGTACAAAGCGTCTGTAGTAGGTACAAAGGCCCAGAAAGCTGCGCAGTTCATGAAGATTTTTCGGACGAGGCCAGTCCTTTACTGCTCGTATTTTATCTTCATCCGTTGAGATTCCGTCTGCTGTAACTCGATGGCCCAAATACTTTACTTCTCTCTGGAACAATGCACATTTCTTCACGCTAAGTTTTAAACCAGCTGATGATATGCGTTGAAGAACCTCTGCCAAATTTTTGAGGTGCTCATCAAAAGTCTTTCCCATCACGACGATGTCATCAAGGTACACCAAGCAAGTCTTCCAGTGAAGTCCTTTCAGCACTCGTTCCATTAGGCGTTCAAAAGTAGCTGGAGCATTGCAGAGCCCGAATGGCATAACTTTAAACTGCCATAATCCATCGCTCGCGCTAAAAGCAGTTTTCTCCTTATCTTTCTCTGCAATCTCCACCTGCCAATATCCGCTTTGTAGGTCTAACGTGGAGAACCATTTCGTTCCAGCCAGCGTGTCTAAGGTGTCGTCAATTCTTGGTAGTGGATAACTGTCCTTCTTAGTAACGTCATTGAGCTTTCTGTAGTCAACGCAGAATCTCGTACTGCCATCCTTCTTTTTGACTAAGACAACGGGCGAACTCCAAGGACTTGAAGATGGCTCGATTACACCACTCCGCTCCATTTCATGAACAAGTTCTTTTACCTCATTCCGTTTTGCTAGGGGTACACTTCTGGGTGGCTGTTTGATCGGCCTCGCTTCGCCTGTATTTATTTCATGTTTCACTATTGCCGTTCTCCCTTGGCTTTGATCTTTCAAGGCGAAGACGCTGGTGTGCCTTTTTAGCAGCTGTTTAGCTTTATTTCTATCAGGAGCTGCTAATTCTGCTACCCGTTTCCCCACGTGTTCTTCAAATTGTTCACGCTCTTTTGCGGACATATTGGCTGGTTCAGGCTTTCGCTCGCAGTTTATTATTGCCTCTGGTGGAGTACATTGGCCTATAGCAGAATTTCCGCTGACGACTTTTTTGTTGCCTGATAAATTAAGTACTCTTATAGGGATCTTTCCTCCTTTGTAAGTTTTTACGAGGGCTTTTGCTGTTAATAGCTCGCTCTTAATTTCTGTTGGTTCTACTACCCACAACCGCTTGTCCTCACAATCTCCCTCCATGCGTGCCCATATTACTGATTCAGACTGCGGTGGTATCGTCTGGTTTTCAATAGCAACTAGTTTCCTTACGTGCGTTTGATTGTCATATCCAACATCAAGCGGTATTTCAACATTACGCCAAATCATCACTTGTTGCCCCATATGCAGGTTGATGCCATGGTTTATCATAAAATCGGCTCCAATAATAACCTCGTCAACAATATCGGCAACGATAAGCACATGTTTCACGCTTATATTGGCTATAGTCACCTTCGCTTCAGTCTTACCGTAGACAGTGGCAGGCTCCCCAGTAGCTGTACGTAGTCTTATATTCCTTAAAGGTTCACACTTCCCCTTCACTATATCGGGCCTGATTATTGACTGCGACGCTCCTGTGTCTATGGTGAAGATGTGCTTTTCGCCGTTGATGTATCCACATGCAGTAAGGTTGCTATTTTTCTGCTGCATTACTGATATGGAGATTGTGGGGCCGTCGTTTGTGGGAGCTTTTGCTTAAGTTGCGAACATTAGAGTATGTGTGTGTGCGAAGATAAACAAACAGAAGAAAAATCTCATGCATCTACACACGCACATACACTACACTATAGCAAGACCAAATGATCATGCCGTATACTTAAAGATAAAAAGATACAACTACATTCCAGAAAGTTAGCGAAGTTACCAGAAGGTTTTATAATTTACTATATAAGGGGAGGCTGCCAGACGACATGAAGAAGTGTGTTTTTAAACTTAGACGAGTAAACATCGCCAAGAATAGTTAGTGTGTACATCGCGTTTAGTTGTACGTGTTTTTAAAGTAATAAATAAAGTGTTACTGAGAATTTATTTGTAAAAGAAACATCCGTGTTTTATTTTATTGCAATTCAACGAATCCTGTGAAAATAATAAAACCGTTTTTATGTAAAGGACTAAAAACGTAACAATTGGTGTCAGAAGTGGGATTGCAAAATAAAATAAAAAGGACATTATTAATTAATAAAATAAAAAAGGACATTATTAAATAATAAAAAGGACATTAAAAAAAATAGAAGCCATGAAGTTTGAAGAGCTAAAAGTTGAGCAGCTAAAAAAGAGCTGAGTAAGCTGGAACTGCCAACAACAGGCAATAAAGTGGAACTTCAGAAGAGGCTGATAGATGAGTTCAAGCAGCGTGGCATCGACATCGGGACATACGAATTTGAGGATAAAGAGGAAATAGAGGTATGTACTCGTGCCACGACAAGCAACATGGATTTAAGCACAATGTTCGCCGCTATGATGGAAAAATTTCAAGAAGTTAAAGAAACATCTAGAGGTAACAATGAGAGAATGCTAGCTGAAGTTCAAGAAACATCTAGAGCTAACAACGAGAGGGTGCTAGCTGAAGTTAAAGCCACAAATGAGAAACTTCAGGAAACATCTAAGGCCACAAATGAGAAGCTAGTGGAAATTTCGGAGGCCATAAATAGAAGAGTAGATGGCATTGAGGTACAAGTCAGCAAATTTGACGAGAAACTCTCAGAACTAGAGAATAAACTCCATAGCCTAGAAATTAGCGGCGTCGAAGTGCATGTAAAAGATGTGGACGAGAAATTGCATGACTTGGAAGCAAAAATTGTTAATCTTCAGTGTCAAGGAGGGCCAGTGAGAGTTATTCCAGAGGCTTCCAGCAGGGTAAAGACGCCTTGTTTCGATGGCAGCGCACCTTTGAACATCTTCAAGTTCCAGTTCGAAACAGTTGCCAGCAAAAATGGTTGGAACAGTGAAGAAAAGGCCATAGAGCTGATTTTGGCCTTAAAAGGAGCCGCAGCAGAAGTACTTGAAACCGTACCAGGGAGCTGCAGAAATAATTTTGATGACATAATGGCGGCACTGCAGCGGAAATATGGTGGCGAACATAAGCGAGATATATACCGCATGGAATTGCGATGTAGAGGACAAAAGCCCAATGAGTCTCTACAAGATTTCGCAATGGAAATTGAGCGGTTAGTGCAGCTTACGTATCCAGGTGAAAACCACCCATTCCTGGATCATGTCAAAACAGAGGCGTTTGTTAATGGCATCCGTGATCCTGACATCAAGCTTGCAGTGTGTGCTACACAAAAGGCTACATTCGCAGAAATGGTTTCATTTGCACTAGCTCAGGAGACTGCTAGGGTGATTTGGAAGCCACAGGTGTGCAAGGTGCGGAACGTGGAGGTCATTGCCGAAAATGAGAGTGATCTAGTCTCTAGCATCAAGGAGGCAGTGAGACAAGCATTGGCGGAGAAGGACGGCAAAGTAAAAGCTAAGTGTTATAACTGCGGCAAAATTGGCCACTTCCAGCGCAACTGCAAGGCGCCGAGAAAAAGAGCCAGATCTGTTTCGCCACCAAGGAATAGTAAACGGGTGAACCAACAAACAACACAAGAGTCCCCGTTAAACTAAAACGAGCTAGCACTAAGGGGCAAGAGCTAGCTCCCACAAACGACGGCCCCACAATCTCCATATCAGTAATGCAGCAGAAAAATAGCAACCTTACTGCATGTGGATACATCAACGGCGAAAAGCACATCTTCACCATAGACACAGGAGCGTCGCAGTCAATAATCAGGCCCAATATAGTGAAGGGGAAGTGTGAACCTTTAAGGAATATAAGACTACGTACAGCTACTGGGGAGCCTGCCACTGTCTACGGTAAGACTGAAGCGAAGGTGACTATAGCCAATATAAGCGTAAAACATGTGTTTATCGTTGCCGATATTGTTGACGAGGTTATTATTGGAGCAGATTTTATGATAAACCATGGCATAAACCTGCATATGGGGCAAAAGGTGATGATTTGGCGTAATGTTGAAATACCGCTTGATGTTGGAATTGACAATCAAACGCACGTAAGGAAACTAGTTGCTATTGAAAACCAGACTATACCACCGCAGTCTGAATCAGTAATATGGGCACGCATGGAGGGAGATTGTGAGGACAATCGGTTGTGGGTAGTAGAACCAACAGAAATTAAGAGCGAGCTATTAACAGCAAAAGCCCTCGTAAAAACTTGCAAAGGAGGAAAGATCCCTATAAGAGTACTTAATTTATCAGGCAACGAAAAAGTCGTCAACGGAAATTCTGCTATGGGCCAATGTACTCCACCAGAGGCAATAATAAACTGCGAGCGAAAGCCAGAACCAGACAATATGTCCGCAAAATAACGTGAACAATTTGAAGAACACGTGGGAAACGGGTAGCAGAATTAGCAGCTCCTGATAGAAATAAAGCTAAACAGCTGCTAAAAAGGCACACCAGCGTCTTCGCCTTGAAAGATCAAAGCCAAGGGAGAACGGCAATAGTGAAACATGAAATAAATACAGGCGAAGCGAGGCCGATCAAACAGCCACCCAGAAGTGTACCCCTAGCAAAACGGAATGAGGTAAAAGAACCTGTCCATGAAATGGAGCGGAATGGTGTAATCGAGCCATCTTCAAGTCCTTGGAGTTCGCCGTGGTCTTAGTCAAAAAGAAGGATGGCAGTACGAGATTCTGCGTTGACTACAGAAAGCTCAATGACGTTACTAAGAAGGACAGTTATCCGCTACCAAGAATTGACGACACTTTAGACACGCTGGCTGGAACGAAATGGTTCTCCACGTTGGACCTACAAAGCGAATATTGGCAGGTGGAGATTGCAGAGAAAGATAAGGAGAAAACCGCTTTTAGCGCGAGCGATGGATTATGGCAGTTTAAAGTTATGCCATTCGGGCTCTGCAATGCTCCAGCTCCTTTTGAACGCCTAATGGAACGAGTGCTGAAGGGACTTCACTGGAAGACTTGCTTGGTGTACCTTGATGACATCGTCGTGATGGGAAAGACTTTTGATGAGCACCTCAAAAATTTGGCAGAAGTTCTTCAACGCATATCATCAGCTGGCTTAAAACTTAGCGTGAAGAAATGTGCATTGTTCCAGAAAGAAGTAAATTATTTGGGCCATCGAGTTACAGCAGACGGAATCTCAACGGAGGAAGAGAAAATACGAGCAGTAAAGGACTGGCCTCGTCCGAAAAATCTTCATGAACTGCGCAGCTTTCTGGGCCTTTGTACCTACTACAGACGCTTTGTACCAAATTTTGCCAACGTCGCTGCAAGCTTGCATGAGCTGACCAAGAAGTCGAGGCCGTATCACTGGGGCGAACAGCAGGAGAATGCGTACTAGCCTACCCCATAGCTGGAGAAAAATTTTTGCTTGATACCGATGCGAGCGGCTATGGCATAGGAGGTGTGTTGTCGCAAGTTGTCAATGGCACAGAAAAAGTGATAGGCTATTATAGCCGTATGCTCTCAAAGCCTGAAAGAAACTACTGTGTGACACGACGTGAGCTTTTGGCAGTGTTGGAGTGCATAAAACACTACCATAAGTACCTGTATGGCCAACACTTTACGCTGAGGACCGACCATTCTGCATTGAGATGGCTGTTGCAGTTTAAAAATCCTGAAGGGCAGCTAGCGCGCTGGATTGAACGTCTTCAAAGCTACGACTTCAGCATCGAGCATAGAAGGGGCGTAAAGCATAACAATGCAGATGCTTTATCACGACGGCCCTGCAGCTTGGAGTGCAGACATTGTGTTAAGGCCGAAAAGAAGGAATGCGTTATTGATGTTCGGCTAACGCACATCGATTCCGATGAGGACTGGTCAGCGGCACAGAGAAACGACACCATATTGGCGACAATTATAGCAGCCAAAGAGGAAAATAGAAGACCTGCTCGCAATGTAATATCAGCTGAAAGCCCACTTGTGAAATCTTATTGGGCTCAGTGGAATAGCCTGAAGCTGATAAACGGGTGCTTGTACCGCGTATGGGAAAGTGCAGATGGTAAAATGGCTTCCAACCTAATAGTTGTGCCATCCTCCAAGGTGAATAAGGTTTTGCACGAGTTCCACAATGGTCCTAGTGGCGGTCATCTGGGAGTGACAAAAACACTGGAGAAGCTAAAACAGCGTTTTTATTGGGTTGGGTGTCAACAAGCCGTAGCCGACTGGATAGCAAACTGCCCACAGTGCATCGCAGCAAAAGGACCAGCAAGAAAAAGTCGAGGACAGCTGCAACAGTACAACTCAGGTGCACCATTTGAGCGGATAGCAATGGATATAGCAGGTCCTTTTCCCGTCAGCGACGCCGGGAATCGCTATGTTCTTGTGGTGATGGACTATTTTAGTAAATGGCCAGAAGTATATGCCATACCCAATCAAGAAGCAAGGACAGTTGTGAATGTATTTGTCAACAACTGGGTATGTCGCTATGGTGTTCCAATAGAATTACATTCTGACCAAGGTAGAAACTTCGAGTCTGCTATATTCCGGGAAATGTGCGAATTATATGGGATAAAGAAAACAAGAACGACGCCGCTGCACCCACAGTCCGATGGCATGGTAGAAAGATTTAATCGCACTCTAGAGGAGTACCTGCGAAAAGTGGTAAGCGCGCATCAAAGGGACTGGGACGAGCACATTCCCAAATTTTTGTTGGCATATAGGTCAGCTGTACATGACTCGACATCACGAACACCTGCTAAAATTGTCTTCGGGACGGAATTAAAATTGCCTGGTGATTTGGAATTTGGCGTTAAGCCTACACCAACAAGTGAAGAAGGCACCAGCTCTTCCCAAGAGCAAGAAAATTTAAATGAGCTACATGAATTTGTACGCAACCGAATTAGAATGGCCAGTGACAAGATGAAGGCTAGATATGACCGAGCCGCAAATTCTGAGGGATTCAATGAGGGTCAATTGGTTCTACTTTACAACCCACAACGAAAGAAGGGATTGTCTCCAAAATTGCAGACTCATTGGGATGGACCGTATAAGGTTATTAAAAGGTTGAACGATGTCGTCTATAGGATACAGAAGTACAACAGCCCAAGGTCCAAAATGAAAATCGTACACCTGGAACGACTGGCGCACTATGGAAAAGGTGATTGTGTGCCTATTCGGGACGAACAGGCTTAAGAGGGCGGCAGTGTTACGAAATGAAAATGCAGATTCAAATGTAACGGCACAAACTGACAACCCGATCATTATCTGCTTTATACCCCTATATCACTGTAATAAAATCAAAACCTGGCAACCAAGTACCACAATTAAACTTGGCATCACTCGACAACTGCCAATAGAATTCAAAATAACGGAAAATGGAAGTTTCCGGAATCTTCAGGAAACGGTAGCTAGAACCTACAAGATTATTCGAGACTGCTTAATTGCAATTACAAACAGTGACATGAAACTTAAACAACATCAGCTGCAAGAGATGTAAACTTGATAACAGCATAATTTGCTTTACCAGAAGGTTTTATAATTGACTATATAAGGGGAGGCTGCCAGACGACATGGATAAGTGTGTTTTTAAATTTAGACGAGTAAACATCGCCAAATATAGTTAGTGTGTACATCGCGTTAGTTGTACGTGTTTTTAAAGTAATAAATAAAGTGTTACTGAGAATTTATTTGTAAAATAAATACCCGTGTTTTATTTTATTGCAATTCAACGAATCCTGTGAAAATAATAAAACCGTTTTTATGTAAAGGACTAAAAACGTAACAATATATATATATATATATATATATATATATATATATATATATATATATATATATATATATATATATATATATATATATATATATATATATATATATATATATATATATATATATATATATATATATATATATATATATATATATATATATATATATATATATATATATATATATATATATATATATATATATATATATATATATATATATATATATATATATATATATATATATATATATATATATATCAAAAAACAGCTTCTCTTCAAAACTTTCTAAATGGGCTCGACGCAACACCTCAAACAGACTATTCGCTATGGAGAGCAGCCCGAGGCCTCAAAAGACCAGTGATATATAAGCCTCCATTGCGAGCTTCGAATGGAGACTGGGCAAGAACTGACGCTGAAAAAGTTACTCTGTTTGTAAAGCACTTGCAGAAAATATTTACTCCAAATACGTCTGATACTATAGTTGAGCTGCCACCGGTTCTCGCTATACCAGATGTTACTTTGAGGTTCAATATTGAACACTGTATTGCGGGCTTAAACTCGAAAAAAGCTCCAGGCGCTGATAAAATGAGCAATAAAATGCTCTTACAGCTACCCTATACTGCAAAACGAACAATTCTATTTATTTTTAACAGTATTTTGCGCCTCAAATGCTATCCCCCAGAATGGAAGGTTTCGCTGATTACCATGATACCTAAACCAGGCAAAGATCATACGAAGGTGGAGTCCTATAGGCCTATAAGCCTGTTGTCTAACATGTCAAAACTATTTGAAAAGCTACTTATGAGTAAGCTAACACCCATACTGAATCATACTGGATTCATTCCAGACCACCAATTCGGTTTTAGGAGACAACATAGTACGATACACATAGACTCGTGAACGTGGTTAGAAAAACCTTCGAAGAAAAGAAATATTGTTCTGCGCTCTTCATCGATGTTTCTCAGGCATTTGATAAAGTATGGCACGCAGATTTAATACATAAACTAAAGCAAAACCTACCCGAAAACATCCTTAAACTTTTAGAAAGCTACTTAACTGAGCGAAAATTTGTTGTTAAAGAAGGTAATTTTCAAAGCCCTCCGCAACTCATTGAAGCCGGAGTTCCTCAAGGCAGCATCCTCTGTCCTGTATTATATCTGATATATGCCTCTGACTTGCCGGTAAGCAGTAACATACACATATCAACATTCGCTGATGATACAGCTTTTCTAAGCGTTTACAAAAGAAGCCACCCGCAATTTGCTAGATTATATACACCAGTTGGAACAATGGCTAAAACAATGGCGGATAAAAATTAACGAACAAAAATGTCTACACATTACTTTTACATTGTGCAAAGAAACCTGCCCACCTATACAAATAAATAACCAAACTATACCTCAACACACTGAAGTAAAATATCTCGGTGTTCATCTTGATCGTCGTCTAACATGGAAGTCACACATAAATGCAAAGGTGACCCAAATGAAATTAAAAGCAGCTCAAATGAATTGGCTCATTGGAAGGAACTCTACTCTAAGCCTAGATTGTAAACTTCTTCTATACAACTCCATTCTAAAACCAATATGGTCCTACGGAATCCAGTTATGGGGCACTGCCTCGGCATCAAATGTAGAAAAAATTCAAAGGCAACAAAATAAAATACTCCGTACGATTACAGCAGCCCCATGGTATATCAGAAACAAGCGAATTCATAAAGACCTAGATGTGCCGCCGGTTAAGACAGTGTTTTCTAAACACGTCACAAGCTACCCAAATCCCCTAGCCCGAAACATCATTAACTTTAGAGGCCACACTCGGCTGAGAAGGAGGGACACTCTTGCTCTCAGCAGAACACGAGAGACGTAAACAACCAAACAACCAACCGCTGAAACAAATATTTTTGTCTGGCACTGGCTGGACTTAAAAATTAAAATTTTAGAGTTAAGATTTGATAACTTACTGTTAGTTCAATTTTATTGAAGACAATAAATGAGTATAACCGAAAAAAAATATATAAAATAATATGATGGTGAATTTCCGTCGTATTGGAAGGTCTCCAACGTAACGCCAATCCCTAAAAGGGGAGAGGCGACTAACCCTGAAAATTATCGCCCAATTGCAGTATGCTCTGCACTTTCCAAAGTAATGGAAAGTATGGTTAATTTCCATCTTTTGATGTGTTTGGAGTCCAACAGCTTACTCAGCGACTGCCAGTATGGCTTTCGTAGGGGACGCTCTACGGGTGACTTACTGACCTTCTTTTTGGAAAAATGGTGTCACTCCATACACCATTTCGGCGAGAGGAAGGTGGTGGCTCTAGATATTTCTAAGGCGTTTGATAGAGTGTGGCATGATGCACTTTTGTCGAAACTTGCTGCTTTTGGTGTCGGTGATGATTTTTCTCGATTTATATCGAGCTTTCTCAGGGATCGCTCTATACGAGTTGTTATAGGCGGAATCTCATCAAACGAGTTCAAGATTAATTCAGGGGTACCACAAGGCTCTGTTCTTTCTCCTACCCTATTTCTTATTTTTCTTAATGACCTTCTCTGTCAAACCAACCCTATCTACTCTTTTGCAGATGACAGCAGCCTGTCGGAGATTGGGGCTATGAGGCAAAACATGAATGATAGACTTAATCACAATCTTGTAACAATCTCTGAATGGAGTCGTGCGAATGGGGTCGATTTTAATGATCGCAAGACCCAGTGCTGTATGCTTACGCACAGACGTATGACCGATCGTACTGCTTCATCTGTAAATATGGGCGGTGTGGGTATTGAGGAATCAGTAGCTCTTGATGCTCTTGGCATGAAAATTCAGTGTGATGTTCGATGGACGGATAACATTTTTCAAGTTTCAAAAGAAGCATTTAAGTACCTCGGTTTCTTAAGACGGTTTAAGACGTACTTCACTCCATCTGATCTCCTTAATATCTATACCGCCTATATCTGTCCGAAAATGGAATACAACTCTCATGTATGGGCGGTGCTTCAAAATGTATTTTGAAGTTAATCGACCGTGTACAGGAGAGGGCGAAGAAGCTCATCGGTAACAGTAGAGTAGCCAACTCTATTGACTCGCTGGAGCATCGACACAATGTAGGGTGTGTTTTGCTGTTTTATTGTTACTACAATGGAGTGTGCTCTGATGAAATCAGGGAACTTGTTCCCGAAACTACTCATTTTTGCGAACAACACGTTCTTTATTAAGAGCACATTCATTTGTGGTCGATACGCCAGTAAATCGCACTACGCATTACAGAGAGAATTCGTTCTTTAGCCGGACAGTTCGTACGTGGAATAAACTCCCTGCAGAGGTCTTTACTGTCACTTTCAATGTTGCAAGTTTAATTCAAATGTCCATAAAAACTACTTCCTCCTTCCCATAACCAATTTTCCTAATTCCGGCACAATGCATTACATGAGTAGGGGCCATCCCCTGAGTGCTGGTCTTATTAACAAAAAAACACGAACATTTCTTTGAAAGTGGTCCATTGCTGCATTACATAGGACCATGCTGTAACTAGTCTACATCAGCTAAAATGGACCATGTAGACTAATAATTTTTGCAGGGTTAAAAGGTCGGCAATTGTCAAATGTTATTACTTTCTTCTGAGTGGCATATGTGGTTCTAGAAAAAAGAAGTCTTCTAGTAAATATTTCTTTCTATTCGATTGTGTTGTGTGTATTCGAGTCGCTTGATCGCTGTCCAAATTTATGTTTATAGTTTTCTTTTGCAAAGAAAAAGTTAAGTATTTTTAAAATTGTCTTTAACTGAATGAAAATGAAAATTGAATGAAAATCTTTCAATTCAGTTTATGAAGTGTGTGGCCAAGAATCCATTCAATTGAAAGACTCAATTGACAATTCAATTGAAACGTGTATGAGGTGCTTAAATTTATGTGGGTGCTGGTGTGCAAATTCACTAACACAACGTGCTTGTGTTAAAAATTTGAGAGAGCATATGAATGTGTGCGTCACACAGACAATAGATTTGACATATTTCTGGTGCGTTTCTACCAACAAAATGCATGTGTTTTTGGGTGTTGTATTAAATGATGTTAATTGATGGACATCAATACAACAGCATATCGTAAATACCAAATACACTATACATTTTTTAAGTGGAAGCAGTATGTTACATTTTCTCATTTCAAAGTTTAGAATCTAACAACACGGCTTTCTAATAAAAGCTTTCGATGTTGTGCTGATTCCACAATGAAAAGCACCCACTTTTTTGAGTGATTCCAATACAAATTTGCTACTCAAATCAGTTGTTTGTATTGTGGAAACAGCACTTAATTGTCTAAAATTTTAATAATGATATCAAAAACGATTCTCCCTTTTAAACAAATTGTGTTCTCCTGATATGTATTATTCTTGTTACTTTTACTATTGTTGTATGATGTTCCTCAAAATATTTAATGTTTAGTGATTGCCACTGCCTATGTATATTACTACTTTATATTATAAATAAAATTGTATAATATAATTATAAATCTATTTGGTTTTTATTATTTGCGCAATTTATATAATGCAAATGTAGGATTTATCGAAAAGCACATCATGTATCTAAAAATATAGTTAAATTTACGTTTTTTACAATGGTTAACTTACCTACAATAAAAGTAAATTTACTTTACTATCATAGACAACTACCAAAAGTTTATAAGTCATTCCACCTAAATTTTAAGTTATTTTTCGGACATGGAAATGAACTAAAATTATTGGCATATTGCCTAAGAAACTTATTAACTGCAATATTTATTGCGGCAATTGCCAAACTTCATATAAAAAATACAACTTTAAAAAAATAATTAAAACTTCAATATGAAATTTGACAAATACCGGCAATAAAAATTTGGCCAGGATAACTTCAAGTCTCCACGCGCAATATTTATTTCCGAACATAAGAAATAACGTCGGCAGAATAACAGCACATATACATATGTTTATGTACAGGCTTATGTTCCGAGCTATAGAACACGTATTGTGGAATTGTACATAAATTTAAAAAATTCAGAATGAATGGACCGATGTTTTTCGTCTTTATTTTAATTTATTTAATGTTGTTTTGAAACTTTTTTATTTAAATTTGCTTTATTTTATTTCAAAAACATTGTAATTTTACCACAGCTACAAGTTTCTTTTGTTTAATTCACCCAAACAACAAATGCCGATCAAATTTGACAGCTTTGCTCAACCTTATTTCTTGAACATAACAAGGCGTCTTGATGAGACATAATTTTGTTCTAACATTTGTCAAACTTCATACATAAAAATATCCGAAAAATGTTGGTGCTATATTTTCATATCGACTTTGACTTTTGTCAAGACAAATCCATGGCTCGTGAAGACACTATGCAATAGGCAATTCACACTACCGTGCTTATGGCAATTTTAAGAGTTTACGAGCTAAGCACGTTGATTTCTTGATGTTTTCCCATATACTCAATTATCAAAAAATTTACGTGTTTCAAAATTATAGGCAATTCACACTACCGTGCTTATAGCAATTTTAAGTGCTTACGAGCCAAACACGTTAATTTTTATATGTTTTCCCATATACTCAATTGTCAAAAAATTTACGTGTTGCAAAATTAAACTCATTCAAAAACCAGTAAAAGGCAGGGTTCCAAGTACTTCTTGATGTATGTTCAGTCGATTTTTTGATTTTAGTGCTTATTGAACACGGTTTGTAATGGCGGCAAAATATGTAACAAAGTCGAAATTAAAACAGGTTGTAGCATTTCTATAATAACAAACAGCGTATTCTGAAAATTATGATTTGTGTTGGGTTAAAAGTATTAAAAACCTCGTTTTTGGTTCAAGTTTTCAATTCAAGTGGAAAAATGTACATAAAATGTAAAATTCTAATTAATAACTTTGAAAATTATGAATAATTAGGTAACGAAAAAAATTTTTTGCTGCCGGTTTGCTACCACCTTTTATGATTTCGTCATGATGTAAACAGAAAGTTTATAAAATTGTAGTCTGAACAACTTTATTTAGTTTCTTAAAATATTTGCCGAAACACGTTAAAATATAGCAGTGTGAATATAGTATAAGTTTGAACAATTATGTCGCAATTTATTTGCAAATAAATGTTTCTGTGGTCCATATTTGAACATTTGATGTTGTAAATAGAATTTGACAGGTGAGAACATAATTATTTCCCAGTTTATTGCTCATGGAGACCTCCAGTAAAGCCTGGTACTGTGTGCAAATTGTAAAAAATTTTTGGGCATCATTGATTATATCATGCGAAAAATTTGACATATACCTTTGTTATAATCTTCACGTGTTAAGCATGGTACTCTGTTCATCATTTCGTGCGAAGTGCTATCAAAAGTCCATATAAAAAAATTTAAACGAATTGCTCACGAAAAACTGTTGCAGAAGTAGTACTCTGTTTATTTTGTGAAAAAGATATGAAATGTATCTACAACATTTTGAGTCATCATGCGAAATAATATGAGCAATGGTGCCGGGAATTTTCGGAGAAAAATCATCATACTTCGAAAAAAAATCTTAATTTTAGAAAAAAAGTCTTCAAAAAATTTTTTATGTGTAATATAAATATAATTCATGATTGCTAAGGCTGTGTACAGATGATTGTCAGATCTTACAATATTGTAAGTAAAATCTGCTAAAAAAATTTTACAATCGTGTGAACTGAAAATTTTTGTCTGACAACGTTGGCAGAAATAGCATTCATTGTCAGTCGACTTTATTACTACCTGCTGACAAAAAATTGTCGGACATCTCACAATCGTGTGAACACATCGCGTTGCCATTGTCAGATTATTCTCAGACATTTTTTAATTGTCAGATGTGCGAAGTTCTACATCTGACAATGGCGTCATTGTCAGAGACTTCTTTATATTGGCAGCACTGCACACATCTTTTTTTAGGGAAAAATAAAAGAAACTATGCAGCTAAAATAGTTAAAATTGCTTCTTTATGTTTAATACTAATTTATATTTTCACTTTTTAAAGTCAAGATAAGCACAGATGATAAATAATTGATCATTTCTGTTAAATGATCAGAGTCTGGCAGCGCCAAATAACTGATCTGACAATTTTTGCATCTGACAATCGTGTGAACTGCCAATTTTTTTACTGACAATATAGTCAGATACATTTATTGTCAGACAATTGTCTGCCAATAAATTCTAAGCTTTTCTAACAACTTTGATACAACCGTGTGAACTAACAATATATCTTGTGCTGACAATTTTTAATTGTCACTACATCGTCAGAACATTGGCACATCTGACAATATTGTAAGAACTGACAACCGTATGTACAGGGCTTAATTGTAATAAAGTTGCTATACATTTACCTATGTGGCCTTTCACACTTGGGACATTTCTTGCCGGACAGAAAAAATATATAGACGAGGGGAAGAAAAGGTAGAGTGTGTAGTACACGACTATCTGTACTGGACATTTTTTCGCTTCTCTTTCTTACTTTTCGCATTTTTTTCCCTCGCTTCACATCATATTTCTCATGTCAAGCGTTATTTCGATAATTTTTGTCAGCTTTAAAGTTACAATTGCTTGCAGTTCTTGTTTGTTTTTCAATATTAAATTTTAAAGATATAAATTGATATTATTTACATACATATGTAAGTATGTATGTGCTTTAAATATTGTTATAAGGTAAGTTTTTTCACATTTGTATATATTTTGGTAATATAAAAATTACATTTTATAAAAATTGCAGAAAATGGTATTTTCGTGGAATAAAGCTAGTGTCGAAGCATTGATTGCACTATACGAACAGCATGAATGCCTTTATAATGTTCGGTCAGCGAAATATATGAACAGAGATACTAAGGCTTTTGCCCTAAATGCGATATTAGACGCCATGAAACAGGAACATCCCACGATATCTTTAGACTGCATAAAAAAGAAATGGAAGGGACTTCGTTCCCAATACTTAGCTGAATTAAGAACCGTCCAAAGCAAACGAAAATCGGGCATGGGATCAGAAGAAGAGTACATACCAAAGCTTTGGAGTTTTAATCAGCTTTCCTTTCTTCGGACGCACTTAAATATGAGGGAAGGTGTTTCAAATACTGTAAGTAAATTATAATTGTTAAATAAGTATTTTTCAATTATCAATGTATGTGTTTATTTGTTTCAGGATGATATGGCAACTGGCTTCATTGAAGACTGCTCCGGATCGGACACTTCATATTCATCTTCGGCAAAGAAAAAACCAAAAAGACGCTCCTTCGAGGATGGTCTGGATGAGCTGCAATCAGCACTTGAAAAGAAGAACGCGAAGAAGCCTAAATATGACTGGTTGGGAAAGAAAGTGGTGTCGGTCTTGGAGGAAATGGAGGAAGATGACCAAATCAACGCCGTATGGGAAATAGAGGGCGTGCTGAATAAAAACTGGCGAAATGCAGTTGGCAAAAAACAACGCGAAAACGTCTGTTATGACAACTCACTGCTACCATCTACGTCAAGTTATTCCACATCGTCATCATCGCCATTACCGTGCCATGCGTCAGCAACCACGGCAACAACCACTCATCATGACATACTGCAACTGTCCATGGAGGGAATATTTGAGCTCGACGAAAGCGAATCATTCTACTAAGGTTCAATAAAAAATTACACAGACTTACAGTGAAACTTATTTGTGAACAACAATATTGTGTCACTTTAACTCGAGAACAGTATGTCCGATTCCGATCAACAAGAGCTATAAGATCCATGATAAAATTAACTGCAAGTTATCTTAGCATGATTAGGAAAAAAATAAACGGTTTCTTAGTTATTTACAAATTAGTATCGATTATTATATGATCATGTTAAGATAGTTGGCAGGTAAATTTATCACGCATCTGTTGGTGTTTTGTTGATCGGAATCAGATATAATGTTCTCGAAAGTGAAATATGCTGTGCCTGGTGGATAAATTATATTTGCCCATAACTCAGTGTTTACAACAGACAATGCTATCTTGAAAATAATATTTTTTCACTAATACATAAATGCATACTTTTCCAATTGTCTTCACTACTGTCTTGAATATTTTGAAGATAGTAAATCGCACAATGATTTGAGATATGCCGACAATAATTTGGATCTTTGTGCATATATAGTCCGAAACGACCTTTAACAACTCACAGTGGGACGGACATAAATGAAAAGCATTGGAAATAAATCCGCAGTTTGTAGTCAGGCCGGTTAAATTTTATACCATGTGTATCGATGTAGAAGGAATTCTTTCTTTCTTACAATTTCAATGAATTCTAATTTTTTTAAACAATTTTATTTGTTGTAGGTTTTTAGCTGTTATATATGCCTGCATTTCGTTGGTGCTAATTCCAAAGAAATGCAGTCATATAGAATAGATAAAAACCTAAAAAAAAAATTTCTAATAATCAACTTCACAGATTACTTAAAATGAATTTAATAAGAATTTTGTATTTTTCTTGCGTTAAATATAATTGTAAGAAAGAAAGAATTCCTTCGACATCGATAAACAGGTAGTTAGAATCTGTAGACTTATTTCCAACTTTTTATGTATGTATATCCAACTATGCCACTAAGTTCCTATAATGAAGTACAATTTTCTTTATTTGTAAGTTATTGATTTTAGCAATTTTAAAATTGTGTTTTATAATATTAAAACTGTTATTTAAATGAAGTGTCTTTTCTTTTGTTTTTACCTTTTATCATAGTTATAATAAATAAATGAAAAAATTTTGTTTCTTAAAAAAATATATTTTTGAATTTATTTCTTTTTTTTTTTTGTAAAATGTACAATTATTATTAGCCAACATGTTTAGTGTGATATTTGAATTTTTTTTTTTATAAAATTTTTGTGTAAATAAATAAAAAATAAGAAATTTATTATGTGTCATATTGTCACAATTTTATTTTAACTCAAATTTATTTGCTGATGTTTTAAGCATTGTCATTGGTGCTTTACCCAATCGTGTTAATTATCTAATCCGTAACAAATCTTTAAAATTTATTGATTGGCCAGCAATTTTTGTTCCTGCCAGTCTAGTTTTCCCTCGTCATTGAAATATTCTGCAAGTTCTTGTCGAATGTTTTCTACACAACCTTTCCGCGGGTTATAAGGTCCATTATTTTGAGCACCTGAGCTCGGAAATGAGGCACCAGTCATATTGTTTTTATATAATGTGTCGTTCTCAATAAGAAAGTTGTGTAGAACGCAGCATGCCAAAACTATTTTCTCTACGGTTTCCACTTTTAAATTAATTTTTGTTAAAAATATTCTGAATCTATTTGAAAGCATACCAAACGAACGCTCAACAACATGCCTTGCCCGTGAGATTCTCAGATTAAACATTTTTTTTTTTATGCAGCTCGTATGATAAGGGTAGGGCTTCATTATATGCTTATGCAATGGAAACGCATCATCCGCGACCACCACGTAGGGCAAGTTACGTCCTTTTCCCACTACAGAATCCTTCGGTAAATCTATTTCATCATCCAAAACTTTCTTGAGGTGACTTTGTTGCAAAACAGCTGCGTCGTTATTCCGACCATTGCACCCAACGTGAATAAATATAAATTTACAACGAGCGTCAACCAACGCAAGCAGTATGATACTGTTTGTGTGTTTGTAGTTATAATAAAACGCCCCATCTTTTCGTGGCGTTTGAAAGTTTACGTGCTTGCCATCTAATGCCCCGAGGCAGTTGGGAAATTGCCACTGAAGGGCAAATTCTTTGGCAATGTTTTCCCATTCTGCGGGACTGGATGGAAACTGCAAATGAAATAAAAAAATTAGTTCCAGCAAATGATAAGGAGTGAATTTGTAAATTTAGTGAGTTTGTGCAACCCGTCTGCGGAACAGAGCTGTAAATGAATCATTCTTTTTTGCATTTAATTCATTACGAATTAGCTAAATTTTGAATTAATTCTTTTCACAACAAAAAAGAATTGAATGAAATTTGAATCAATTCAAACGAATTAGGCAGAAATGAATTTCAATTCGTTTCCAATTCAAATTTGTAGAATGAATTGCAATTCACTTTGACGAATTCATTTGAATTAGAAACGAATTGCAATTCATTCCACAAATTCATTTGAATTGGAAACGAATTGAAATTCATTTCTGCCTAATTCGTTTGAATTGATTCAAATTTCATTCAATTCTTTTTTGTTGTGAAAAGAATTAATTCAAAATATAAAAAACATGTCGTCTACGGGTGGCATTACAAAAATGCCACTGTAGTTACAGCAATATGCGACAGCACTGTCAGTTGTTTGCGTAAAGAAACTTTTGAGAAAGAAAAATATTGCCAATTGATAGTTTTTTAACGCAGAACTTTGATTGTTGCACAACCTAAAGCGGCTATTACCCTTCGAGCATGTTGGCGTACATTTATGTTGGACCAGCCGATTCGCTCGTGTAATAAGGCAAAAATAAGTGTTGTCGAGCATGCTGGCGTGTTTTCAAAAAATTTTGATATTTTGGTTCGCCATCGAGCCAACCAACGTGTGTATTTGCCAGTTCTTTGAAAATGTATTTATACTGTTGCTCGCCATGTTCTACAGTGAAATAGCTCACGAACGGCCAACATGCTCGACAACATATTCGCAGTGTAATAGCCACTTAAGACTTCAAGTTGCTTACCTTTAAATAATCATCTCTTAAATTTCGATACAGTGCATCGCAAATAATAGGCACCGTTTTAGAAAAAAAGCCTGGAGAGATCATGGATGAGTAGTTCATGCTCTTGTAGGATTCGCCAGTTGCAATGAACCGAAGGGTTATAGCCAATTGTTCTGCTACAGAAATTGACTCCCTAAAAGGGTTATTAGCCCTATATATTTCTGGCGTTATCCTTTCCACAAGCTGCGTGAATTGTGCTTCGTCCATCCTCAAGAAATTCCGGTAAGAATTGTTATCTTTCAAAAGCAGCTCCTTGGTTAAAAAGGCAAACGAACCGTTATGTTGCCGATTCTTCCGCCATGGTTGAATCCACAACCTTTTAGGTTTGCGTTTTTTTTCGGCAGCTACTCCCCGCATTATCTCGACGAGAGCTGATAAAATTAAGTACACCTAAATTACTTTCTCCACATTGAAGAACCTACTTGTTAAATAGGTTGAATTCGTAAATGCAGTAAATTCTTTGCAACCAGTATGCAAACTTTTGAAAGACTAATAAAAATGTTGGTTTTTGAGTCCAGGACTTTGATTTTTGCACAATTACTGAATTTACGAATGTACCTATACTTACCCAATGCCACTTTGTCACCTTCGTCAGAGTCAGAGTCTTCCAAAGCCAATTTCGTGCACTTAATAAGTTTTTTTATATTTTGATCAAAATTCATTTGTTTGTGTTCCTAAATTTTCTTTATTAAAGAATTTCTTTTATTAAAAATGTTCCTCCTTTTTCAATTTTTCACCACAAAATATAGTTTCACTGTTTTTTATAACTTTTTTCACTTTCAAAACTTTTTTGTAAAATATGTATGTATCTACAAATCAGAGGTTAAAAAACACGAAAATGGATGGGAAGTGAATAAGAAAAATACGGACATTTATTGACGAAGTGTGAAAGCTTCAGGATAGTTCAAAAGAGAATTGAAAAAATGTCCGTCAAGAAATGTCTCAACTGTGAAAGGGGACTATGTACATATGTATGTATACCCACTTGACCACAGCAAACGAAAATAATATCGTTATCGAACAATTTGCAAATGTTTCTCGGATAAAACGTACGAGAACGACTATTGTTACAGACCGGTTAACCTGGCGAGGTTTCCGTCTAGCTCAGATTATCATTTTTATCCCCAAGAGGTCCCAAGCCTTCCCGCCAGCCGCGTATCTGACACCAAACTAAAGGAACAACAAAAATCAAAACAAACTAAAATCACGATACCACTTGAGAAAATCATAGGAGACAGATGAGGTCTCTCCTATCATGCCCACCCAACCTAGTCGAGACAGATTCACAAAAATTCTATTTCCAGCGACCCACATTCTAACTGACCTCTTTGCCCTCTTACCTTGCCATCGTCACCTTTATGGGGATTAATGGGATTAAACAGACATTATTTCAATAACCTTTTCAAATTTACAACATAATTTTATTTGGTGAATCTAAATTGATTATTAGGCTGAGGTTCGTAACGTTATATTCAGAAAGAATTGGGTATGATTAATATTCCAAGGAACAAGAGAAAAAATAACATCAACTTAATTTTTCAAAGTACACAGCAGAACAGAGTAGCGCCACTTTCGGAAGCCGCTACACTTCCATCGTCAGTGCTCACGTGTATTTGCTATCACCACTTGTCAGGTGGCTCTGTTGAATGTGATTTTAATTCTTATATATACAACTTTTTCGTGAAAATTGAATACGAGAATTAAATCACTCTTAAGCTTATATTAAAGTGCACTTTCCCAGCGTTGCCATCGGTTTTTTTTCTTCATTCCCATTTTTCTGATTTTTGTTCTACTCAAGACAAACTTTTTTGGTTTGATTTTATACTGAAGTATATATGATTTATTTCGAACGTATTTGCTTTGTGAATCTAAATTGATTATTAGGCTAAGGTTCGTAACGTTATATTCAGAAAGAATTGGGTATGATTAATATTCCAAGGAACAATTCTTTCTGAGTATAACGTTACGAACTTTAGCCTAATAATCTGCTGTGTACGTTGAAAAATTAAGTTGATGTTAATTTTTCCCTTGTTCCTTGGAATATTAATCACACCCAATTCTTTCTGAATATAACGTTACGAACCTTAGCCTAATAATCAATTTAGATTCACAAAGCAAATACGTTCGAAATAAATGATATTAATAATTTTATTTAATTTTCTTATACCTAATGTAACAATAATCTTCATAATTCTTAACGCAAAATATATCTAAAACTAGCATGCATTTTTTTTTATAATAGTACTAATAATATTTTATTATAATTTTTTCCTAATTTTCTTATTCAACAATTTTACTTTCTTATTTTCCAGATTCGATTATTACAATGTATATTTTTTTACCCCTTTTTTTAGTTTTCAAATTTACTGCCTGTTCAACGATGTATAAAAAAGATGTTCATGCGCATTCTAAGCGAAAGAACACCGATTTGCGTTCATGAACAAAGTCATAAATATGTTTCTATACGAACGATAACTCGAAAAACAAGTAGAAAGAAAACGTAAGTGGTTTCATACGATATCCGATTCAGCAATGTCGACGCAATACGAACGTAATGTCAAAATCACTCACTTACTGTGTTTCTTGCGACTGGCAAAAAAATGTGCATAAAAGCCCATTAAATTCTTAGAACTCGTAACATCTCTCTTTATTATAATAAATTTTATCATTCTTATTAATTTTTTTATTATATATGCACATACTCATGATTTTTTTAAACAAAATAAAAGCCACACATTCAAAACTTCTGTTTTCTTTACTGTGTAAGGCCCAACAAAAAAGGTAGTCGCACCTGTACAACAAAACTAGAAAATTATACAAATTTCCTGTACAACTGCGAGTACCTTACAATGGACTCTCTTGTCGTTATGTTTGGTTGTATTTTTCTTCAAACAATTTAGTAGTATTTTCAGTGTTTTAATGAAAATCGTCAAATAAACTAGAAATTTACAATATGGCATTATTGTAAAATTTTAATACTTAAGAGAGAAAAATTGACACACGTAAGCGCAAGCAAACGATAGCTGTCGATATTGTTGAACCCAAATTGACTAGATTTTGAGACAGTGGCTTTCGATCGCTCAGGTTTTCCTTCGACATCGTTGAACAGGCAGTTAACTAAATTTTTTTTTTGTTTCTATTTCTTTATTGATATATTTTAATTTTTTTATTATACAATTTTTCCTATTTGTTTCCCTACCTGATCCTATTTATTTCCTTGCGCTACTGTGCTTATTTATTTATTACGCATATTAAATTTTCAAGTTTCTAATATTTCTTTTTTTCCTTTCCCAGCAGGACCAAATTAAAAATTACTCCAAACCAACTTAGCTGAACCTTACTCTAGACGTCTAACCTAAAAGAGCTCCATGAGGCTAGAAAAATAGGAAATTATTATATTGTTTCCCTTATATAAATATTATTAATTAAATAAACATTTCATTTGTCCCTCATTGTAAATATGTCTTTACTTATTATTTCTACTAAATAACCAAAAGGAAATAGATTGTTACTTTGCTGTCACAAACCCAATAGCGCAATGAAAAAACCTAACCTACTTTTGGGGTTTAACTAATACTGTATAAACTAAAATTATAAATTTTCACGACAAATAAAAAAATTTAATATAGCTATGTAGTTCACAACACCGTTCTAAAATGTGTCTTAATATAACGACGTTTCAATTTTAGTCTTTTATTATGGGTTGGCAAGTTTGTTGTTTTTGTTTTGCATGTAAATGAAATTTACTACCAGATGGCAAGTTTAAACGTCCAAGAAGCATGTTTTTCAATGCGGCAATATTTTAAATAAATAAATTGTGTGTGGTTTAAGTGTATTGGTTTTTCTTTGGCATGTTGATAAGTACCAAGCACTATCGTGCTTGTGTTGTTGTTTTGTTTGTTGTGTATTTTTAGTTCGTGTTCTATACATGTAAATAGTGAGAAATATTCCGCAAACTTCGTCGTTACTTTTACTACTTTAATATGCTGTGCTTTGTAACGTTGCTCACAATGAAATTTTATGGTGTAACGATATTGCTATTTCCAAATTTTAAGATACACATTGTGAATTCCCTAAGTAGGTAGTAGGTTTAAATAGGTAGGTTAGGTATGAACACAAAATACGATATAAAATAAATGTTAGTAAAATTGTTTGGATTGGATTAAAAAACACGATAAAATTATTAAAAATGACGGATTTATACATACAACCTTTTTTCTGTTCTGTTTTTTTTTCTACGACAGAATTTAGATCTTTTTTTCAATTTTTTTGTTTTTGTTGGTTTTTTTCTATACTGATCGCCAATTTTTTTTAAATATATTTGAGTGATAGTTACTTTTAATGAAAACAGAGGTTACCTGGCTACTAAACTTGGTTGGTTATCATTTTCCGATCTCACCAATCCTTATGCCGCACTACGATGGGAATGGATTTCAGCGCAGGAATATTTTCCTCTTTGCTCTAGCCAGTAGCCAGCTAAGCAAATAAAAAGAAATTATTTAAACTACTTCCCACTAGGAATATCACTACACTTTTCTTAATTTGTTTTTCTCTGTACTATTTTTAAACACTAGGAATGTAGCGCCGAATGTTTTCCTCTGAATTCTTTTATTACTGTTTATAATATATATAATCAAAATTTCCTTAAAAGGATATTAATTTTTTTTTACTTTTATTTTCAAATATATTTTTGCTAAATAACTTTTTTTTAAATATATTTTTCACAGAACATTTACACTCCACTTTTTACTTGCGAGCTCTTCGACTGACTATTTTATTCCATCTTAACTGAATACCTTCGGTAGCCTATCAACCTATTTTCGTTTCGTCGGTTTTCCAAATTTTCCGCGCCAAGTCGGCCATCTCTTCTGAATTCTAGAATTTTCTTTCTTTTAATTTAACTTTTCTTGTTTTTTTTAACTTCAACATTTCCTAAAATTTTCCCAGATTGATTCTACCTATTTTAAGGTGCCTGGACTATTTGTTCTTCCCGCTCCTTAAAATTTTATTTGCCTGCTTTTATATGCACCTTGTTTTCGTTTACCAGGGACTAATAAATATTAATTATTACAACAATAAATATATAATATTACAAAAATTAATTAAATATTATATATTACAACAATCTATATTCATCTGTGGCAGCTCCGGTATTCATGAACAATCAAAATCAACCGCCTGGCAACTCTTCAATGAAAACGAACAGACGAAAACAAACCTTGACGCCTAGAGTAGTTTTTGCTTCTACAGCTGTAGATTTGTTGTCTTGTGAAATCAATTTAAATAATAATTAATTATAAATAAAAATACTAATATTAAATAGTTACTGTAAGTAATAGTTCCTGTGTTTTAATACGGTGGATTAACATCGGTAACTATATTGGTGACCCCGTGCTGAATTGAAAAGTTAGAACACACGCAACTATCAATCAAATTACAATAATGTATGTTGCAAGCAGCGCTGTTGCAGCAATTTCAAAAATTCAACGGATTCTGGCAACTTCTACTAATACACTGCAGTTTTGCAAACACCGGCACAGTCTTGTTTTATGAGTGATCAACGTTATAACTTGAGGTCACGAAAAAACAATACAGAAGACACGTCTGATATAGAAGAGGAAAAGTTTTACGAATTTGAGACACTGCAGCAGTCTCATAGAGGTTCGAATGATTCAACACCAAACTTACAACGAATTCACATTCCTAAGTTTAATAAAAACAACCCGCACTTGTGGTTCGCACAGATTAAGAGAACATTTATTTTAAACAACATCACGTCTGACTCCAACAAATTTGATTTGATTTCAGTACACCTTGAAGATGAAACTCTTTTGTCAATTGAAGATCTCATTACGGATCGCTAGACTAAAAGAACGTCTTATATCAAAATTCGCAGAATCATCTGAATCAAAGTTACGACGCTTATTGCAAGGTGGTGAAACCGTTCGTAAAAAATCATCTGAGATTTTGTCAGACATGAAACGTTTATCCCCTGGTAAGGGAAACGAGCCTATTATTCGCACAATATTTTTTGGTCATATGCCGGAAAATATTCGCCCTATACTTACTGTTTTAGAGGATGACGATTTAGAAAAAGTAGCTAAGATGGCAGACAAAATGTTAGACGCCAATCATAACATGGTAAGTTCTGTATCTATACCACACTTGCGTTTAGATGCTAATATCCCAGTGGATGCAGTTAGTCCTACAATGACTTTGACAGATGTTTGGAAAGCGATTAAAAACTTATCGGACAAAGTTGATCAAATCCAATTACAACAGAATAGAAGTAAATTTAATCGAACTCGCTCAGTATCTAGAGATCGTTCACGAAATCATCAAAACTCTTCAAAAACGTTATTTTATTACCACGTAAAATATGGTGATACTGCTCGTAAGTGTAAGCCTACTTGTCTCCACTGGAATCCCAGTTCGGAAAACTAGGTAGGCTGTTGTCACTCAATCCGGCTGGCGGCAGCAGCAGCAGCGATACAACGATCAACAACAACATGATTTACAACAACATGAACAACAACAGCAACACTCTAATAGAGAATCGTCTACACGTTTATGACCAATCAACAAAAACTGGTTTTTTAATTGATTCAGGATCGGTGGTATCTTTTGTACCACCATCTTTGATCAAGGCAACATTGAAACCTACTGAGGTGAAGCTCATCGCAGTGAAATTACTACATATGGCCAATGTGTTTTAAAATTTGATCTTGGACTCCAACGTCAACTCAAGTGGTTGTTTATTATAGCTGACGTCCAAGCGCCCATACTGGGAGCCGACTTTTTAAGTCATTACAATTTACTTATTGACCTGAAACAAAAACGTCTCATTGATAACAAACAAATTTGACAAGTCGTGGTACTATACGCGCAGCAAATGAATTCCACGTCTCAACGTTATCAAATACAACAAATCCTTTTTCAAGTTTACTTGAAGAGTTCATCGACATTACATCACAAACATTGACATGTAAGTCTAATGCTGATGAGAGTATCATTCACCATATATAGACAATGGGTAAACCAGTCGCTGATCGCCCCAGAAGAATATCTGGTGACAAGCTTGCCGCAGCAAAAGCAGAAATCGATTTTTTACTGGATAATGGTATTTGTCATACACATGGTGACTAAAAATACTGGTGGATGGGGAGCATGTGGGGACTATCAGAAACGGAATGCACAGACGATACCTGACTTAAACCCCATTGCCAACATCAACGATTTTTCGGAGAAATTATATGGTAAGTCAATTTTTACAACTATTGATCTTGTAAGAGCCTACTATCAAATTCCGATGGCTGAAGAGGACATCCCAAAGACAGTCGTTTGTACGCCGTTCGGTCTAGTAGAGTTTATATATGAGGCGCTCAGCGCCAAAACGGCCTAACACTCATTTTCAAAAAAATCAAACCGACTATGCTGATCTAACCGGAACCTCTTGAAATAAATACTAAAAAACTCCCTATTGCATAGTATAACACTAGTTTATACTACCTGCTGAAAACTGTTTTTCCGCTATGCAAATTTCAAAAAAATGTGGATGTCATACTGGCCTAAGCCACTTAGGCCAAATCGAATCCTAGAAATAAAAAATATGTCTGGGTTAGGCCAAAAACGCATGTTACGTTTAAAATTTTTAAAAATCAACTTTCTTTTTTGTAACTAAAAACCACAGTTTAAGTAATGAAGTTGACTTACGCCATCAGCTGTTGCGATTTTGTTACAAAATGCATTTTAATCAACCTTGCTTTTATAGTTTGTTTTGATTTTTGCTTCTACCCATTAAATTTCAAACTGTAATTTCCACTAGTCTGTCTAGACACTGCTTTTTTGTTGTTTGTGTTTTCATGTGTTTCGAGCTTTTCGAAGATAATACGTATTCTCTACTTGCAGCGTGTAAATGCAGCGTTAGTTAAATAGACTATGATAAAAACTTTCTTTTTTGTAAGTATCGGTATAGCTCGTCAAATAGTTATTCTTGTTTAAATAATAAATCCACTAGTTTGTCAAAGGTAAGTTCATAAGATCTATTGAAGTGTGTTATCAGTTTTTTTAATTGAAAATGTATTAGCAAGAAAAAAAATAGTACGTGAATAAACATGTCTGATGCTGACTCGATGAGTTTACAAGACTTCGAAAATTCTGGATCGGAGTACGTCCCAACACCAAGTGGGTCATCAATTTCATCGCGCTCTTCCGAAGATACATTGCCTGTGCCATCGAGACTTGCGGCAACAGAATCCCAGATCGGAATAACAGAAAATGAAAGCAGGTCAGCTGAACCAGATATCGAAGTTGAAAGCAGCAATGAATTGAAAATATCTACTAGAAAACGGATTGCCAAGAAATCTAACTGGAAAAAACACGTAAGTAAAGTTCAGAGAAATTCCGGAAAATCTTATAAAACTGTGAAAGAAGTTATGAAGCCAGCTAAAACACTTAATGCACTTGAATGTCCATGTCCGTTAAAATATCATCAGCATTTCAGTGAGAATAATTTGCGAAGTATTTTTGAAAATTTTAATAAAATTATTTATGTGGACAAATTGCAGTAATTGAAACAAGAAGATCTTATAAGGAGTCTATTGGCGAAAGCCGAAGATCTAGTACAAGAATTTATAAACTTCCTGGAGTAAATAATGTCGGAATGCATGTCTGCAAAAGATATTTTAAGCAGATCTTACAAATAACCGATGGTCGTATTACACGTGCACTTAAGCATAGAGCACCTGGAAGTGTCACAACAACACCAAAATTGGACCAAAGAGGAAGACACCCACCCCATGATAAGACCAGCGTTAAAGCTACAGAAATCGTGGAAGAATTTATCAATAAATTTCCAAGGTATAGCTCCCACTATTCAAGAAATAAGAATATTCAAAGAGAATTTCTCGCACCTACCTTAAACATATCGATTATGTACAAGCTATATCGTCGAACTGTAGAAATGGACAAAGTTGTATCTAAATTCGTTTTCACCAAAATCTTTTCAGAAAACTTTAATTTGCATTTTCGAGCTCCAATTTCCGACAGCTGCAAAAAATGTGATTCTTTTAAAGTAAAAATCGAAGCCGCATGTGATCCTTCTGAAAAGGAAAGGATTACGAGCGAAAGAGATTTACATCATCGAAAAGCTGAATCAGATAGAACTGGGATGCAATTGGACTCGCAACTTAACAAGGAAGAATATGCAGTTATAGCATTCGATCTTATGAAAACTCTGCCGACACCAGTCATTTCCACAGGGGTAGCTTACTACAAAAGACAGCTATGGACCTATTTTCTTGGTATTCATGACCTTATCACGAACAAGCCATTCATGTATACCTGGAATGGGGGAATAGCTTCACGTGGCCCACAGAAAATAGGGTCTTGCATTATGCATTACGTGAAAGCCAATGTCAAATGTAAGAACTTAATAATGTATAGCGATCAATGTGGTGGCCAAAAACGGACAGAAGAATGAGCACTATTTGCACATACATGGTCAATAATTCGACCTTCCCAGTGGAACAGATAGACCACAAATTTTTAGTATCTGGCCACTCATTCCTACCATGCGATCTCATTGAAAAGGAAAAAAATATTATAAGGACATTTTTACGCCTGATGATTGGGATCGTGTAATCATCACGGCAAAAAAAAGGGAACCATTTCACTTGGTAAAGATGACGGCAGATGATATTAAAAGCATATCCTTAATCGAAAAACTAGTGACAAACAGAAAAATCTCCGCCGACAAGACTTCAAAAGTTGAATGTCTTAAGATTCTGTTGATTCGATTCCAAAATGTGAAGTCATTTATAATTCAATACAAATATTCAAATAAAATAGATGTTTTATTTGAAGAAGTTGATATTTCAAAGAGGAACTCCAACAAGTTTGTAAATTTTGAATTGGAACCGCTTTATCCTGGAGGACGATTCATTGAAGCTGCAAAATTTAAGAATTTACAGGAACTCAAAGAGTTCATACCGCCTACAAAGCATGCATTTTATAATAATTTAAAAACAAATTCGAGAGCCGAAGAAGAAGATATTCAGGAAGACGAAGAATAATTATTATTATTAATGATGAAGTTTGATTTTGCATAAGCTAATGAGGCCTAACGTACTTTATGTTAATAAAAATGCATAGTTTTTTATTACATATTTTCCCAACGTTTCGTGATTTTTTGTTCACTTTCTCAAGGGATTCGTCTATTTTATTAAAAAGAAAAAATTATTTCAACACCGTTAATTTAGTGATAATTAACAAAATTTATAAAAAATTAACTTACATTGTAAGTAATTACTACGTCATCTGTGGAATAATATACTTAAAATTATTTTAAATTACTTAAAAAATTGTTTAAACAGACAAAACTATAAAACTAGTATCACAGGTTGTATTTTAATTGCCACTCTATAATTCGCGCTCAAGTTGTCAGTGTCCTCCTTTATATTCATTGTTTTGTCTATTTTTTGTTGTATCCTTAAACTTTCTGTTGTGTATTCCACATCAACTTTTCAATTTCAAAAAGCACTGAAACAATTAAAATGACGAGTAGTATTTGAAAAAAAGTACTGAAATTTATTTTTCATTTTATTTAAATAAATTCTTATATTGAGTAATGTCAAAAATTTCCGACAAGATCCGGATTTTATGCTGTCCGATTATAATGAAATTCTACATACATATATGTATGTTCTACTCTTACATGCATATCACATGGAGCAAGAATTACTCCTCTTACGGCTATGAAGTATAAGCGTGGGCATTAGAGCGGGTCGATTTATTTTGCAAAATATCGTATAGCAGAAGCATAATCTACGGACAATTCTAAGAAATTTTCGCGAAGGAACCATAGATAGAAAATGAATTCCTAGCCCGCGTAAATCAACATAAATGTTTCTTATGGGCTAAAACAAATAATACCAACAAAACAGTTCTCCTTGGACTTCCGATTTTTATAAAAAATGGTACGAATAATGCCTCTGCCATTACTAGTATTACAGAAAAATTTTAGCAGCATCTAATGTCTGGTTCGCGAAATATAGCGATAACCAAACAGAAAATTCAACAAAAATATACTAAACTGATTTGACAAAATTATGTATATATTTAAACATACTGTTTAATTCAGTAAATGAATAAGGTTAAACTATTTTGTTTAACCTGTTTAGGTTATCTTCAAGGCGATTCACCAGGAAGATTTATTGATGCATCTCAAGCACTTGAAACTTGGTTGCGTGGAGATGGTTAAATCACTTTTGGTAAAACAACTTTGTTTCTTTGCAAAAATGTAATTGAACAATGTTTTATTTAACTTTCTTTCTTATATACTAACTTATTGATATGTCATTAAAATTTCTACTATTAATTGTATTGCTTAATAAAATTTTGCTTTATTAAGCGTATTGCTTAAGTATAAGTTCATTGTACAAAAAACAACCATTTATGCATGATTGCAAGTTTGCAATTATTTATGATATTTTGATATTCTTATGCAGAGTAATTATAAACAGTGTCTTATTTCTTTTGTTTAATTTTGAAGTGCAATGAACGGTTTAAAATAATAATAAGTTTGTTTAATTGTGAGGTGCAATGAACTACAGGAGAAGTGGAGTTTAAAATATAGGTCAGTGGTTTTTTTTTTGTGAAAGTATGAACATGCACCCCCCCCCCTGGTTGGTTTTGTTGATATGGTTGATGTGCAACAGGGGTTGATATGCTAGTTCTGATATGTTGCCAAGGCTCGTGTAAGATGAGACCGTTTTAGTTACGATTGATTGCTGGCCGGACATTTGGATGAAATCATGTTTAAGGATACAGTCTGGATTGATAGTTAACAAGCCGGACCCTAGTAGACTTATTGGTATAGTTTCTTTTCCACAAACCGCTGTGGCATGTGTGGAGGCTCGTGATGAATATATCCATTTGTTTTTATGAGTTAGAGGTGTCCAGGTTACATTAGTTGGAAGCTTTCTCAAAATGCAATGTGGTACGGAGATATTGTTGAATAAGTTGATTTCACAAGAGCACATTTCTGCACCAAAGTTATGTTGGAGTTGTACATCGTAGCATATAAATACCTCTTTGCCAACTACGTCACAGCCTTTCAGTTGTGTTGATGATAATGGAAAGTAGTGCCGTTGAAATGAGTTTATTGCTATTGTCGGACTGCATGTGTCTATGACCAGCATAGTGTTGTTTATGGGGGTCGGAACGGGAATTAAGTTGTAAAGCTTAAACTTTTCATGGTCTATTAAGGGTAAAGTTATGCTGAACACTACATGATCCTGAGTGAGACCGCCTTTTATTTTCAAAAGTTTGTAAAATTCGAGCAAGTCATCTTCAGGGACTGGTAGCTCTAATGACTGTGGCATATGTGCTCGAACTTTTTGTATTTCAATTTCCAGTTGAATTGGAGTCAACAGCAATGGATTAATTTTCCCATGATGAGTGTCGGTCAACGCGTTCAGAATGCAAGTTTGCATTCGTTGCAGATAGTTTGCAATGAATGAGAGTTTTGTTACACCCATACTGAACATGTGTGCAACCTTAAGTTGTGTTATTTCCGCTGCTAGTGTCTCTTCAGTTTTCGCGATTTCATTTATTTTTAACAGAAGATGGTCAAATTTAAACTTAGTGTCTGTTATACTTTCTTTGACAATGTTCATGGTTGAATTAATAACGGAGGTGTGGTCTTTTATGAGGCGAAGCATATATGAATCGTTTTCTTGTAGTTGAGTTATTGTTGTTGACATTTTTTCTGCATATTCAGAGTCTAGTATCCCAAACAATGAATGAGCAACATTTCCGACGAAGTCTATAGCACCTCGTTTTTGACGTGGTTTGTATAGTAATTTATTATCAAGTCTCAAATCCGCTTCAACATGTCGAAGATGTTCTATTGTGCTATAACACGATGCGTTGTATTCCATCTTCGCACACAGTCGGCTCAACGCACCGAAGTCATTGGGGTCGTTTGACATGGGTGAAATAGGTCTGGAGTTGAGAATTGCTTCTATTTCGATAATCAGTGTCTCTAGTTCTTCGTAAGTTAAGGAAGCACTAGCTAAGCTCCTGATTAAAAGGTGTTTTGCAGATTTTACTGCCGCCTCCCAAAGGCCTCCAAAATGAGGTGCTCGAGGTGGTATGAACCTGAATTGTATATTCTTTTTGCTGCATGCATTTTCTATTGCTTCTTTTGCTTCGCTTGTATAAATTACGGGTATTAGTTCAGACAATTTATTTTTTGCGCCTACAAAGTTCGTTGCATTATCGCAATATAGGTTTTGGCAATGTCCTCGTCGGCCAACAAACCGTTTGATGGCTCCTATAAATGCGTCAGTGGTTAGATCGCTTGCCAGCTCTAAATGTACTGCCTTCGTAGAGAAGCAACAAAATATGGCAATATACGCCTTGTGTGGTCGTTTTCCTCTCACCTTGTAGTGAACTGTCATTGGACCACAGTAGTCTACTCCAGAATTAATGAACGGCCTAGCTGGTGTTACCCGTGTGGAGGGAAGATTGCCCATAATTTGGAGAAATAGGGCGGGCTTAGCTTTACTGCATATTGTGCAGCGATGAATCGCCGCTCTTGCCATAATCTTACCTTTTATTGGCCAAAATCGTTGTCTCACTATTCCTAAGAGAGTTTGTGCACCACAATGCTTGTTGTCCTTATGTATCATTTCAAATTGTAGCTTAGCGATTGGATCATTGTAAGGAAGAAGCAGCTGATGTTTGGAATCGTATTCCAATGATGAGGCTTCCAGTCGACCTCCCACACGTATCAAACCCTCACCGTCCAAAAATGGTGAAAGATTCGACAAATTGCTGGTTCCTCGCAACACTTTGTATTTAGCAAGCTGTTGAATTTCTTCTTTGAAATCTGATGCCTGTATTTGCTTGATGATCAACATTAATGCATTTTGTAGTTCCTTTGTAGATAGGGATTTTTGATGTTGTCTAGACCCATTCCGTTTGGTATTGGTTACAAATCGTAAAATGTATCCAACAATGTGTTGAAGACGCCAGAATGAGTTCTTATGATTTATTTTATAGATGAAATCGTGTTCTGTTGAAGTCATCACTAATGCTTGCTTTTCCTTTCTCTCTAACTTTGTTGGGTGGGCAAGGTTCGGCCTGAATTTAGGTGGCCAAGCTGTTTCTTGGCCGTGTAAAAATATGGGACCATAGAACCATAAAGAGCAATATTTCAAGTGCCTGGGTGCAATTCCTCGAGATAATATGTCTGCGGGATTACATTTTGTGCTGACGTGCCGCCATTGTTCTGGTCTAGTATTTTCTAGGATGGTTGAAATTCGATTGGCAACAAACGTGTTGAGAGACGCTGATGAGTTTATCCAAGACAGCACAATTTCCGAATCAGTCCACAACCAAACTTGGCTTGTAAACTGAAGATCAGCTATTATTCTTGTAGCTAGTTGTGCTCCAAGTACAGCTGCGCATAGCTCCAATCGTGGAATGGATTGAGCTTTGATTGGGGCTACTCGGGACTTCGCACAAAGGATTTGTGACATGACTATTCGATGTTTCATGGTAAATGGAAGATAAGCCACTGCACCGTAAGCCTTTTCTGATGCATCTGTAAATATGTGCAATTGTACAGATTCTGCGATTCCACCTTTGAAGATGTGTCTTGATATTTTTAGCGTTTTCAGTTTATTCAGGTCTGCGCGGAAAGTAATCCACTTGGTATGCATGGATTCGGGTAGAGCTTGGTCCCAATCGAGTTTTAGCTTCCATAACTCTTGTATGAATATTTTTGCAGTGACAGTGATAGGAGACAGAAGACCCAATGGATCGAAAATTCGTGCGAGATCCGATGTCACAGTCCGTTTAGTTACTCTTTTATTATCAATAATATTCACCTTTATGCTTAGTTGATCTTCTTTCGGCAGCCACGTAAGTCCTAGTGTACTGATGGAATCTGATTTGCTGCTCTCGAAGTCCAAATTAAGTTCCAGATCATCTTTTGGAACAATTTTGAGCAGTTGGGGTAATTGGCACACCATTTTCGCAAATTGAAGCCGCTTTGCTTCATGATCTGCTGAAGTTGTTCTTGCACCTGAATTGCGGTGTATAAATTATTGCTTCCGCCTAGTCCATCATCTACATAGAAGTTTTCTTTTAGAAACTGTGATGCCAGAGGATACTGTCTGACATTTTCCTTTGCCAATTCTTGTAGGCATTTAGTTGCCAAATAGGGAGCTGCTCTTGTTCCATATGTTACAGTGTTCAGTTGATAGTATGAGAGTGGTTCTGAAGCATCTGTCCGCCAAATTATCATTTGAAAACGGCGGTCCTCAGGAGACACCAAAACTTGCCGATACATCTTTTCTACATCTGTGGAGAATACGAATTTGGGTAGTCGAAACCTTAATAAAATTTAAAATAGTTCACTTTGTACTATTGGTCCTGTATACATCAAATCATTTAAAGAGTGCCCTGATGTTGTTTTGGCTGAAGCATCGAATACTACCCTCAATTTGGTTGTGGAGCTGTCCGGTTTTAGAACGCAATGATGTGGGATAAAATAGTTTGGTGAGCGAATAGAAGTTGATGATATCTTCGTCATGTGTTTCATATTTTCGTATTCATCCATGAATTTCTGATATTGACTCCTCAATTCGGGGTTTTTCTGCAGTCGATGTTCTAATGACAAGAAACGATTTAGAGCGATTTTGTAAGAGTCACCGAGGATTTCAGGATCTTGGTGGAACGGGATCTTTACAACAAAACGATTTTCATTGTTCCGCGTTATATGATGTACAAACAACTCTTCACTCTTGTTGCAGAGGATGATGCTGCCTGTGGTTTTTCTTCATTTAATTGTTTTGACGTGTAGTTCTTGTTTTCTAGATGCAATAGCGAGTTATGTTTCTTATTGCATTTCGTGCAACCCCTTGAGGTACATTGTTTTGAAGAATGACCAGATTTCAGACAATTTACACATAACTTTTGTTTTTGGATGAAATTTAAGCGCTCGTATGGCTTGAGTTGTTGAAATCGTTGGCAACGATATAGCTGATGAGGACCTATTTTACAAAGCACGCACGAAGGCTCAATTGATTTAGATGGTGCAGCTGTTGCACATACCTTCGAAGATGCCTTTTCTTTTTGGTCCATTGCCTCCATTGATTGAAATCGAGTTTCCAGAAAAGCTAGGAAGTGTTTGATTTTCTGTAGCTGTTTTGGATTTGTGATTGATCTTTCATATTGGTTATGAGTGTTTTGATCCAGTTTCTTTACGAGGAGGTGCAATAGAATGGGGTCCCAGGATGTAGTGTCGATTCCAAGATTTTGCAATGCATGCAGACATTCCGTAGTTGTGTCATGCAGTTGCTTGATTGATGCAATTGTTGGTCCGACTGCAGGTTGTTCGATCAGCTGCTGTATTAATGATGCGACCAAAATTCGTCTATTGTCGTATCGCTCTTTTAGCATGTCCCAGGCTGTCTCATAATTTTCTGCAGTCGCTGAAAGGTGACTTATGAGCCTTTCAGCTTCACTTGCTACATTAGCCTTCAGGTACCACATTTTTTGGACCGCAGGAATCCGCTGATTGCCTACAAGTTGCAGAAATAAGTCATAGAAGGTCCTCCATTTGAGGTAGTCACCGTCAAACCTAGGAATTGTTATCTTAGGCAGGGGTACTCCAATAGGCTGATCATATGGAGTCGGTGGATCGGGAGCCACTTGGGAAGCCTTCTTAAAATTTTCAAATATCCTTGCTTCTAAGGTAGTGTATGCAGTCATGTTGTATCCTTCTTGAACCGGATCATGACTGGTTTCCCATATGGTGAAATGTAGGTTCTGGATTTGGTCCCATAATTTTTCTTTCAGCTTCATATTCTCGGCTGTCGGATCCATTGTGAGCAATCGCTCTAGAGACCCCATCATTACACCTTGCCTTCTTATTAAAGCGATAGTTGCAGATGTCTTACATCCTACCTCACCAGCGGGTTTGATTATTGGTGTGGGTTTGTCGGTGATTGGTTGTTGAACTGCCTCCCCTGTAGATGATTTCATCAGAGCTGTCTCAAAAATATCCTTGTATTTGTCGACAAGCTCTGAGATGTTTTTGTAGTAATCTTTAGCAAAGTAATCGTGGTCTAACGGAATTTGATCGAGGCAACGGATTTTGCTGTCCGTGGCCTCAAATTCCGACCAAGCGCTATCTAGCCTTTTGAGTCGTTCCTCATAGTAAACAACAGTTTTCCTGATAGCTGAGTCCTTTTTAAAATTGCGGACTATAGTTTCGATCAAGTCACCTGCTGCCAGCTGTGATTCTATCAGCTTGTTGAAAGTATCCATATTTGGTTTCTCAGGAGTAACGATTTGGGTTGTTGAGTCTTCTAGCTGCCTGAAGGGGAATGCTCCAGTGTAGAAATTTGTTGATAAATATTGATCCTAGCTGCCTGAAGAGAATGTTCCAGTGTAGAAAGTTTTACGATGTATGTCAATCCTAGCTGCCTGAGAGGAGTGATTTCAGTGTAGGCAACTTCAAAGACGAATATTGATCCTGTGTCAATCACGTCGGGGTCACCAATGTTTAATTCAGTAAATGAATAAGGTTAAACTATTTTGTTTAACCTGTTTAGGTTATCTTCAAGGCGATTCATCAGGAAGATTTATTGATGCAACTCAAGCACTTGAAACTTGGTTGCGTGGAGATGGTTAAATCACTTTTGGTAAAACAACTTTGTTTCTTTGCAAAAATGTAATTGAACAATGTTTTATTTAACTTTCTTTCTTATATACTAACTTATTGATATGTCATTAAAATTTTCTACTATTAATTGTATTGCTTAATAAAATTTTGCTTTATTAAGCGTATTGCTTAAGTATAAGTTCATTGTACAAAAAACAACCATTTAAGCATGATTGCAAGTTTGCAATTATTTATGATATTTTGATATTCTTATGCAGAGTAATTATAAACAGTGTCTTATTTCTTTTACTTAATTTTGAAGTGCAATGAACGGTTTAAAATAATAATAAGTTTGTTTAATTGTGAGGTGCAATGAACTACAGGAGAAGTGGAGTTTAAAATATAGGTCAGTGGTTTTTTTTTGTGAAAGTATGAACACCTACTTACCCTAGATGTTCTATTGTTGTGTCATATTAGAGGACACAAAATGCACTTTAAAATGGCATATGTTATGATTTTATTTCTCAATATTCAGAGGTCAAATTTTACTATGCGTTTTTCTCAAAAATTTAACGTCTTGCTATTTCCGATTTTTATAAAATTTGGTATAAATGATGCCTCTGCTATATCTAGTATTAGTGAGATAGGAAAATTGAACAAAAATGTACTAATCCAAAAACTTACTCACCTTAGATATTCCATTGAGGGTCATATTAAAGGAAACAAAGTGGACTCTTCATATGTTATGCTATTATTTTGCAGTCTTGAGACCTCAAATTATGTAGACAGAAGATCAGTAAAAATTTACCCCTGAAGATTGAAAAATAAAATCGTAACAAACAAATGTAATTTTAAATTCCATTTTGTGCCCTTTAATATAAAACCACAGTAGAATATTTAGGGTAAGTGGTAGAAAAAATTTTGAAATGTCGGCTTAATACATTTTTGTTGAATTTTTAAATTTTCAAGCCGGTATATTTCGCGAACAAGAAAGTATATTGAGCCAAGATTTCGCGCTAATACTAGTTACACCAGAGGCATCATCCGTACAAAATTTTATAAAACTCGGAAGGGGAAAATAAACCGATTTGTTTGTATTTATTTGTTTTCTACTATATATAAAGCTAAATATTGATTTGCGCTGGCTAGAAACTCATTTCCGACCCATAGTTTCTTGGAGAAAATTTTTCAGAATCGTCCGTAGATTGCGTTTTTGCTATACGATTTTTTCGGGGTTTCCCTCCATACAAATTGACCCGCTCTATTGGGAATATTGGCTATTTTTGAGAAAATTTCGTCATATTTATCGTTTTTAGATAATGTTGGTGTCATTCGAAAGGTTTTAGTTTTCTCTTAACAAGTATTGATTAAAAAGGGCATAGCTTCTTGCTGCAAGTTCATCTAAATTGCTAATGTATTCTTATCCTGAAATATAATATTTTAACTTTCCTTATTTGTTTAACAGAATGCATTTAGCTGACAAGGGTCTATTGTGCATAGTTTTCAAGTTGTCCGGTGGACGTTATTTCCATGAGCATTATAGCATACCACCTGGAATATACACACTTATGTCGAATTTCGTTGAAATCGAAGAGGGTAAATATATAAACTCTTGTTTTTGTGTCAAACATTTTTTAAATTGCTCTTAAGTGTCAATCAAACGAAATACGTACAAAAATACTTTTCGGTATGGCCTTTGACGCTATTTGCTATTTTTATTCTTGCTATTTTTATTCTTCTGCTAGACTGCAAAAAAGTATGTTCAGGAAATAGTTACATTAACAAAAATATTTACCCTTAAAAATATTTTTTAGATAAACAAATTTATTTCGGAATTTTGGGTTTAGAGCCACCGTCACAAAAAAGCAGTAAAAATGGATTAAAAAAGCACCGAGCCGTCTGTAAAAATTTTCGCATTGAAAAGTTGAAAAAGCACTAAAAACATTGCGAAAAGCATCGAGTTGACAACGCTGGTCTTATTCATTAAAAAATGTTTTTTATAAATAACATTCTCATATTCTTTTTTCGCAAGTAATTTGTACATAAAGCTGAAATTTACGTTCAAAAGACATCATATGTGCTGGCTTATGATGTAGTTGATTAAGTTATACTTGCACCGGTGAAACTATTCACATCCACAACCTACTTCATAAATACATTCGTATAAAAACTACTTTAGACGAAAGGAAATAATTCGATATAAAAAATAACATTAATCAAAATTAAAGAAGCTGCTGTAAAAATACAAAACTACCGATATTAAACAAATGTTCCTCCATTTGCTTTTTAACAGACCTTCCTAGAAACCCTTCAAAATTACCTTTTTAGAATAGGGCTGCCAGAAGTTTGAACCCGGCGACCAGGACATTTATAATACATATCAAACACGAATGTACAACAAAAGCTTATATATTCCAAGAACTAATCATATAAAAATTAACCGCAACAAATTTTTATTTTGATACATGTATCAACCATATATTTCAAATTGAAGTCCAACAATTAAACAATAGATCCAAAACTTAACATATAATTCATACATAAAAAACAATAAAGAAAAATAAAAAATTCATTTAAAATTGCGAGGGGTGAAAATAAACACATGGGCTGGCGAGTCTTTATTTCATCGAGTAGTTAAAAGATGTAAGCCCAGGCTTTGTGTAAATTTTTATATAGAAATGCTCACTTTCATACGAAAATTTGATTTTGATGGTAACTGTAAATCACTAAGTTTAATAAAGCCAAATATCGTAATGAAGAAAAAAATCACCACTATTCTTGATATTATTAAAAATTTCAGAATTTTATATATTGAAAGTTCTTGCATTTGAACAAACATTAAAAAACTGAAATTAATTTATATAATTTTTGGCAAACAATTTCTAAAATAAAGCGAGGCGATTTCACAAAGGCTTTTCCAGTTTTAGCACAGTTTAAAAAAAATTATGGTTCTCCCACATTTGTCTGCAAATATCGGACAAATATTTAGCTCCGTCAATTTAACAAACGCACATACTGATTAAGCCTTTTTGAGCTCCCAGTTAATAGCCTAGCACACTCTTCAGTACGCGGGTAGCTAAACTAAATTTAGGTGTTCCTTAGAAAATTTAACTTTAGAAGGATTTCTTTATTCTACAGATTATTTGAAACTCATAAAACCAATTATTTTGGTACTCATATTAAAAGCGATTTAGCAAGAATTATAAATTCGAATATGTATTCATTATGAAAATTATTTATATTCCATGGTATACACACTGATAGAAAAAGCGTAACCCTGATGTAATCTGACATCAATGCTATGTCAAGTGTCTTCATTTTTGACCCTATGACACTTAACATCACCGTGATATCAACCTTTACATCAGCTGGTCATCAATACCAATGATGACAAATCTATCGTCAATGCAATGACACACCGATATCAGAGAAAGGACGAATTGACATCAATTTTATGTTAAAATGTCATCAATATGATGTCGCTGATAGAAACCCCGTCGTAACGCTGATGTAATTTGACATCAATACTATGTCAAGTGTCTTCATTTTTGACCCAATGACACTTTACATCATTGTGATGTCAACTTTTACATCACCTGTCATTAATCATCTTTGATAAACTATAATTGATATTATGGTAAAATAAATAAAAACTACAATATAATTATGTTTTATTACAATAAAAATTTATTTTATTCATATAATATTTCTTATACAAAATTTGCACTTTTATTATATTACTTATTATTTTTTCTATCCACTTTTGCTTTGCTATTTATTAAGTTGATATAATTACACTTTTTTTCTTTTTCTCCACAAGTAGTAGGAAGGCAACAGCAAATAACAACAAAAATAAAAATGCAAAGTAACTTCAAAAACAAACAAAAAGTGTAATCAAATCAACTTATAACAAATAATTAAAAATATGTATGCAATTTATACTTATAAATTTCACTCACAAGAACACCACGCGGTACTATTTAATTAGCTTTAAAAACACAACTGATTTAGAACAAACAAACAGAATAATTTTCTGCCACAACTTCTTTTATTTCATTTGTGTCAAGAGCAGCGTTGCCAGAATGATGATTTTATCATATTTTTGATGAATTTTAAAGCAAAATATGATTTGATGATTTTCTTTCCCAAATGATGATTTTTCGTTCACCCAAATGATGATTTTTCATACTTGCTTTTAAATATTTTAAATGGTTATTTGAGTTATTTAGATCAATTAATTTATAATTTTCCATAGTTTTTAACATAAAAGTTTATGGTAGGTTATTTTGCAGTGCGTGAACTTTCTCTGACTAAAGTATTTTGAAGTTTGGATAATAATATTTCTCTGTTCTCCGAATTTAGTTAGTTCTTCTAAAATTATCACTTTTCCATTTTAGCGACTTTGAATGTGTAAAGCGGTGTACATATTATCGAACTTGAGTGATGGTCAGAAATTCATCAGCTTTTAATGACGGTTTTGACTAACAAAACTACATTAATGTTGGGTGTTAAAAGCTATTCAAGAAAATAATTTACTAAAAAACATAGAAAGTAAGAAAAATGGATGCACTTCGTTGATAATAATTTAATTTTTTTCATAATATATAGCAAGTCCTGAGATGCTTTTGTTTTAACATCACTAGTTACCCCTTAATCCTGTTATATCCCAAGACAACATTCCATATCATAGTACCAGAGAAATGCTTTTAACAAATCACTGTTAATAGCAATTTGTAATTTTTATGCTACAAATAAAACTCTTGACTGACACTGTTTGGTACACACTATCAGTCAAAAACCAATATGGCCGCTGACTTGTCAATCAACTATAATTTTTTTTTGTAATTGACTGTTGAATGACGAAATTAGTGCCCACACTATCTAGCAAGCAAAAATTAGAGCAAAACTGTCACTCGTGTTCTTATCTATTCTTCGCAATTTTTTTTATAAGGATATACAGTGGTGGAAGAAATAATAGGGTTAATTTCTTTTTTCACAATAACGTCCCATAAACTTTTTTGAGCTAAAATTTTATGGAGTGACAGTCCCAATCACCACACTCGAATCCCATAGAGCGCCTCTGTAGAGCTCTAAAAATAAAACGTTAGAACGTAAAAACTTGCAAGCAAATAGGTTATGTGGGACACATTCAGTAACCTTAGTACTCCAATTCTAAGAATATCTGCGCCAATCTTCTGAGTTCAACGATGTGACGTTGTCAGCAAGTATTCAAAGAGGAGCTTCTACCAAATATTGGAATAATATTAGGATTAAATAGTAAAAGATAATTTTGTTCTGTAATATATAAAATGTCCCTATTATTTTTTCCAGGTACATATACATATGTTTTTGAATTACATAAATTTCCGAGTGCAGCAGGATTGTACTTTGTTGTATTTTTTAAATGGACGAATTTAATTTGTATATAATTTTATTTATGCAAAAGCTTATAAATATTTGAGAAAATACTGAAAATTGTATGTGACCCTATTATTTCTTCCACCACTGTATAAAGATATATGTTTCATTGATTTCTATAGTTTTTGGCTGCGTCAAAAATATCAAATCACATTGTGATGATGCAGTTTTAGTAAAACAGAGCAAAAAAACATTTATTTGACATAAGAAAACCCTTACATACTTCAAACATATGTTTTTGGACACTTTTCGGAACTTTGTTTTTTCGTTACATATTTTATTAAGTTAATTTTTCAGAGGAAATTTTTTAACATTCAAAAGTTTTTGGAAACTCGTGAAGATGTAGAATATTGTAATCTATACATATAATAAAACTGTAAAAGGGGCGTGTCTATAGATGAAATATTTTTTGAAAATTTTTATGGTGGCGTAAACAGTAATCGATGTAGAACAAAACACAAAATTTTGGAATTTTTGTCTGTCTGTCTGTCTGTCTGTCCGAACACGCTTCACGAAAAAACCACTGAATGGATTTTCATGAAATTTGGTATGGAGGTACTTTAGAGTCCTGATTCAAACATAGGGTACTTTTTACGGCGATGAAATATCTCATTTCTAAGTTAAAATAGAAAAAACGAAAATGTTCCCCATTTTACTAATATAAATGTTGTTGGAAATTAGAAAGATTTCTTTGTTTTTTTAACGTTGGTAGCACTGTTTATTTTCCATAACGGGAACTTTAAACAATATATAAAGAACGCTATATTATTATATTTTAAAGATACCTTGTAGTCATAAAGCGAACTTTAAGCGCGCGAAGCGGGCGGGCACATCTAGTGTAATATATATTTGTTGCATTTTTTGTGACTTAAAAAAGCTTTTGAGAAAATATCATAAAATTTTTAATTTTAGTGATATTGATCAATTTAAAGCTTTTTTGCTGATATTAGCATGTTTTTAATATTTACTCGAGCTATGTTTACCTAGCTTCTTTATAATTTTGTGCATGAATTTTATCATTTTCGCGGTGGAAGTGACTTTGCCACGTTATTATATATTCCTACCGTCATGGCAATTTTTAATATATTTTGGGGATTGCTCCTGATCTTAATTCTTTTTCACGAATTTTTAATATAACATAAAATGTATAATTGAAAAAAAATTACATAAAATTTTAAAACGTACAAGAATATTTTATATATTTGGTTACCAAAAAAGTATTAACTCTCCTATCTAGAAGGAAGTGTAAATATAGGGAAATCGTATAAACTTTCCAGAATGCGTTTTTGTTTTAGTTTTATAAAAAAGTTTCATTATTTTTCTTTGCTTTGAATAACATTTTGTAATAAAATATTTATGATGATATTTTATATCAAAATATGATTTTTATTTCGCCAATTGATGATTTTCTTCGGAATTCTTCTGGCAACGCTGGTCAAGAGTATGTTTTTGTTGTTTTTCCGCACTTTACTCTCTTCGCGCTCATTATATTTGATATTGATGACACATGTGATGAGTATGTGACATCAAAATAATGAAAAGGTGCCATACTATTGCATTAAACACATTCGCCACAGCAGGCTACCGACTACAACCTGTCAAAAATAGAATACATGTGTGTATATGAAAATGATTATTTTCACGACTGCACGGCTACATGACTGCAGGTTGTTGTCCATGCTACTTCTGTGGTGTAGTCAAATTAAAGTAATTTCTATTTTTGTTGGCTACAAAACAAAAACAGTGTTGAAAGTATAACAATATATGTAAAGCAAATTAGTGATTAGAAATATTTTTTATTGAAAAATATAAAAAAAAATTACAAAATTTAAATGTTATAATATATATGCATCAAGTATTTTTAAATTAATAAACTATTTGTTTTGTTATATAGAATATTGACTTAAGTCAAAAATACCAACTTCATTGAAAATTAAAAAAATCACAGGGTAATAGCCCTTTTTAACCTAAAAATTTTACTATAATTTATTTCGGTGCTCTCTCCTGATTCCGGAGTTACGGGGTTCAAAACTTTAATATATTATTGATCATAAGTCCTACAATATAGAACGGATTTAAACGATATATACTACGTTTATACGCACTGGTTATATGCAAATAAAACTGTAAATTGTTGCCATATAATTGTTTTATTGCGACTTATTAACTTACGAAAACTATTCACGATTAACGCACTATTTGCAAATAAAATGATTGGTGCTGGCAGCACCGCTTTGTTAATAAAAATCAATAAATAGAAAAATATTTCGCGAAAAATATTGATAGAAGAAAATAATGACAATTAAAACAAATAATTGTTTGTTCCTTTATACATTTCAACTATTTTTTTTGTAAAATACAAACGTCTTCTATAAAAGTGCTACCAAGTTTTTGTATTTTGATATGCCATATAAACAGTGAATTAACTTATTTGCAAGGCATATTCATTACAGGTACCACCATAACTAAAACAAATACAACACCAAAAAACACATGTATTTTGTTGGTAGAAATACCCCAGAAATATGTCAAATCCATCAACTGTGAGTCGCACACATTCATAACCTCTCTCAAATTTACTAACACATGCCCGTTGTTGATAGAAAACTCCCAGACATGTGTCAAAATCTATTGCCTGTGTGACGCACACATTCTCAAATTTACTAAAACAGCTGTTCTTGTAGTGGTACCTGTTCAATATACCTTGCTTATTTGCAAATATTTTTATTTGCAAATAGTCCGCGTATAAAATTTCAAAATGCTTTAAAACACCTTTCTACTGGTATACACAATTTTTAAATCCATTAACACATTTCGAGCAAAATGGAATTTAAAACATTTTTTATATGACTTCTCACGTAAAAGCACCATTATCTTAAAAACTGGCCGATACAATCGTACTTAAATATGTATTTAGTTTAATAGAAAGCATTCCAAAATTTCATTTGATGTATACTTGAAAGCTATCATCGATGAAATTCATCAGTTATGGCACTTTGAAAATAAATTTAACTCTTAAACTCATCTTTAAAGTACCATAGCTTAAGTATTTCATAGGTGACATCTTTCAACTATACACCAATAAAAGCATGGAAAGTTCTCTATAAAACTATACATATGTATAGTATATATGAACTATGCATATGTACCGTTGCCTGAAAAGTCAGATAAACAAATTTTTAAATTGCATTTCACTCGGAATGGGTTAATTGTTTTAAAAAATTTGTATACCAGTAGAAAGGTATTTTAGATAAGTTTAAAGTGATATCCATATGAACCGCGTAACTCCGGAGCCAAAAGAGACCAAAAAAAAATTACACTAAAATTATAAGGTTAAAAAAAGCTACTGCCTCATAAGTTTTTTTTTTAATTTTCAACGATGTTGGTATAATTGACTTAAGTCAATATCCTATTTTATTAAACAGAAAAAAACATGAAAAAATTTAAGTATGAAAAGTGCCATAACAATCAATAGGTTTTAAAGAAATAAATTGATTTGTTTTTACATTTTGCAAGATGTAAGAACATTTTGAATTAGGGGTTTTTTTATACAAGTAAAACTTTTGAAAGTGGCACCACTGAAATATGTACTGCAATAACAACATGTCAGCTGGTTACGATGTAGCTGCCGCGTTCAAAATAATTAAGTAGCTGACTACCCGACGACGATTGCTGCCAACAGCATTTGTAGTCGTGTAGCCGTGTAGCCTGCTGTGGCGAATGTGTTTATAGCATATTGCTTGTTTCAACGTTTTTCTTGTGTATGTATGCTGTACTGGCTTAGTTTTTAAAAGGTCTTGCGTATTTTATCTGTCATAGTAATGATGATAAGTGTACATTAATGCAATGTCATGTTTTTTAACTTTTTTAAAAATGTGTTTAAACACAAAAATAAAAAATAAAACAATAACATTTGTTTTAAAATACAAGCTACAAACATTATAACATTGTTTACTTATTTCTCTAATACATATTTTACAATTTAATAATATATAATAAGTGACATCGTATTGATGTCATTCCAATTCCATTGATGACATTTGTCATAGCATTGATGTCAGAATTCTGATGATAGGGCGGCATCAATGCGATGATACATTTTTCTAAGAGTGTATTTAAGCTTGTAAAATAATTTTTTTTGTTTTGCATTTATGTTTATAAACCACATGAAATTACTGGCGATAGCTATTTTTTTGTTTTCTTATTAATAAAAATTATAAAACTACGAAAAGTGCTTAGCTTTATTTCTGCTGAAAATGCCAATTTTTCCACGATTAGTGCAGATTTTTGATCAAAATCATATGGCAGCCCTGGCACCAAGCAACAAATCGTCAGCTTATTATTGGTTTGCTGCTTTCTGAAGTTTTTTCCTATGTTTATGGGTCAAACCAACAATAAGGTGACGAAATGCTAGTAAAATTGCTTCATGTAAACAGCGTTATAACAGAAAGCTTAACCTCTGTTCATAACAGAAATCAGCAAATCAATTTTTGTCTGCATTGACCTCTATCAAAAAACCAGGACAATTTAAGAGTGGACCAGGACACCAGGACAATTTGTCTAAAACCAGGACAATCCTGGAAAACCAGGACGTATGACAGCCCTATCTTAGAAGGACTTTTGTCGGCCTTCTAGAACTGGCAAACGGAAGACCTTCCCCGCAATGACAACGTGTGTAAAAAAGATATGAGTATGGAATGAAGCGAGCAGGCCTTGTTTATCCAAAAGAAGGAGTACAAAGGCCTTCTAGAAGGCATCCGTACTACCTCTATTTCCCGCTCGGTGAGTGCTGTATGTATATATTAAAACACAGCCAAGCACACGTATTGCTAGTCATAGGGTATATAGAGGCCAAACAGAAACTTCAAAAACCTAAGTGTGCTGTCAAAAACCTAAGTCTAAGAATGTATTAGTAGAACATTTTGTATCAGAATTGGTTTAAAATAAAAAATTCCCCACAGCACTAAAACGCACTTAGTTGCAATAAAAAGTACTCTAAAGCATTAATATTTTTATTCATGAATTTTTAGCAGTTTATACAATTATTGTTGTAGTAATTAATAAAAAAAAATATGATTTAAGAATGCTTTTTAGTACATCCGAGTTGAAAAAATATTGATTTGCTAAACATTTTTTTGCAATTTTTGTATTTGGTACTAAAAATGTTTATCCCAAATAGGAACAAAAATGCAACTGTTTAATGAAAAAAATAATTCAACTCATCACTACAATTTAACAAACAAATGTCAAAAAAACTAAACAATTATTTTAAAAATATAATAAATGGAAACACAAATTTTGTGTAAAATAGTAAAAAAAAAATAATTGAAACTAAAAAGTGATTGTGCGTGTGAAAAAAGTGCAAATTAAAGGATATTCAAGTGCAAAATTTATGCTCTTTTCAGTATGTTGAAATGAGAAAAATTTTCTCGCTCACGTAAGTTGAATTCACAGTACTCGTATGTGTTAAGAGAGTTGTCATTGTTTTATTGACAGTACGAGACCTTGCTATCTATGTTATCAATGTTGCTAGTGCTGAGTGCTGTGTGTGTATTAAAACACACAGCCCTGCAGGAAATGCGAATAGTGAAATTGTAGTGATTTACTAGTGACATTATGTTTAGTACTACTGACCAGGTGTACCCCAGCCAATGTAATCACCTATTGACATTTAACATTAGCTTGTCATTGAAAATCCACCAGTAGACTCAAGCAATACTGACTAAGTAGTTCTTTTGGGACCTCATGGAGACATTGGTATTTCCTCGCTCGATGCCGATAGTGAAATTGTAGTGATTTACTAGTGATATTGTCAATACTACTACTGACCAGGTGTACCCAAACCAATGTAATCTCCTATTGACATATAACATAGGCTTGTCATTGAAAATCTACCAATAGACTTTAGCACTATTAACGAGGTACTTCTTTTACGACCATATGGAGAGAATTGAACCAAAGATTCACTAGTAAATTTTAGAGACCAGCGTCTACAATTTTATAAGGGTTGGGGCAATACAATTAAACACATATATTTTTTGATATTATTTTGTATTAAAAATTAAATAAATTATTTTTAAATTATTTAGACCGAAATATTTTTGAAATTTATGTACCTTTTTCGATTGTAGCTTAAAACATATCAATTGAAATTAAAAAATGTTCATTCGAAATTAAAAAATATCAATTCAGTTTAAAAAAAAATATCAATTTAGCTTAAAAAAATATCAATTGAAACTCAAAATTTATTAGTTGAAATTAAAAAATTTTATTTGCAATTCAAAATTCCCTTTGAAATTCAAAAATTACATATAAAATTCAAAAATTTTAAAAATATATATTTTCAGTTAAAAAAGTATATTATTGTACTAAAAACATTTGTTTAAAATTGAAATAGCCAATCAGAAGCGGCAGCGGCTAGCCGTCGCTCGGCTTGCGACTCTGCAATAGACTGCACATACAGAAAATGTTTAATGTAAAAACCAGGCTAATTTAATATTTTTCGGCAGTGATTTTGCTTCGTAGGTGTTTCATGTTAATTCAACATGATTTAGAATAATCTTTAAAGAACATTTATCCTTTTGAATTAACTATATCTCATGTTGATTTAATATTACACTACAGTTATATGAAATAAAACGAAAAATCATGTTGAATCAAAGTTATTTCGAACTAAAACAACACTAAGAATCATATTGAATCAAAGTTACTTCAAATTGAAATAACGTGAATTTGATATTGAAACAGCACGTAGAATCATGTTGAATTAAAGTTATATCAAGCTGAAACAACATGACTTTAATGTAGCTATTCTATTAATTATTTAACTTACGGGATATGTATTAGCATAGGCATCAGAAAACTTTGTGTTGTATTTGGCTGTCCCTGCCAAGATTTGAACTCGTGCCACCTGCATGATAGTCCACGTACTAACCACTGCAGCCACAACAGCATCAAACTTTACTTTAGCTATACACTAACTAAATACCATCGTACGTAAAATTAATTTCATTTTGATTCAAAATGATTTAAATGATCATTTAACATAAAACTTATTTGAAATTAAAGTTATAGTCATGTTGATTTAAAATTATATGTAACGTTTATAACAAAGTTGTTTTAACAGTGAAAAATTTTAAATCAAAAAGATTTAAGGTTAGATTAATAATTTTCCGTTTAAAATTAATATTGAACAATGGTAAATTTAAACCAGCAGCAGTAAATTTTCGCTGGTAATTCGTTTTTTGTCGTCTGCATAGCCGACACATGTAAGAATAAACAACAACAAGTCATACTGCTAAGTGATTTGTAGCAATGAACAAACTATTTCTTATATGATTTCCAATCAAAATTGCGTCATGTTGATTTTACATTCCTTTTTTTCTGAGTGCACACATAATAAAAAAAGAAAACAAACTATTGACGCTTTCGTTGACAATGTCACCAGAAATGCACTAGAAATGTTGTCTCTAACGTATCTCTACTCGCGCATAAAAGGAAGGTTGTCGACATTTTAACTAGTGCAATTGTCGCTAGAGAAAAGAGTGTTGCCATATGCAGAGTGATGACATCAGCTGATTAAAATACAAACATGGTTAGGTAAAAACACAATATCATTTCTTTCGAACTAAGTAATTATACATTTCACTAAAGACTTGGAATTTAAGTTTTTTTTTATTAATGTTGTGACAAAGGTTTAATATTGCTGAACCCCCCATTCCGACGAGCGTAGCCTATTCAGAGATTCCAAGCAGGGCTATATTAAACCAATAAAAAAGGTCTATGCGATGTAAGTAGGGATGTAACGAATACCGATACCGATACCGATATATCGGCGATACTTCAGATTTTCCGATACATCGGTATCGGCGATATTTTACTGTCGATACGACGATACTTTTAAACATTTTTTCAGAGCTTTTTTTAACAAATAATTTATTTTTGTTCGATTTTACCATGATTTTATTCACTTCATTATTTTTTAAATCTTATTAATATCAATTTTAAAAATTAATAATATTTTATGCTGTTATTTTGTAAAAAAATTATTATTATTTTTTTGTTAATTTTACCATGAATTCAAATTCAAGTCGTTGTTTTTCAAATCTTATTCCAGCAAAAAAGAGAGATACTCCAAAGAAGACATGAAAATGTAGAATTCGCTATCTGGAAGTATTGCAAATTTGGATAATTTCTAATTAGTTTTACATATCCTTGCCATTGCAAGAAGTTCTAGTTTTCGATTACCAATCATCGAATTGAAAGCGATGCTAGGACAAATTTCTTTTCCGGTATTCTATAATGATTTTTCCTTAAGGAAAAAGGATAAAAAATTACCCAATTTCACAATTTTTTTTATGCGAATTTAAACTCAGAACTGTGCTTTCATGTAAATGTAAGTGAATATATAAACTTAGAAGTCTTTTAATAAATAAACTATTAAGTTATTTAGAAGAATAGTAGTTGATAAATGTCCATTAAAAAATCGATTTTTTAAAAAGCATGGCGAGTATTTTTTATAAAGGAATTAAAAATTTTTTCTGGCTTTTCTACTAATTATCTGCATATTTTTAATATAGATTTTTTGGATGCAAAGAAAATGTAGCTCCTTAAAAATTACTTCCAATGTTTTATCAATTTTAAATTTTCTCTCTTATAATGTAATTTTGTATAATAAAAAATTGCACTTGAGTTTTGCTAATCTAAACTTGAACTCAATTTCAATATTCGTATCGGTATCGGAATCGGTATCGGCGATATTTATTTTTAAATATCGGTATCGGTATCGGATCGGCAAAACGGCGTATCGTTACATCCCTAGATGTAAGTATAGAATATAAAATTGGTAGACTTTGGAAAATATGCAACATAAATAAAATGGTTCTAGGCTGACTAGGGGTAGCCTATAGCTAAGTGCTTTTACAAAAACAAATGAGCTCCAAGCGCATAGGGCAACTCTGCCGTAGAGGAACACAAACTTCATTTACGTCAAATATTTGAACGCCTTCGACATCATAGTCTAACCATCAACGTAAATAACTGTCATTTTGGTAAAACTGAGGTGAATTTTCTTGGCTACGTTATTAGTAGTGGTGGTTGTCGACCTCCTACCGATCTTATTACTGCTATAACAGATTACACTAAACCTGAAACAATATGCGAACTTCGTAGATTCCTCGGTTTAATTAACTATTACCGTTGTTGCATACCTCATGCGGCTAAATTACAAGCACCACTCAATGATTTCTTAACGAACTCAAAGAAGAATGACAGAAGAAAAGTTCCGTGGACGTCTGAAGCTGATAATGAATTTTTAGCTTGCAAACGCAGCCTCAGTGAAGCTACAATGTTGGCACATCCAGCACCTAAAGCAGATTTTGTGTTGATGACTGATGCCTCCGATGCAGCCATAGGCGCTGGCCTTGAGTAGCAAGTTAACGAAAATTGGAGGCCGCTCGGATTTTTTTATAGAAAATTATCAACTGCTGAAAACAATTACAGTACGTATAACAGGGAATTGCTTGCGATTTACACTGCCGTGAAATATTTCCGCCACATGCTTGAAGCTAGACACTTTGTTATCAAAACGGATCATAAGCCACTTGTTTATGCTTTCTTCCAAAAACCAGAAAAGGCATCGCCACCACAATTAAGATATCTTGATTTCATTTCCCAGCTTACAACTGACATTATATATGTTACTGGTACCGAAAATACAGTGGCAGACACAGTTTATCGTCTTAACACAATATCGATGCCCACAGCAATTTCCATGGAAGAACTCAAATCAGCACAGGATACAGATGAGGAACTAAAAACATTATTGGAAGGCAATAGTTCTTTGAAACTTCAAATTGTGCATTTTCATTCGACATCACTTTATTGCGACGTTTCAACCGGGTTTGTACGGCCATATGTTCTTTTAGAACATCGTAAGCAAATTTTCTATTTCATGCATAATCTTTCTCACCCAGGCGGTAAAGCCACGCTACAGCAAATTCGGCAGAAGTACGTATGGCCTGAAATGAAAAAACAAGTAATTAACTGGTCCCGTAACTGTTTGTCCTGTCAAAGAGTGAAAATTACAAGACACAATCGTCCTAACAAAATTGATGTTCCTGACAACCGCTTTGATCATGTACATTTAGACATTGTTATTATGCCATTTAAACAAAATTACAGGTACTGTCTTACAATGATCGACAGATTCTCTCGATGGCCAGAAGCCGTTCCATTAAAGGACATATCAGCTCAAACCATTGCAAAAGAGTTATGGTCACATTGGATATCACGATACGGATGCCCTAAAACTATAACCACAGATCAAGGAACGCAGTTTGAATCGGCCTTATTTAAGGCTCTTGCAAACATGACTGGTGTAAAACGTGTTCGAACAACAGCCTATCACCCACAGTCTAATGGGATGGTTGAAAGGTGGCACAGAACATTTAAAGCAGCCCTCATGTGTCATTCTAATATATCATGGGTTGACATTCTACCAACTGTCTTACTTGGACTTAGGACTTCCTTTAAAGAAGATCTTCACGCATCACTATCTGATTTATTATACGGTGGCGCTTTGCGCCTTTCGAATGATTTTTTCGATAAAACTGAAAGTCCAGCCGATTCTGCGGAATTTTTAACAAAACTTAAGAGACATTTTAATATATTGAGACCTATACCAGCTGCTCACCACGATAAGAACAAAATGTTTGTGTTGAAACACCTCGATGATTGCTCTCACTTTTTTCTTCGTACTGACGCCGTTCGAAAACCTCTTGAAGAGCCCTAGACAGGTCCCTATGAAATAATACAGCGACGATCAGATCGACTGTTTACCATACAAAACAAGGGAAAAGATGTTGATGTGTCCGTTGATAGATTGAAACCAGCCTTCATTGTTAATACAACAGAAGAGAATTCAACATCTACCTTACAAGTTACACCATCTAGTCAACGAGCTACACTTTCTAATACTCCAAGTGCGTCATGTGCTCCAACGCTTGAACAACCTACATCGTTCCAACCAGATCCAGACCTTGTCACTGGAGGGGGAGTGGATATGGCAGCTCCGGTATTCATGAACAATCAAAATCAGCCGGCTGGCAACTCTTCAATGAAAACGAACAGACGAAAACAAACCTTGACGCCCAGAGTAGTTTTTGCTTCTACAGCTGTAGATTTATTGTCTTGTGAAATCAACTTAAATAATAATTAATTATAAATAAAAATACTAATAATAAATAGTTACTGTAAGTAATAGTTCCTGTTTTTTAATACAGTGGATTAACATCGGTAACTATGCATCTCTCTACAGTACTGAATTAACATAGCATCCCTGCTTTAACTAAAAAAAACAACACTACAATTTGTGACAACTGTTTCATGTGTACCAAAAACAACTGACAGCTACCGTATGCTAGTGAACAGTCACCCAAATTGTATGTTACACAAAACCGACAAAAAACATTGCAGTTTTTCACAACAAAAAAATAAATGTACATGAAAAAACAATAGTTAAATAAAACCAGTTTATTCATTGTGAAGCCAATATCCCGTGAAAGTTTGATATTGTTTATTTATAAATACTTTATATTCGTGCTGCATAATAAACATCTATACAGTACATATCGGATATAAGAAACTTTAAAAATGCCACAAAATTGTTTTTTCTTATAAGCAATTATTGTTTATAAGAAAGTTATTTCTTATAAACATATGTATACATATATGGATATAAGAAACTTTTTTCTTATAAGTGTGTATTCAATAAAGCATACATATATAATATTTTTTTATAAAAAGTAAAACAAATTAAGTTCGATAGTTAAAATTTTTTGTTATGTATACGAAAAAATTCATATAAAAAAATAGCTTAAATAGGTCAAACAAAATATAAACAATAAAAAAAGAATTCAGCTTGCACTATAAAAATTTCTTATATAAAATCTTTTTTCATATCATTTATTATCTATGGTGTGTGAAAAAAGTTTCTTATATCCGGTTTTTTCTTATATACGATTTTCTTTTATACATTTTTACTATGGAAAATATAGAAAAAGACACGGTGTTTTTGGCCCACTTTCTTATAAGCTGTTTTATCTTATATGCGATTTGATTATATCCGGTATCTACTGTATCTATGAAAATCCCATAATGTTAAAAAGAATCAGCCAAAATATACATGATTATTGTTTGATCATTTTGGCATGCTGTTGAACTGCGGCCTATAGCAATTAATAGACTGATCAACGCCTAAAATTTTTCTACAGAAAATGAATTTCCAGTGATTATTTGCAAGTATTCATTTAATAAAAATTAATAGAGTTTTTGCCCCTTCTAACCTAAATATAAACATACGGGCACAGTACCCAATAACATTATAAATGTTATAGTGGTAGCTTCCAGTAAATCGTATAAGGTGCATTCAAACATAGTTATGGAGGAAAATCAATTTATTGACATTGAAAGAAAACATTAGTCAGTTTATGTTTATTCTTCTTGTTTTCAATTCGTCTTGTTTACTTATAGTCGCCCGCAACAAAACTCCGGATCATACGACGCCTGTCGAAGGAATCGGTGTGCGGGTAGTTTGTGTGGTATTAGTGGGCTTGCTTTCAACTTTTCCAGCCCAACGTGGGGAACTCCCATGACCCTGACGAGTCTCATCTACCGCAGAATTAGCCGGGCAATATCAGGTAAAAAATTTAATAAGTTTTTGTTCTTTTTATTTATTATTTAATCTTTTTAAAGGAAAAATCGCCCTTTATATACCTCTCCAATCAAGCCTGCAGATTCCAAGACAAATCTTTACCCTCCTTCTAGACTAGCACTTTTCCAAATTTTTTTCCAAAGGTAAAAAAATGTAGAGGAACCCTTTTTCAAATTTTTTATCATTTTACCAATCATCGTTGTTGCTTTCGTTAATTGCTTTGTCAAGGTTATTGTAAAAGTCATCTTTGACAGCACGTTCGGCGGCATCTGTTCGGAATCTGACAGATATAATTCTGTCAGAGAATGGTTTCCAGTTGATAAGGGCCTTTTTCGCTGTTTTTGTTAAAAGAAAACCAACACCACTGGATTTTGGGAGGTTTTCCGGTTTGCCCGAGTAGTTATGTAGCTCTATGCAGAGCTGTGCTTCGCGTGATGATTCCAAAAAAGGATCCAAATCGTGTCCTTGTTTTCATGCTAAAAGTCGTCAACGGTAATTCGGCTTGTTCATTCATATAATTATTTGAGGTTTCGTTAATACGGGCAAAACAAAAACGCACCGAATAAACACGACAAATCAAGACTTATTCAACATTAATAATATTCAAATAGAGGATGTCAACCAATTTTGCTACCTTGGAAGCATAATATCAAAAAACGGCGGGTCAAGCGTAGACATTGACAATCGCTTACAAAAAGATCGACAAACTTTCGGCCGATTAAGACCCATCTGGTATTCGTCATCAATTTCGCAGCGCGTGAAATTAAACATATTTAACGCAAATGTAAAATTCACCCTTCTCTATGGCTGTGAGACGTGGAACGCTGCACCCAGAGACATGCACAAGACCCAAGTTCTTATAAATCAATGTCTTCGCAGAATTTTAAGAATCTTCTGGCCAAGAGTTATATCCAATGGCAGGTTGTGGGAGTATTCCAATCAACAGCCTATAGGCATTGAAACAAAAAAGCGTAAATGGCGAAGGGTTGGCCATACCCTTAGAAGGCCGCATAACGACATCACAAGGAATGCCATAGAGTAGAATCCACAGGGCAATCGAAGGAGAGGACGTCCTGCTCACACGTGGAGAAGACAGATTGACGCAGAGGTAGCGGCCATGAATAAAAGCTGGAGTGAGGTGAAAGCGATGGCACAAGACAGGCGTACATTCAACCAATTTATTGAGACCCTATGCTCCTTATAGGATCGATGGGAATATATTATTATATTATATAATCATCGTTGTTGGTAGGGCACTATACAGTACCAGTTAATTAAAACAAACGCCTCTTTCGGCAAAATTGCAAATAAAAAGAAACTTGGTTCTATGAACTGTGTCAATTGTAATTCGGGTCACACCTCTATATTTTTCTCTCCTGTTAGGACGACATTTGCCCAGGGAAGGATACAGATTTCTGATAACTTTTATCAATAAAAGTTTCAGAATTCCTCAGACTTGTCCAGATACTATAGCTTGTAATTTTACGGGAAGTATATATAATTGGACTAAACTATAATATGAACCATTACTTTGTGTTATCCTTATCTGTTTTTTTCAGGTTTTGATTCATCACAGTGGGGATATTTTTTATGCACAATAAGGAGCTTACTCTATATTGCACTTAAAAAAAACAGAAAAGGACATCACACTTAAAGCTATTCATATCACAGATCATTATCACGGGGTTTTTATTTCTCTATCTTATATTGCACTGGCCGGTAAGTAAAATCAGTACTTTCTGTACACATTATACTCTATCAAGTACTTTGGCTAATGTTGCTTATCACAGACGTTGTTTATATGCAATAGCATGAACGATAAGGGTTTCACAATTTGAAATTTATTTACGCTTATCAGTGGTTGTACCCTAATATCTTTGACATGATATACCCCTAACAATTTTCCTTGTAAATTCTCTAATTTATACATATTGCTACCTACGGGACTAACCACTCTACACCTTAAAAATTTCCGACAAAATTTTGCGTTACGGTTCTTTACAGAGTCGCTCAAAGTATTGTTGCGCCAGTAGACTTCTTGACCTGGTATAAACGTTCTTATTCGGGCTCTTTTATTATAGTTTTTCGCACTCCTTTCATACGCTTTCTGCATGTTTTGTTTTATATGTTCTCTTACCATCTCCATTTTGTCTCCTCTATTAAATTCTACTATTTGATGGTCGGTAAGCGATTGTAATATTCTTTCTAGCTTATATTCCGCCCCAGTAGAGTACATATGATATCCAAAAGGCGCAAAGAACCAGTTGCTGCATGCACTGCCGTTCTTAAGGCACACTCTATTTCAGATAAATACAGATCCCATTCTATGTGGTCATCTTTAAGGTAGGCTCGTATAGCGTTCAGAAAAGACTGATTCACTCTCTCACTAGAGTTACTTTGTGGCGAATAGACTGCTGTTTGTAGGTGTTGTATATGATGTGTTTTCATCAATTTTTGAAAACTTTTCGCTGTGAATTGTGCTCCGTTGGCGCTATGGATAATTTCAGGGACGCCGAACTTGTGGAATATTTCGCGCACTAGGAAATCTATGACGTTGCTAGTCGAGGCTTTTTTCATAGGTTTTAAGAAGGTAAATTTAGTAAAATGGTCAACTACTATAAAAATAAAGCAGTAGCCATATTTAGAGCGGGGATATTTTCCCATGAAATCTATATATAACTTTTGGAACGGCCTCTCAGTGACCACTTATTTTCCGATTTCTGGTCTCATATTATAATTTGTTGGCTTCGTCTCTTTGCACATTTGGCAGTTTTTGATGAACATTTTTAATTGGAACGACAGTTTTGGCCAATAGAAAAATCTTTTTAGTCTCTCTATGGTTTTGCTACACCTCCATGCGCTGATTTTAATGCAGTGTGAGCTTTTTCTATTATCGGTTGTGTAATGTCGGCGGGAATCCACAGCTTCCATTTGTATTCGTTCTCATCTTGCTTGAATGAAATTTTTTTAAAAATCATGCCATTCTCGACTCTCAAATCTGGTAGATACTCCTTGTTCTTCTCAATATTACTTATCAGCTCTAGGTATTCTGCGCACTCAAATTCACTAGTCTCGAAATCAAAAATATTATCCATGCACTTTCTTGCGTAGGTAATCGGGATAACATGTCAGCCACCACATTGTCTGAGCCTTTCCGATGCATAATTTCGAAGTCGAAGGATTGAAGTTGTAACGACCAGCGTGCTAGCCTGCCAGTTAGGTCCTTAAGTGAAATGAGCCATTTTAGACTCGCATAGTCTGTCACAATGGTGAATCGCATCATCTCGACATAGAGCCTGAACTTCTGTACTGCCATCACAGACATTCCTTTTCGGTAACACTATAATTCTTCTGACATTTGTTCAACTTCTGCGAATAAAATGCAATCGGATTTTCGTCGTTGTTTTCACTTAGCTGATATAACACTGCCCCTATGCCATATTCACACGCATCGCACTGGATAAAAAATCTTTTGGAGAAGTCGGCATACTTCAACACTGGAGCCGATGTTAGCGCTCTCTTTAAATTATCAAATAATATTACCGCCTCAAATGTCATGTTAAATTTCTTCGCTTTTTTTCAGGGTATCGGTAAGGGATGCTGATATTGCCACAAAATCTTTGATGAAACGACGATACCAGCGCGCCGTTCCTAAGAAGCTACGCACTTCCCTAGGCGACTTTGGTATCTTTATTTACCTTACCGTTACTATTTTATCCGTATCCGTTCTCAACGATCCACCCCCTAGAATAAATCCAATATATCTTAACTGTTGGAAGCAGAATTGAGATTTTTTAGGCCGATCGTAAGTTTGGTATTTTTAAGACAGTCACCTACTTCTTTTAACAGTACTAAATGTTTTTCAAAGGTATCAGATATTATTAACAAATCGTTAAGATAGACGAAGACATTTTGTTTCAATCTTTGAGGCACCACTCTGTCCATAAGTCGACACAGTCTTTGAGCGGCATTGCAGAGACCGAACGGCATCACTCGGAATTGGTAGAGTGGGCGTCCCGATACGGTAAAAGGAGTGTATGGCTTACTTTCTTCCTCTAATTCTATTTGCCAGAACGCGAATTTGAGATTTACACTACTAATGTAGTATGTCTCGTCTATTCTGCTAAGAATACCATCAATATTCTGCAAAGGATATGCATCCTTAACAGTCAACTTATTATGTTTTCTGGCATCTGAGCAGAACCTGTTTTTGCCTGGCTTCCTCACGACTGTTGTCCTGTTACTCCACGGACTTTCGCTTTTCTCTATTACATTCAAAGCTTGCATATCATCAATTTCTTTATATACTATTTCTTGAACGGCTGGTGAAATAGGGTAATACCTATCCTTAACCGGTTCAGCACCTGCAATTAAATTAGTTTTGTGCTTTTCTAAAGACGTGCAACCTAAACCTTGTTTTTCAAATGCAGGGAAGAAATCAATTATTTTATTAAGCTTTTCTTGCTGAGAATCTGTTAGGATGTGGGGATTCGACTTATTGTCATCAGACTTGAAATTCTCTACAATTTTTTCCATATTTATCTCTGTCATGCGTATGATTTCCGGAGCCAGATTAAATATCTTCCAGAAATCTATACCTAGATATGCTGGTTGCTCCAGATCTGGACAGAGATAAAATACTACTTTTTCAGTCTGTATTCTGCTTCAATGTTTATTTTTCCTAACAGTCTATGTCCCTGACCACTTGATGTACTAATAATTGAAAAAATCGGTGTTATTTCTACGTCTAATTTTTCTACTAGCTTCCTATAACCTTTACCTAAAATGCTCACCGAGGCGCCTGAGTCCAGCAGACCATTGACGACATCATTCATACATCTTCCACGTATGATGACTGACCCGGATTCGGACATCTCTTCAAATATTTCATTAACTTGTCTGGGGTAGCGTTTAACAGCTATCGGTGGGGGCCTACTCTCACGCTTGAGGAATGTCTTCTCTGCGTCCAGGCAAAATACTCTTAATTCTTCTACCGAAGACGCACTCATTGGGTAAACTATCCTGCCTATGCTTTCCCTTAAATTCTTTTTAATCATTTTAATCAGTTCGCCCTCAGGCATGGATATACTGTGTCTGGACCGAAGTTGTGCCATTGAAAAAAGAACGCATCAATTGACGCACCCGGTAGTTGTCATCTCTCTACCATATCCCTCATTAACTCGAAGCTGGAACGCGTGGCTTGAAATTGCTTCAGCAAAGCTACTTTCAGCATGGACCACTCAGATACAAAATTTGTTTGATATAAATAGCCAGTACCATTTTTCGGCTGCGCCTTTCACAACCAGGTGGAAATTATCTAGTATTTCCTTGGACGAAACACCATACTGACCCTGCATTTTATCCAGCCGAAAAACGAAGTCTTCTACAGCTAGTTTATTTTGATCGCCATCAAATTCAAGTCCCCATTTTTCAATGCGAGGTCTATCGTAGCTTCTGGAGTTATTTTCAACACAGAACGACGACGCTCTGGAGGAATGAGCAGATTGACCGTTACTTCCCGAGATCTCTGCAGGTAGTTGGCCATCATCGGATGCTTTGAACACATTAGGGAGGTTGGCTTCTAATAACTGCTTTTTTTCCTGTTGAGTTTACTGCACCACTAAACTTAACCTGCCTACGGTAGCAGCTAACATCGCCATCGTGTTCCTCATGTCAGCTACCTGAGAGTTAACACCTTGCCCTACCATTCTTTTTACGGAATCTTCTAGATTCCCTACACTGTTCATCCTAGCCGCTTGACTGCTAGTACTTAGACCTACTAAGTCTGTGGGTAACAGGTTTTGAGTCGGAGGTAAGTTCTGTGTATTAGTAATAATAGTATCAGAAAATCTCTAAACTGACCACTGTGGGGTTTTGCTTCAGCCATTTTAGAATTCTTTTTCGGCTTAGGTTTGACCTGCGGTAAATTCTTTTTATTAATTTTAAACGCTACGTGCGGTGTAGACCTATTCAGGTCAAATAGTACCTGCCTATCCCGTTTTCCTGTTTTGTTTGTACTTTCACTCATACCTTGAGAGACCGTTTGACGAATTTTCTATTTCGCCCGATTAGGTAGAAATATAATAAGGTGTTCACGATAGCCTAGTTATCAGGTTATGAGCTTATGTGGTTATATCAGCAACAACGAAATATAATTAAAAATAGAACCAAACTTGCGCGACCCATACCCTTGTTTACAGGTTATGTGGTTATTTGCTTATTTGTAGTGTTGAAATAGATCCTAACATTAATTAACTGGCAGCACATAAAAATGGCTAATTAAGGCAAATGGCATCTCAAATTTAGTAATTTATATCGGAAACCATGACAAATATACATACCTGGTTTATGTTTATAAAATAAAACAAAATTAATTCAAGTAAGTAAAAAAAATACAAAATAAAAATATTTTTGATTTATTTACATGTATCCTATTTCAGTGCATAATGGAACCCGTAAACGGAAGAGGGAAAATTAAGTTAAGAAATGGACAGAGGAAGAAATAAAAAAAGTATTGAGTTACATGCAGGCGCACAGAAGTATCGAAGTGAGATTTCATTTACATGGATTTCTCGTAAATATTTGTATTTATCTTTGCTACCATGTCCAAGTATCAAACTTCCTAGAACAGTCCACAGATATGATAATAATTACATGGCACATTTAATAGTTTTACAATATAACAATGATATATACAAATATAAATACATACATAAACATGTAATGCATGCACTAAAATTTTTCGTTTTTGAATATTGCTTTGCAGAAACCAACGGCCCAGCTTTATTATAAAAAATTAGTGGACGAAACAAAAGTTGACGCAACTTGGAATATTCTGAAATGCAAAGTTCGGTATCTGAAGAGCACTTTGTAAAAGGCTGATGCATGGAGCAACTCTACAGTAGCTGGAGTGGAGGATTGTGGTGGCACAAGCACTGTAAAAGGGAAACCCCATATATATTTCAGTATACTCCATTTAATCTTACCTTTTTCTTTATATGCAGATAAGTTATTGAAAATATTTCCACATTACGATCAGCTTTCTGACATATTTTCAAAAATAAAAGAAATTGAGGTTGTTGTAATGGATACATCGAACAATACATTCGATTACAATCACATTGATGCAACTGATGTCGCAGATTATAGCTTCCAAGTGACTGGAGTGCCATCTACGTCTTCGACAGATTTCACTTTTGCTAACAAAGTGAAGCGTGGGCAAAAACAACTTGCTTTGAAAAGCTAGCAGCAATGGAAGATGAGCGGAACAATTTTCGTGAGAAGCAATTAAAATTAGAAACCGAAAAGTTTGAATGGGCATAAGAACTAGAAAATAGAAAATTAGAAATGGAAAGCCAAAAAATTGACAATGAGTTTCAATTAAAGAAACTATACCTCGAGAAAAATGAGCATATAAAAATGTACGAAATAGACATGAAATATAAATATAATAAATAGTTTTTTATGAAAGCAGTTACGAGTTTTACTTAAAAATTAAATCATAAAGTGCCTGCCTTTTTAGCTCGGATGTAGGTGCAGCAAGGGCAGTTATATCGCAGTGGTCTTCAAATGTTTCGGCACTTTCAAATTCAGGCAAATCGCGGTCTCCCAATAAAATGTTGTGCAGCACACAAGACTCTGTCTTTTATTTTAATACGCATTTTAAAAACTTTAGAATCGTTGTAGCTTCCGGGATTACCTACTTCTGCGTGTATAATCCTTAACTTATGGTCGCACACAACTTGCAACTTTACGGAATACACTCGTTGATGGGAAAAATAAACCTCTGGGTTTTTGTAAGGTTTTTCGGCCAATTTTATCTCGGTTCCATCAATGTAACCAATACAATACGGTAATTCTGCAAATGTCTGAGCAACAAGTTGTCTACGCTCTGTCACATTAGGCCAATGAATGTATTCCGATAATTTATTTAAAATTGCCGAAAATACTCTGTTGGTAATTTTAGCTAGAGTTCCACCATCTCCGACCCCAAATGTGGTTGCAATTTTTCTTACAGAAGCACTAACTCCCGATGAACCTGAACGGTACAAAACGATTGCGAGTTGCAAGTCCAAAGGCAATTGTAAAGCCATACCTGGGTCTTTACAGTTTAAATCAGTAACAAATATACGTAGAAGATGAGCAAATTGGGATTTTGTAACTCTCAGCATTTCCAAAAATCGTCTTTCGTCAAAACAGCAAAGAACATTATCCCTCCAGTGAAGAGATTTCGGTACACGTAATTCATCACCTCGTCGAAAAATACTTATCAGTGTAATATCCTCCAATAGCTCATCCATCTTTTCGTCAATGGCAGCTTGACACTGATCTGTGTCTATAAAATTTCAACACGTTATTGTTTGCATCTTTTAAATTAAAGATCAAATACCTTCCAGAAATTCAATATCCAGAATAGCAGAATTTATTTTAATCTCTATTATTTGCCTTTTTATGCTTTCCTTAGGCATTTTACAAACAATTTCAATTAACGATTAATTTTTTATTTATTTTATTTAATTTAAAACTATTTTAATAAAGGTTGTCAGGAAGTCGTTGAACATATGACTATGTAAAAATAAGCAGATAATCAACATAAAAGGGTGTTAACGGTGCAAAGAGGTTATTTTAATTTTTTAACAACATAAGCTATCGTGAACACCTTAATATAATAGAAACTTTTGTTAAGATTGTATATTATGTATTTAAAATTTGTACAAACGTGGAATTTATAGCATGCGTATAGACCATAAGTGATAAAAAAGAAATGGCAATACGATGGCAAAGTGCGATTATGAATAAATAAACATTAATTTAACGACATAAAACAAATAACATAAGCGAATACCAAAAAAATTATAAATAATCAGTTAAATAATAGATAAAATTTTAAAATACTCCAAAAAAATACTACTTGAATAAATATAGTGATAATTAATCAATAAATAAATAAATCTTAACTATATAAATCCGGAAATACAAATTAAAATAAATGAATCAATAAATAATTACTCAAATAAATAAACAAATAAATAACCAAGTAATATTTATAAATCAATAAAATATTAAATAAATACTCGAATAAATAAATTGTGAAATAATTAAATACTTCAAAAATAAATCTTTCAGCAAATACTAAAATAAATCTGTGATAATATGAATAAATAAATAATCAATAATAAAATTAATAAGATAATTATTGACAAAATATTAGTAAATAGATAAATAAATTATTATATACAAAATTAGATATAAATAAAATAAATAGACAATATAATACCAATGAAAATATACTGAATTAGTTTTTAGTTTCTTTGTTAAACAAAAATTTATAAATGTATTATGTTTACGCACGTCTATTTTCAAAAACAACTTAAGCACAATATCCGGTTTCAAAATGTTTTTTTTTTTGGCATTGCTCTAAGCTGATCACACAAGTTTGACCGCCATTTAACGCCAAACTGCTTTTATTCTGCTTGGGCGACATTTAGCGCCAAACTACTTTTATTCAAAATTGGGGGCCATTTAGCGCCAAACTACTTTTATTTAAATTTGGGCGCCATTTATGTTGCAGACCGGTTGACCTGGCGAGGTTTCCGTCTAGCTCAGATTTCCCCAGGAGGTCCCTACCCTTCCCGCCAGCCGCGTATCTGAACAGAAAACAAAAGGAAAAACAAAAATCAAAACAAACTAAAATCACGATACCACTTGAGAAAATCATAGGAGACAGATGAGGTCTCTCCTATCATGCCCACCCAACCTAGTCGCGACAGATTCACAAAAATTATATTTCCAGCGACCCACATTCCACCTGAACTCTTTCCCCTCTTACCTTTCCATCGTCACCTTTATATAAATGGGATTAAACAGACATTATTTCAATATCCTTTTCAAATTTACAACATAACTTTATTTAATTTTCTTATACCTAATCTAACAATATCTTCATAATTCTTAACGCAAAATAAATCTAGAAGCTGTTCGACTTCTGCACAAAATGCAAAACTCATAAGATCAGGGTTGCATTTTCTACAGAAGTCAAATGGCATGTGAGATAGTGTAAAACAGCTATTACGAGTAGACAAGTGAAATTTTTTTTGTTGGGTTAAAAAAAACTATTCGAGTTTGTATGTTATTTAAATTGCGGCTCGAAAGTGTTTTTATTTTTATTCGAGTTACAGAGTAAAAAGCCGGCAAACAAGTGACTATTACTGCCATTAGTAAGGGAATACATACATGCAGACTTTTGACATAACAACTTAAATATAATTTTAAAATTAATTATAGTGTAATTTTAGTAGAACCTTTTATTTAATTAATTTTTAAAAAAGATTTTAGTTCAGCTTGAGGTCCGTTTAATAAATTGAAAAACTCCTGATTTTCATTTTATTTATTTTAATTTTATTTTCCCGATATTTCGATCAACTTCGTTGATCATCTTCAGGGGAATCTAAAAATATATACAAAAACACAAGTGAAAAAACAACACAAAATATAATAAAATATAATTACAAAAAGGTAAGTTGGAATTAATTGTATTGTAAATTTACATTTTTGAAAAATAAATAAATAAACTTTTAAGTAAAAAGCGTTGTTTAGGCTTTACTTTAATCAGCCCTTATCAATATCCAAACAAACACTATTTTTGTTTTGGTCTATATTTGTTTATCGTGATCCTATATATCTGCGCGCATTTTTCTACATCGCTCTTATAATTTAGCCTCTTGTCAGCTGGTACATTTATTATATGTAGCATTTCCAGTGTATATCTCTTTTTATAATTAGTCTCTGATGTGAGTACTTTTACATGTTCGAAATTCGGCTTATGACCTGTTAAAGCACAGTGGGCCGCAAGTGCAGGTTTTTGTGATGATGGTTTTTGAGTTGATTTTAAGTCAGACTTATGTGAAGCCATCCTAGTCTTCAATTTTGTTTTTGTGGTACCAACATATACCTTTTGGCATATATTGGACCCGTCTCCATTACAACCAATTTTATACACTATATTCGACTTTTCATCATTTTTTAATCTTGATTTTGTTTTACTGAACAGTTTATTGTTTGTGTTAAAAGTTCTGAACGCTAATTGGTTTTTGTCTTTGTCGTAAATGTCAGACTGCCTTAGTCTTTCAGAGAACCCCGGTATATATGTTGATGATTTATATGATTTGGGTGCTTTTTCTGTTTGAATACATTCATTGCCGCTTTTGGCTTTTACATGTTCCAATAGATCTAATATAGTTTTTCTTGGGAAATCATTCTTTGCTAGAATATTCTTAATTTTGTTAATATTTTTTGAGTGGAACGTCTGGTCACTAATAGATAAAACTCTTGTAATAAAATTAATAGCAGTGTTCATAATTATTTTTCTTGGATGTTTTGAATAGAAATTTATCAATCTTCCTAAGCACAATGGCTTTTGATACCAATCCAACTTCAATGTATTGCCTTGCCTAATTATGACCGAGTCCAAATACGGTAGATTTCCATCCTTTTCTACCTCCATTGAAAATTTATTTGTTCATTAAAAGCATTTAGTACTTGCAAAGTGTTTTCAACACTGTCTGATCTTACAACTGCGAAAAGATCATCTACATATTTGACCAATAATCTTGGTTTGTTTTCCATTTTTCTTAGAGACGCGTCCAATAGTTCCTCCATAATAATATCCGCTATTATAGAAGAGGCCGGTGAGCCCATTGGCATTCCTTTTCTTTGCTCATATAATCTGTCCTGGTATCTAAAATATCTACCCTCTTTTATACAAAGTGATATCATCTCCATAAAAATATTTTTAGGTATCCTCGTATGTTGTTCTAATGTACTCCATTTGTTCTCAATCGTTTTTAAAGCCAGATTTATGGGAATGCTCGGAAAAAGAGAAATTACATCAAAAGATATAAGGCTTTCGTTATCATTTATCGTAAAATTTGTAGCTCGGTTTTTGAGATCCTTGGCATCTTTAACATTATAAACAGAATCCTTCGTCAAGTTTTTTAATATTTCAACTAAATATTTACTTAATTTGTATGACGGCGAATTTATGGACGAGCAAATGGGTCGAAGCGGCATATCACTTTTATGTACTTTAGGCAGCCCATAGATCCTTGGTGATGTGGCCGTTTTTGTAATTAATCTATTTTTGTCAGATAAACTAATAATATTCATATTGAAAAGCTGGTCTATTAGTGAATTGTTTTTGTTTTGCAGGGTTGAGGTTGGGTCTTTTCTCAGTCGCCTATATGTACACAAATCTCCAATAATATTATTCATTTTCATTTCATTGTCATTTTGCGACATAGCCATTGTATTATTTCCTTTATCTGAATTCAATATCAATATATCTTGATTTTGTTTCATAAAACGTTCGGCCTGTCCCACTGTGTCAAGTAAAAGCTTTTATTGTGTTTGTTTTTGCCTAAGTGATCATCAATTAGTGATACAAGTTTTGTTCGCGCTATTTCTTGTTGTTCTTTATTTTCAAGTGTTTGTATGCATTCTTCACCATCTACAATGCATTTAAATAAAGGAAATGTTTTTGTTGTTTGTGGTAATGCAAATTTTGGTCCCAGTGAAAGAAGCCACTGTACATTTGTTGGTATTTCTTTATTTGTTTTGTTTATAAACCACTCGTTATTGTATTTCATATTTTTGTTAATCTCTCTCAATTTTTCAAATTTTCTTATATGTGTACTTTTCTTTTTAACTAGAAAGCTTTTTAAAATACTTTCTTCACTCTCCATAAGCATTTTGAAATCCTCCTCGTCCACAAGTTTATTTAGTTTCATCGTTGTTAAATTTAGTGTTTTGTTATTATTAATTATTTGTTTATGTTTTTGTTGTATGATTAACTTTAGTATTATGAAATGAAATCTGTAAATATGTTTATTTAAAGCTCTCTGTATATTTTGAGGTATATAGTTATTAGTTTTGAATAGATTAAATATATGCTTCGTTGAATTATGTATACAATTTGGAATAATTCCTGCTTGTCTGCATTTTATAAGAAACGATGTTGTAGTTTTTATATTTGCCACACTTTTATTATATTTGGAATATTTTTTAATGATGTTAATTGTGTTTTTGTTGTCTTTTAGTTCAATGTTTGTGTATAAAGTCATTGTGACTTTTAGTTGCGGTGTGCTTCCCGTGTAAACTTAATTATTGTGTAATTTTAGTAGAACCTTTTATTTAATTAATTTTTAAAAAAGATTTTAGTTCAGCTTGAGGTCCGTTCAAATTAATTTAATTTTAAAATTTTTGAGTAGAGCAAAAAGGCTCAACAATCTGGTAATTAAACATAATTATTTGGCTTTGATTAGAATTTTTTTCCTTTTGGACACATTTAAAAATCGTTGCTGATCGATCAGTTGCATATGAAGAAAAGTTTTTAATAGATAAATTTTAAAACACTAATATTTTTGCAACCACATATTTTAGGAATAGTGTGACAATAAATTTGGTTCACACAATACAAATACACGCTCCGGACGTCAATTATTTAAATTTAGTGTGTCTAAAAAACTGACGAAATTTAAAGAAAGTGCAAATTTTCCTGTTAGCTTAACTCAAATGCCATACATCAGTCAGTAGTGGGCAAAATCTCAATTTCGTTTGCACTCGAGCATAGGCTGTTTTTTCAACACAGGCGCAAGTACACTGTGCGTGAGACTCATAGCCTATCTACCCAGTTGGCCAGACTGCCTTGCACGACATTGTCATCTACGATTCTTGTACGAATTGTCCTCTGTCGATTAGGTGTTCTAATCGACAATTTAAGTGAATCGTCGTTCACAACAATCTAAACGAAAAATTCTTGCATGTTGTCCTCTATTAAACACTTTTGACGACAATATGAAGACAATGTCTTTCGTTTTGTCCTCAATCCAACTTTTTTGAGGTCAAAATGAGCTACAATGTCTTACATGTTGTCTTCAGTAACATTGTGGAGGACAAGATGAGCGACAATATCTTAATTGCTGTTCTTAATCCAAGTACGTTGAGGACAATATTAGCGACAATGTCTTATATTTTGTCTTCAGTATCATACATAGTCATTGACGACATAATAAGCAACATTGTCGCATTTTTAATTATTGACAACAAGACAGGCAACGTTTTCACTTTTATAATCATTGACGATAAAATAGGTGGCAATGTCGACCACCTAGTCACAGTAGTATCTCAGCAAGATTGCGGCTATTGAATCGCACACGATTTTTAGATACTTGTTCGAAAAATTCCTTAATGATTTGGTCCGGCTGTCCGACATTAGTCGTCATTGATGATGTCTTAAAGACGTGGCCAACTTGGTATTTAGATGCGAAGCACTTACACAAACACAGAATGTGATAGTGTATGTGTGGGCACCACTGCTATATATTCATATGCCTATAATGGTATAATTTCTACATAAAACCTTTTACATATAATGCATAAATAAAATAAAAATTTTATATTAAATTATTGTTTATTAAAAAAATTTTTATTTTACCAAACATCGTTGGATCCCGAAATCCCGGAAAGTCCCGGGATCCTGAAAAATCCCGGGATCGTGATTTGCAAAATCCTGATCCATTTATTTGTAGTAAATACTAAAAAAATGTGCATACTTTTAGGAGCGTCAAAGAAATATTTGGTCATGAGCTTTCCATGTTAATTAAAAGCTTAATGAGATTATTGCATCTAAAAACAAGAGTACCTAAACAACGCCTTACCCTACGTCTATACCTGATATATTTTTATCATGACAAATGTCAAATTACATATAGGAAAAACAGCTAACATAAAACAAATTATTTTGCAATATAAAGCTTAGTCTACACGATATGTTAAATCAGCATATTTATGGTAAAAAATTTGTTATCAGTGCCAACATATCGTGTAGACACTAAATTTTTTCAACATACGCATGTTTAGCCACATATGGCGGCCATTTTTTAACGTTGTCAACAAACGTATGTTAACGATTTTAGCATATCGTGTGGACACCATATTTTTACGTTTTAACAAATTTACTGCGTATGCTGACAGATGTTATTTTTTGAAAAACATACGCAAGCTTTTCAGCATATAGCAAATTTGATAGTATATAGAATTTATATATCAGATCAGCTCTCATAGTATATGTTAACTATGTTGCCTGATTCGGCATGGGGCATTGCAATTTCCGGGATGTTATCAATTTCTGGCGTATTTTCGCGACTTATGTATGTGATTATCTTATTCTTTACAGTTTAGTAATTTCTTCGGAACAAGTCAAGAATACCAACGCTGTTGAAAATTAAAATAAAATATCATGAGGTAATAGCACTTTTTAGACAAACAATATTATTTTTTTCGGCACTCCCTTTTGGTTCCGGAGTTACGGGGCTCAAAACTTTTATTTTAAACTTGCCACAACTCCTACAATTCTGCACGGATATAAACGATATGTACATCATTTTAGAGTGCTTTCTACTGGTTTATATCCGTCAACCTATTTTGATATCCGTTAACCCATTGCGAACCAAATACTATTTCAAAAATTTTTAACCAGACTTTACGTAAACACACCGTTATCTCAAAAAATTACCAATATATCGGTACTTAAGCATATATATAACGGGATATTATCTCATGTTTTTTTTAACAGCATTGGTATTCTTGAGTTAAGCGATTTCTTCAACACATTTTAGCAATTATTCGCATATTTAATAACTTTTTGCGTTCTTCAGAACAATGCTAGTGATATATACATCGATGATATTATATTTTATTTTTAAAAATTTATTTCGCATTAAAAATATTAATTTTGCACCAAAAACGATAATTGATAGAAATAAGTAGTAAAGAAAGAGTATTGTAAAATTTATTTGAAGTTTGTAAAAAAATGTTTACACGACTTTGCATGTATATCATCATACGGAATTCAACATATCATGTAGACGCAAAAATTGTATGCTAACTGATATGTTGACATATCATTTGCTGTCATATGTTGACTTCAAAAAATTTGGTACTTTCAGCATACCGTGTAGACGCTTAGCATATTGAATATGTTGACAGGCGCATTTGTTGTTATTTTAAAGCATATGAGTGTTAGCTGATTCAAGATACCGTCTAGACTAAGCTTAAAGTTTGACTTTAGTCATGATAAAAATATATCAGGTATAGACGTAGGGTTAAGGTATAAAAACTTCATCATTGTAAAATCTAAATATAAAATAAACATAATCTAAAGCACCAAAAATTTAATTTTTCGGAATGACAACTACGGAATCAAAACCAATCCGAACGAAATATGTAACGCGGCTTAATATTAGCACCACTTTTTCGTGTAGAATTTACAACAAACACATTGGGCTTTTAAAAAACGTACACAATTGCAGCATACTTTCAAGGGCTAGTTATGATTGGTTACTTGTCATATTTTTCGTAGGAAAAAACCAATGTTGATCAACATTTTTCGCAAATTTGAACAGAGTACTATACTAAGCTTTTGTTGTAAATTCCATGCGAAAAAGGGGCCACTCATATTCCCTGCAAGAACAGTGAAAGTCAAATGACCGATTATTTGACCGGCAGTTTTGATGGATATCTCTATCTAAGTTTCTATCAGATTGTTAAGGGCAATGAGGAAAAAGTGATGTAAACTTTTGCGTACGTGTGATTTTGCGTCCTTCTCTAACGTATGCATTTTGTCGTTCATATAACATATATCTGAACTGCTCACTCTAATGTTGTTTACTAGTCAGCGTTGATGTAAATACTAGTCACAGTTGACTAATCACCTGATGTATATATATATCACTGTTGACAGACATACCATATGAAATAAAACACGATTTATTCCAATTCAATTCTTTATTTTTATTTTATATACATATAATAAACTTATACATATAAACTTATATATATATATATATATATATATATATATATATATATATATATATATATATATATATATATATATATATATATATATATATATATATATATATATATATATATATATATATATATATATATATATATATATATATATATATATATATATATATATATATATATATATATATATATATATATATATATATATATATATATATATATATATATATATATATATATATATATATATATATATATATATATATATATATATATATATATATATATATATATATATATATATATATATATATATATATATATATATATATATATATATATATATATATATATATATATATATATATATATAATAAACTTATACATCCACTTAAAACCGGTATGAGTTTAAAACCGATAAGAATGTAAAATCTTGGAGCTGACGACAGTGCTTGCCAATACTTTTATTTTCTTGTGAGAAAGAGCGAGAGAGGAATATATTTCATGTATTCCTCTCTCGCTCTTTCTCACTAGAAAATAAAAGTTGCTTCAAGAATGTTTAGAAGCGTCACCCTAATATCATCAAAAATTGAGCAACTCCCTAATGTCATCATTTACAGTTCTCAACTTTAAATACTTATAAATTTTACTTTATTATATACATATGTACATAGTCATCTTTACTCTCTTGTTATAATTACCATTCTCTTTTGCTTTGATCTTCTTGTCTTGTAATAATTGAAAAATTGTTAAGTTGACCTTCGAGTGAATAGAACAAATTTTGTGACTTAAAACTATAAATTAAATTGTGATTAATGTAAAAGAAAATGTATTTGAAAAAAAAACCTAAACTAAAAACCATAAAGTGGTGATTTACATCCAGATGTATAAAATTGAACCCACAAATAAACAAACACAAATTAAACTATCTATTGAATTTAAAATAAACCAAAAATCAAAACAAAATTATAAAACCCAAAATCAAGCCTTTTATTAAAAACAAAACCCAAACATTTGATCACTTCGAACCGGATAGAGTGAAAAAGTGCATATTGCTAGACCACAAAAAGTGTTTGATTTAATAAAAGTGTTAGAAGAATAAAAAATTGGTTAATTTCAAAACTAAACACAACAACAAATCACTTAATACCTAGAACGGCTCACAAATTATTTTGCACAACAACAACAAAAACTTCAAAAATCATCAGCCGATATAATGGTATAAAAATTCCTCTGCACAACAACATCATCACAACAAACCCAGACACTTAAAAAGAAGACCCAAAAACAAAAGCAGTAAGTACGAAAACAATTATTTATGAACATACATACATACATAACCACCTACATTTAAATAAAAGCAGAAAAAACTCTGCCGCCAGCAGAGAACTGCTCAAAATAAAAAAGTGTTACCGTTGTGACATTTATTTTTCGATTAACGGGGAAAAAAATACCCTTCCACCAACAATCGGAATTTAAATAATTAATTGTTTTCAATATTACTTGTTGGTTAATCGCTAGCAGGTACTTTTCTGACCCAAAGCCCTTTCTTAATCGTTTTTCTTCCCGAAAATTTCTAAAAAATAATTTAATCATCCACCATGTCTGTAAATAAATTCAAAAACACTTCCAATGACTTGATGGGATTTGAATCCATTGTCGCAACTTCTCCAGCAGAAGATATTCCTGCGTTAGATTTCTTTCGTGTGGAACTAGACTCACTTTGGCAACAAGTCAAACAGTCATATGAAGAAACCAGGGATAGTGATGACGAAAAGATTGACAGAAACAAATTGCGGGACAGATTTACCAAGACCCTAGCGGCATATAGCAGTTGTCGATCATCTATAGAGGCTAGAAAAAAAGCATTAAAACCACTAGTTGTTGTTGACAAAACAGAGCGTATAACTACAGCTCCTTTAGAAAAGGACTCGTCATTTGTAATGCTGCCACCTTGTGACACTGACATATTTTTTGGGGATTATAAATTATGGCCAAGTTTTCGTGATTTATTCACAGCCATATACATTACAAATTCTAAAATTAGCAATGTCGAAAAGCTTTTTTATTTGACCCAAAAAACTGGTCGCGAAGCCAGAGAGGTAATTTCTCACATACCTTTGACAAATGAGGGTTTTACTATAGCATGGAAAAACTTTGTAAATCGTTATGAAAACAAATGGATGCAGGTCAATGAGCAATACAAAATTATTTTGGACCTACCATACGTCTCTGGAGAGTCAGGTGCCTCAATCAAAAAATTACAAAGGACAATAAATAATTGTAGAGAGACTCTCGGCTTATTAGGTATCTACACGTCAACATGGGAATCTTTTTTAATTTTCATCTGCTCACAGAAGCTCCCTAGGACACTAGTACAAGATTTTGAAAATTTTCGCGGAGATTGCGCACAAGTTCCGAAATGGGAGGATTTCGATAAATTTCTGACACATAAATTCAAAACTTTGGAATCTGTCGGAAATATGAAACCACCTAAAGAAAAATCGACTCATTTTAAGCCAGATGCTAGTAAGAATACCGCGAATAGAAAAAATGTTCATTCCTTCCAAACAAACTTGTCAAATAAAGATTACAAAAGTAAAAATGCAACCAAATCCAACAAAACGCCTAAAATTTACCTCAATCCTTGCCAACACTGTAAAGATCACACCTATTGCGATCGTGTCCAGATTTTTAGAAAAAAGTGTTAATGATCGAATTCACATACTACGAGTCACAAATTCATGTTACAATTGTCTTTCGGCAAGACACAGCGTCAAGGACTGCTCAAGTAAATACAGTTGTAGATTGTGTAGACAAAGACACAACACATTGTTACACAAGCCAATTACAACACGACCCAGTAATATTGTACCACATAGTACTGATGCGCAACCAAGTACAAGCACCGCAGCCCAATCCTCAAATATACAGTCCACTTACAACTCAAACATTCCCAATTTTACATCCTTGACGCTGCGAGAAGACACTCGATCCTCACCTAGTCCACAAGATCGAGAAACATTGCTATTCACAGCCATGGTCCAAATTGAAGGTCAAAGATTCCAGGCAAGGGCTATTATCGACCCCGGATCACAATCAACCTTTATATCGGACAAATTGAAGAACCGATTAAATCTACATACCAAACGGAATTTAGTTCATGTCACTGGTTTGAGTCAAACAGTATCAGAAACTACAACCAAAGCCTGCTTGTTTAACCTTTGTTCACGTGTGGACCCTAGCTTTAAATTAGAAGTCCGGGCGCCAGTCCTTAAGACCCTCCCTTCTAATTTACCACCGCAAACGTTAGATTCGAGGCAGTTCAGTGAGACTGCAAAATTAGAACTTGCATATCCTCAATTCAATCAAAGCCGACCCATCGACTTGCTAATAGGCCTAGACTTAGGCCACTCGATATATTGCATGGAAACACCGATGCGGTCTATTGGATCGCTTTTGGCACAAGAAACAATATTTGGCTGGATTGTGGGGGACCAATTTCAAAAACGACTCAACCAAAAACAACAATTTCACTATTCAATACGTCGTCCCTTGACCGAACACTCACACACTTTTGGGAGGTGGAGGAAACCCCAAAAAAGATTTTTAGGTCTGATGAGGACACTATTTGTGAAACAAATTTCAAAGCTACAACCCGTAGAAACGACACGGGAAGGTTACCCTACCGCTTAAAAAAGAATAAGAATTAGGCTCATCTAGAAACATAGCCATGGCCCAATTTTTGAGAATGGAGCGCATGTTAAATCAAAAACCAGACCTCAAAAAACAGTACGACGAGGAGAATATTTAGAGTTGGGACAGATGAAAAAGGTCTCCCCGTCGGATATAAATAAGGCACCCAATTATTACCTGCCGCATCACGCAGTAATGCGTGAGTAGTTTTCAACGCCTCCTGCCCGACGTCAAACAAGAATAGTCTTAATGACATTTTATATCCAGGACCCATTCTACAGCAAGATCTTGTTCTTCTGATACTAAAGTGGAGATTCTACTGGTTTGTCTATAATGCTGACGTAACAAAAATGTACCGCCAGATACTTATTGACCCAACCCAAACCCGCTATCAGCGAATATTGTTTCGTAAATCTCCCAATGATCCTATTGAGGATTATGAACTCCTAACAGTCACTTTTGGAGTGAATTGCGCGCCATATCCGGCCATACGAACCCTTCTTCAACTAGCGGAAGATGTTGAAAACAGTTATCCCCTAGCAGCAAAAATCTTAACACAAAATATGTATGTGGACGATGTCTTAACAGGTGACCACACTATAGAAGATGCCATCAAATCACGAAAAGAAATAACGACAGTTTTCAAATCTGCTGGTTTTGAACTGATGAAATGGACCTCGAATGACCCTCGTATCATCCAGGATGTGCCAAGTAAAAAACTATTACCTCTAGATTGGTTAAATTTATCAGAAAATGTTGGAACAAAGATGCTGGGCATAAAATGGAACATTTCTTCAGACTCCTTCACATTAACAGCACCCGATGTCGAATTAAAAACAACCCACACAAAGAGAGAAGTTTTATCTACAATCGCCAATTTCTTCGACCCTTGCGGGTGGCTCGCACCAGTCATAGTCGACACAAAGTTGATCATGCAACAAATCGGCTAGATAAAATTGATTGGGACGACATACTGAAACCCATTACAGAGCAAAAATGGAAAAAATTCGTAATAAATTGCCCCACGATTAACACCATAAAAATTTCACGCTGGATTTATTACACACCCTCATGTCTCATCGAATTACATGGTTTTAGCGACGCATCGGAAAAAGCTTACTCTGCCGCTCTGTACATCAGAATCACAAACGCCAAAAAAGAGATACATACTTCCCTTCTAGCGTCAAAGACCAGAGTAGCGCCACTAAAACAAATTTCTCTACCCCGATTAGAACTATGTGGAGCTGTCTTATTAGCAAATTTAACCTCAGCAGTGATCCCCGAAATTCAAGTATCTCACATGCAAACACACTTTTGGACTGACTCAACAATCGTTTTATAATAGCTAAAGAAACCGCCTCATACCTGGAACACATTTGTAGCCAATCGCATATCTGAAGTTGTAGATAAGGTTGGGACTTCAAATTGGCATCACATCGAGTTCCGAGAAAATCCAGCAGACATAGCCAGCCGAGGTTGCACTCAAAATGAATTTAAAGAACACAATCTATGGTGGTCTGGACCTTCATGGCTAAAATTACCCAAAATTCAATGGCCTTCGCCCATAATGCCAGATGACACTAGTCTAGAAGCAAAAACAATCAAGTCACTTAGTACCACCACATACAAAGATCCATTAAACCGTTTCTCGAGTTTGTCGCGCGCCTATCGAGTTTTAGCGTACGTATTACGATTTTGGAGAAACACAGGCGCAAATAGGATTCAGCTTCGAACGCCCACAATAGAAATCACATCAGAAGAAATAGAATCTGTCAAGAATCGCCTTACAATCTTGACCCAGAAGAACTTCTTTCCAGAAGTATATAAGCAACTGAAAATGAAGCAAAACATATTGCCGAATAGCACCCTCTTAACGCTAAATCCATTCATGGATCGCCATGAAATTATACGAGCTAATGGTCGTCTTGTTCAATCACCATCGTTAACTTATAATGAACGCCATCCAATAGTACTGCCATATATATCGAGATTATCACGCTTATTGGTCGAATTTACCCACAAAATCACGGCGGTAATCAACTAATGATTCGGGTTTTACGCACACAATATTTGATATTCAAACTACGACCCTTGGTAAAAACTGTGATTCATAACTGCAAAATCTGTGTTTTGTACAAAAAAACACACACAAACTCAAATTATGGCTTCATTACCTCCAGAACGTACTACTCTATCTAGACCATTCACAACAACCGGCGTAGCTTATGCAGGACCCTTTGACATCCGCAATTTCACGGGACGTGCTTGTCTCATCACAAAAGGATATGTCTGTATCTTCGTATGTTTCGCCACTAAAGCCGTCCATTTAGAAGCCGCCAGTGATTTATCGACCCAAGCTTTCATAGCTGCTTTTGCCCGCTTCATTGGAAGACGTGGATGCCCAGCTCTTATCGTTTCGGATAATGGGAAAAATTTCGTCGGCGCAGCAGAACTCATCAAAAAGGACCGCATTGAATTTATGAAGACTCTTCAAACACAATTAATTTCGAATTATAGTCATCAAAGCATCGAATGGAAATTCATCCCTCCCGGAGCCCCACACATGGGCGGATTTTGGGAGGCCGGTGTAGTTATTTAAAACACACCTAAGAAAAACAATCCCAAATATGAAATTTACCTTCGAAGAGCTATCCACGATTCTCACCCGAATAGAATCTTGCTTGAATTCTAGACCCTTAAGTCCTGCTAGCGATGACCCTAATGATCTTGACCCATTGACTCCTGGACATTTCCTCATTGGTACTCCAATGTTGACCCCAGCAGAACCTGACGTAGGCAGCGAAAACATCACGCTTATCAACCGCTGGAAACGTTTAAAGGTCATCCACCATTCATTTTGCCAAAGATGGAAGTCCGAATATCTCGCAGAGTTACATCGCAGATATAAATGGAAAAGTCAAAAGGACAATGTTAAGATCAACGATTTAGTGGTAATAAAAAACAATAATTTACCACCCAACGAATGGCAAATGGGTCGAGTCAAAAAAACATACTTAGGGACTGATGGAAACTGCAGAGTTGTCGACATTCAAACGAAAACTGGGTCACTCACCAGACCTATAACAAAAGTTGTAGTTTTACCATCCCTATAACCAATCGAACAATAATTTAATGTACCAACACTAATCTATAAATCTAATTACAGCCATGACAGCTCGTCCTGGTAGACCCATACACTGGAAGTTTTCTTGCTTAATTTGCTTGAAGGATCATCCCTCACGCTCATGCTCAAAGTTTTTGGCCATCACACCTACTGAACGTTTAGAAATATTGACAGTCAAGGAATACTGCACAAATTGCATAGCTCGGTCTCATCAAATAAAGGATTGCAAGAGCGACTCTCGTTGTCATATTTGTCAAGGCCACCACAATACTCTCCTGCACGGCGCCGAGCAATGTGCCCAAGTACGATCCCAAAAAACACAAGCCAGTAAACCAACAACCAGCGTATACGCCGCAAAGAAACGACCCATTGACCAGACCCCCTATCTTTCAATTGGAATTTAGTTTTCCTGCCATCAGCATCGGTCGAGTTATAATTGATGATCGCGACACTCACAACACATACATCAGCACACGGGCCATCGTCAGCCGATCGATGGGAATATCCCACATAGCCAAAGGTTTTGTAGAAAAATACAAGTTACCAATCATCACTAAGTTTGCCCGTGACTTCGCACGATTCGAGATGCGCTCATATAACAACAAGAATAAGTGGTCTACTACAGTAACCGCTCTCATTACAAGTGAACTTCCTAAGAAACTTTATTCCGCACCAATCAACGTCGACCCAACCACAGATTTTTCTGCCGACTCATTGGCAGATCTCGACCCACAATCAAACACCACGGTCGAGGTAGAAATTGGTAGCGATGTCTACCATACCATCCGACGTGATGGAGCTATAATGACCGACGTAGGTCAAGTGGTGGCCGAAAAATCTGCACTAGGCTACCTTTTCTCGGGCCCAATTCAGAAATTGTGGTAATTCTCACCGACTCATGGGGGCCGGAATGTTTAGAAGCGTCACCCTAATATCATCAAAAATTGAGCATCTCCCTAATGTCATCATTTACAGTTCTCAACTTTAAATACTTATAAATTTTACTTTATTATATACATATGTACATAGTCATCTTTACTATTTTGTTATAATTACCATTCTCTTTTGCTTTGATCTTTTTGTCTTGTAATAATTGAATAATTGTTAAGTTGACCTTCGAGTGAATAGAACAAATTTTGTGACTCAAAACTATAAATTAAATTGTGATTAATGTAAAAGAAAATGTATTTGAAAAAAAACCTAAACTAAAAACCATAAAGTGGTGATTTACATCCAGATGTATAAAATATAAAATTGAACCCACAAATAAAAAAACACAAATAAAACTATTGAATTTAAAATAAACAAAAATCAAAACAAAATTATAAAACCCAAAATCAAACATTTTATTAAAAACAAAAAGAACCAGACCCAAACAAAGAAAAACTGATGTGTGTAAAAGCAGACATAGCATTCAGAAAACTTAATATTAGGATGTAACACTTTGTAATTCTCAAGAGACCATCAGCCTATATTCATTGCCATTGAATATATATGAAGTAAAAGAATTTTCAATTATTATGCAAATTACACTATGCCGCAAAATGCAGTGACCTACCTTGGAACAAAGGGTCTAGCTAGCATAGGAGCATAAAGAAACACTTTTATGCCACTTTGTATAAATATTCTTAAAGAAAGTTAAGCAAATCGTTTGCTCTTGTATCTGCCGTCATTACCAAAGACTATCCCACGTTAATATTTCTCTGGATATATTGCTTTTTGACATACTCGCATAATCCCTGAGCAGTTTGGACAATCACCAAATCGTGCATGGAAAATTTAAATAGTCCAACGTCACGACACTTAAATAACATTATAGAACACAAATTATTGGGAATTCAAATTAAAATTAATTTTTCACGTCAAAAAAGTTCAAAAATGCAACTCTGCAACATACATTCGTCAACGATGATTTATATCGAAGTTGTTCATTTCACCAAACAATTGCTTGTACTCTTTATTTTATTTGTTTTTATACTCTCTATTTAGTTGTTAATGCGAGAGCGACGAGTGCATAGTAGCTTTGTTGGTATTTTGCCACAAACAGTGTGTAAAATAAATGATAATGATGAAAATAAAGTGCTTTTTATTAGAAATAAACATATACATATTTTTTAAAAAACTAAGGGTTTGGGGCAAAATGTATTGAAAATTTCTCCATTTTACCACGTAAAGAAATAGTAAATTCAGTGTGAACCGCATTATTATACATTTTTACGGCCAATATAATTTCTTGTGATAAGATGTTAATGAAAATCCTTGCGTTTACTTCATCGTATTACTGTAGTTCACAATTCTCACAGCAATACAGATGCAAAATATTTTTGACCACCAATGATTAATATCTCCATCATCAATGACAAAATATATGCATATGTATTAGTAAAAAAATTGTGTGGGTATTAGTTTCGGTCATACATTTCTTGTAGGGTTATTTCTTAAAATGTCGCCAATACATTTCATAGGTTTTCCTTACTGGGGGTCTACATTAGCCATGAAGTTGGTATGAACATCATGTCGGACATCTCATATGGCTAATGTAGGCCGCTCATGTCCATGTTTCGTCCATGCTCTGCCATCGATGCACGAACATATGGCTGAGCATCAATGTTCGCCATTCATTTATTTAACACAGAAATTTTATCAAAAACATCGCTTTTCATTTATTTTAATAAACAGTCTCACATGCACACTATTTTATTTTCATGTACATGTGTTTTTTGACAGTTCATCTCATAACATTGTTGTTCGAAAGAGTTTGCCTGCAGTGTGGTCCCATAATTTGCTTTCGAAAATCGGAGGGGAAAATTCGCTCCGCCTTTGCATAACTCTGTGATTCGCCCGCAATTTGTTCCCATAATTTCATTTTTTAAATAAGAGTGTGAAATTCGCTCTCCTCTCCTAAGAATACGCCTGTCATTTGTCAATTGATTTTTAAAAATGTTATTTCTTTCAAAGGTTTTGCTTGCACTTTGACACCACAATCTTTTATTCGAAAATTTTTAACAAATTTTGAAAGTGACGGGGTTCGTTGGGATTTCCGTCATCCCACGTCAAATTTGGTTGATAAACAGATTGCTTTCGGATACGTGCCATCTTCAGTGTTCTCTTGAATATTCAAGAAGAAGGAAAATGGTTCCGAATTATTAAGTCTTTAAAAAACGACAACATATGTATGTGCCTTTTGGTCGAAGGTATACTTGAAAAATTATCTAAATAAACTGATATTTACTGATAATCCAAAAATTGCTGATATTTGGAAAAATTAACTAAATAGACTGTTATTTACTTATTCCAAGAATTACTGATATTATGCAAATATGGAAAGGATATTAAAATATAATGAAAACCACAGATATCCACAACTTATAGTATTTTGTGTTCCTTTTGAAATTAAATATTAATATTAATTGTTAAGTTTATATATTTGATGATCCTGATGACCAGAGGCCTTATCTTTCCATTAAGAACTTTTAGTAGAGACAAAATAGCCGTTCCTCCCACTTTACAACTGAAATGTCCCTAAATTGACATTCGAAACAACTTAATAAGATTTTTCCCAACCTCTACATTTAGAGAGAAACGAAAATTAGCTTCCGTCTGTTGGCAAGCCATAAAGCCATAAAATCTGGCAACACGCCTATTTTGTTTTCCCACTATTTTTCCTTTCTTTTGTCATTTACAATATTAATCTTTTTCTTTATTAACTTCACTTCTTAGTTTGACCTTGTACAGTTCATATCTTTAAAAATTCATGTAAAGTTCTTAAATAAACGTTCTAGCTTTTTTATATACATAACTTAAAACTGGAATTATTTATTGAGTGGAACAACGGATTTTAATTGAAATAACAACTACAACAGTGGCGACGAGGATTTGTGGAATTATTTCTTTGTTTTTTTTTTTTAATTAAGAGAAAATGACTACCTTGGAAACGGTCGTATCAAAACTTTTGACAGAACAAACAGAAACTGCTAAGCGCCAGCAAGATTTATTAGATAAACTTTCCAACTTTTTAACAAACAATAGCGGTGCAGCGGCAGCACAGCCTTCAACACAAGCAGGGCATGAGAATTTGATGGATGTTTTGTCTAAGAGCATTGGTGAATTTCGTTACGATCCCGAGTCTGACGCTTATTTTACCAACTGGTACAACAGGTATGAAGCTTTATTCGTTGAAGATGCAAAGGCTCTAGATGATGCATCCAAGTTTCGGCTGATTCTTCGTAAATTAAGCCAAGACGTATACGACAAGTATTCAAATTTTTTGTTACCACGAAAGCCGCAAGAGTTGCAGTTCACAGATACCTTGATACAATTAAAAGCTTTGTTTGATTGCAAGGAATCTTTATTCAGCATTCGCTACAATTGCCTAAGGATGCAAAAAGACGACGCCGGCAGAGTGAACAAGCAATGTGAACGTTTCCAACATGCACAAATGTCTAATCAACAATTAAAGTGCCTTATTTTTGTTATTGGTCTGCAATCGCCTTCTTATACAGAGATACGGAGTAAGTTAATATCAATGCTGGAAAGTACTTCCGACAAAACGCTGGAGAAGCTTACAGCAGAAATACAACGTATGGCGATACTCAAAAATGACACCAACCTAGTGGAAACACAAACACCGCAGGTAACAGCTTTGAAATACAAGAATAACAAACCAAGACATCGCGCAAATACTGAAAATGTAAAGTTCGGCTCTAACAAAAATTAAATTGATGGCCCAAAGCGCCCGTGTTGGCAGTGCGGGTCTATGCATATTGTTAAAAAATGCACTTACACTAGCCATAAATGCAAGACTTGCGGTCAAATCGGTCATAAAGAGGGTTATTGTGGATGTTTTAAAAAGCACGTTACATTAAATCATAACCACAAACATCAACAACAAAACGTACGCTAACAAGCATACAAATGCAACGAGCACAGCGCCGACAAAAGCAACTACGAACGCCGTACAAACGTTGTGGCAGCGACGCCGAAGTTTCAGCAAAATATCAAAACAATAAAAACTCACGTAGCTCGCAGAAAGTTTGATTCACTGCACATACACAAACATCAAATAGAACTTCAGTTAGATACAGCGGCCGATGTGACTATAATATCAAAATCAAATTGGATAAAAATCGGAAAACCGAAATTACAGCGCTGTATGCAAAAAGTGTCGGATGCTTCTAACAACAAAATACCTGTCATGGGAGAATTTGTTACTACACTGCGACATAATAATAAAGAACATACAGCAACAATTTGTGTTACAGAATTAGAAAATTTGAACATATTCCGCACAGACTTAATAGAAAAATTCGGCTATTGGAGCTGTAACTTGGATCAAATTTGCAAACAAATTTCAGCAGTTATTGATCGTAATACAATTTTAAATGAAATCCGTGAACATTTTCCGTCGGTAATTCAGGCCAAAACGGGCCACTGCAACAAAATTAATGTCACTTTGTACATAAAACCAAACCGTACACCGGTATTTAAAGCAAAAAGGCCAGTACCATATGCGACGTTACCATTAGTAGAAGCTGAATTGAGCAGACTAGAAGCTGAAGGAGTTATAACACAAGTCACACAATCCGAATGGGCGGCACCAATAGTCGTTGTACGTAAGGCTAACAACAGCATTCGCATTTGTGGAGACTACTCAACAGGGTTGAATCAGTGCATGGAACCCAACTTATACCCAATACCACACGCAGATGAAATTTTTGCCAAGATGGCAAATTGCAAATTTTTTTGTAAAATTGATCTTTCGGACGCGTATTTACAGTTCGAAGTAGACGAAACATCAAAAAGGTTACTGACCATAACAAAACACAAAGGGTTGTATTTGTTTAACCGTTTGCCTCCCGGAGTACCATCCGCACCTGGTGCGTTCCAAAAGGCTATGGACACAATATTAGCAGGACTCGATGGTGTTTTAGCTTATTTGGACGATGTGATCATTGCAACGCTAGAAGCAAATTTTACAAAAGTCAGAGAGGTCATCAAGGTTTTGAACGATCACGGTTTAATAATAAAATGGGAAAAATGCGACGTATTCCAGACTTCAATTAACTATCTGGGCCACGTAATAGAATCAGGTGCTATTCGTCCTGACCCTAAAAAAATAGAAGCCGTATCAAACATGTTGAAATCCTAAAATTAATTCAATCACATTAGCAACACTTTTTCTGTTACAAGAAATATTTATTGTATACGGCAACACTGTTAATAGCAATAAAACATTTTTTTACTTCTCTTTCGTATTCTTACAAAACTACACGTGTTACTTTTTGAAGTTATATATTTACAACAGGATATGGGCCCAGTTATACGCCAAAATGGAAAAAATTATTGAGATCGAGAAGTTAACTGGGAGGGAAAATTATCATCGATGGAAGTTTGCAGTAGAACACGCGATGAAACTGTAAGGTTACTGGAAAGCGGTTCAAGGCACGGAAGAGAATGCAACTTCCAGATTGGTATTGTATATTTCACCAAGTCTATATGTACACATACAAGATGTAAAAACAGCAGCAGAGATTTGGCAAAAATTGGTCTAAGTCGCAGATGTGGTTTATTAAGAAAATTAACCACAACACAATTAGTTAATTGCGACAATATAAGCGAGTATGTGGACACTATTATTGACACTGCTCAAAAGTTAAACCAAATTGGTTTTAAAGTCAACGATGAGTGGGTCGGTAGCCTTTTGCTAAGCGGTTTGCCCGAACATTTTGGACCCATGATTATGGCCATCGAAAGCAGCAACCTTAAAGTCACAGCCGATACAATAAAAACAAAATTGTTACAAGATTTTGACAACTATACAACGGCAGAATCGTCGTTTTATTCGAAACAGAAAAGTAGGAAAAGTCCTGTAAAAGGTAAGAAAATTGTTTGCTACAATTGCAAGAAAGAGGGCCATATTGCCAAATATTGTAAATTGATGAAGAACACGCAAAATGGCGGCAACTATGAAAAAACATTGGCAGCAAGTTTTGCAGCAAAATTCGATAGTGGTAACAATATGTGGATAATTGATTCTTGTGCTACTTCCCACATGGTAAGTTGTAAAGATGCATTTGTTGATTTTAAAAAATTTTTAAAAGTAGACTACGTGACTGTAGCTAACAACCACACACTTAAAGTAACTGGCATCGGCAATATTCGTATATAACAACTAAATAATAAAATGGAGTTCATTACTATAAATGACGTTTTACTTGTACCAGAAATTTGCGCTAATTTGATATCAGTGAGTCAGCTTACGAAAAATGGATATGAGGTTAAATTCGCTTGGTGTAAATGTGTGGTGCTTAAAGACAACAGAATATTTTCAGAAGCGTTCTTAGAAAAAGGCATGTTTAAACTCAGTGTATCTACAGAATATTATGTGGCTGTTGGTAGTGAAACGTGGCACAGACGTTTAGGTCACACATCGGACACTAATGTTAAAAAATTACTATCGTGTGGTGTTTCTGTTGAATCTAATGAACTGTCAGCTTTAAATTACAGCAAAAGCGCTGGTGTGAACACATGCACGTCTTGTTACAGGGTAAACAAACACGATTGTCGTATAAGCCTTCTGAAACAAAAACAAATGAAATTTTACAACTTGTTCATACAGACGTTTGCGGCCCCATGGAACAAAAATCAATGGGAGGTGCATTTTATTATGTTTTGTTTCTTGATGATTGCTCCAGCAAGATTTTTGTGTACATGATGCGGAATAAATCAGAGGTTCCCAAGTTGTTTAGAGAGTTTAAGAATTTAGTTGAAAACCAAACGGGTAAAAAAATAAAAACACTTAGGTCTGACAACGGGCTTGAATATTGCAACAGTCAGCTTACACAAATTTGCGTCGATAACGGCATAGTACACCAGACATCAGCACCTTACAGTCCACAGCAAAACGGCAAAGCCGAGCGAATGAATAGGACTTTAGTTGAAAAGGCACGAGCGATGTTATATGATGCACATTTGAATAAAAGTTTTTCGGCTGAAGCTACAAGCACTGCAGCATATTTACTAAACATCATACCAAAAAAGAGACTTAATGATAAATCTCCAGAAGAAGTTTGGTGCGGTAAGAAACAAAACATTAATTATTTACGTGTTTTTGGGTGTGCATGTATGGTAATGACACCAAAAGAATTAAGAAAAAAATGGGACCCCAGGTCAAAAAGGTGTATAATGGTGGGATATTACAAAAATTCAAAGGCATATCGATTATATGATCCGGAAAAGAAACAAATACGCATAAGTCGCAACGTGATATTTCTTGAGGATGAGATGTTTTATTCGAAACCAGGTATTACTAATAAATCTATGTCTACACCTTTACAGATAAACTTAACAAACCCGAACTTAGTAAAGGTAATAGCAGACGAAAATTCAGATCGTGAAGAGAGTCCTGAAAATGAGGTTGAAGAAAAACCAAATCAAGAAAGTTCAGATCATGAAGAAGAACAAAACCCAGAAAGTGATGAAAATGTTAATCAAACACCGCGACGTTCTGCAAGACAAAGAAAACCACCACGCATGGATGATTATATCACATATCTAGCCCAAAGTAATATTGAAGATCCAATTAGTTACACAGAAGCTGAAAAAGATAAATGGCTGGAGGCAATAGAAAGTGAACACATCTCCTTGCTAGAAAACAATGCATGTAGCGTTGTGAGCAATAAAGATGAAGTTAAAATGTTGTCAACGAAATGGATTTTTAAGAAAAAGATAAATGATGAAGGTAATGTAAAATTTAAAGCTAGGCTAGTTGCGAGAGGTTGTGTGCAGCGTAACGGCATCGATTTTATCGAAACTTATTCACCAGTGATGAGATACAACACATTGCGGTACTTGTTATCATTTGCTTTGGAGTTCGACTTAAAATTAAATCATCTAGACGTTTGCACAGCATTTCTTCAACGAAGTTTAGAAGAAGAAATATACATCGCAGCCCCAGAAGGAATATCTGTTCCAAATGGCAGTATCTTGCGCCTGAATAAACCACTGTATGGCTTAAAACAAGCCTCCAGAATGTGGAACAAGCGGTTAAGTTGAAAATTAATATCTTTGGGCATGAGACAACTAAAAACTGATCAATGTGTTTACATTGCAAATGAAGGCAGTGAGAACGTAATTATTTTAGCGGTATACGTAGACGATATGATAGTATTGTGGAGAAACGAAAGTATAAAAGACACCTTAATCAAAAGTTTGAAAGATGAATTTAAGATGAAGGATCTAGGGCGCGCAAGATCTTTTCTGGCAGTAAGGCTTAATTACAACGTTGGCAAAACATTAAAAATTGACCAGCAATCTTATATAAAAAAAATTTTAGAACGTTTCGATATGGTTTCCTGTAACCCGGTTATGACTCCAATGGACCCAAATATAAAATTTAAACAAAGATAATGAAAAAGAATTTTCTGAAAAATGCAACTATCCATATCAGGAACTTATTGGCAGTTTACTGTTTTTAGCGCAAGTTACCAGGCCAGACATCAGCTACGCTGTTAATTTGCTTAGCCGTTTTAATAATAATTTCGAAACACAATACTGGATTGCAGCAAAGCGGGTCTTGCGGTACTTGAAGGGTACGATGAGTTTTCAGCTATCATTTGAGAAATCGAAAGATTTTGAAACTTTATGCTACTGTGACGCTGACTATGCAGCTGATCCTGACGAGCGAAAATCTGTCAGTGGGTACGTATTGATGAAGAAAGGTGGAGGTATAGCGTGGGGCAACAAACCACCGCACTTCTAACTTGTGAGGCCGAGTACATAGCGATGGGCGTGGCAGTTCAAGAGATGCTTTGGTTAAGAGGTCTTGAGGAGGAGCTAACTAAAAATCAACTGCCACCAACTATATTGTATTGTGATAATCAGAGCGCAATACAGCTTGGCTTAAATGAGTCATATCATCCAAAAACCAAACACATAGACGTCAGGCACCATTTCATAAGGGAAAATATACTCTCTAAGAAGGTCATCCTAAATTCCATATGTTCTGAAGAGATGGTTGCGGACATTTTAACCAAACCACTTCCAAATGTAAAGATAAAACAATTTACTGAATACATGGGCTTGAAATAATGTATTTGAATAAATTTTAAGTGAGAATGTTGAAATCCTAAAATTAATTCAATCACATTAGCAACACTTTTTCTGTTACAAGAAATATTTATTGTATATGGCAACACTGTTAATAGCAATAAAACATTTTTTTACTTCTCTTTCGTATTCTTACAAAACTACACGTGTTTTTTTTTTAAGTTATATATTTAAAACAAAACATGCCACGCCCTCAAAACATTTCTCAACTTTGTTCCTTTTTGGGTGCCATAAATTATTATGGCAAATTCATCAAACGAATGCGTGATCTAAGACATCCTCTCGACAACTTATTGAAAGATGGATCAAGTTGGAATCGGGATACGAAATGCGAGTCATCTTTTCAACAATTCAAGCAAATGCTACAATCAGATTTACTCTTAACACACTACAATAGTAAATTACCAATACTTATGGCAGCTGACGCATCCATGGTTGGAGTTGGTGCACACATTTTTCATGACATGCCTGATGGAACCAGGAAAGCAATTTACCACGTTTCACGCGCGCTAACACCATCAGAGCAAAAGTACAGCCAAATAGAAAAAGAGGCTTTGTCATTCGTTTTTGCATGCACGAAATTCCATCGCATGATTTATGGTAGGCAATTCACGTTATTGACAGACCATAAACCATTAATTTCAATTTTTGGATCGAAAAAAGGTATTCCAACCCACACCGCAAATAAGTTGCAGCGGTGGGCTCTTGTTTTAATGGGCTACGATTTCAAAATTCAATTAGTAAACACTAACGATTTCGGAAATGTCGACATACTTTCACGCCTCATAGCAAATCAATCACAAAACGACGATTTTATAGTAGCAGCTATACAGACTGAAAACGATTTTAATTTCATCATTGAGAACAGCATCAAACATCTGCCAGTAACACAAAATATGGTTCGTATAGCAACGGCAAAAGACCCAGTCTTACAAGAGGTCGTTAAGTGTATTACAAACGTTTGGCCTAAATCATCAAGTATTCCCTTGCATATTAAACCATGTTACGATCGAAGGGAATCGTTAAACACCGTCAACAATTGCATCATGACCGGAGAAAGATTAGTTATTCCAAAAGTTTTCAGACGTCGCATACTACACCAATTACATAAGGGATATCAAGGTATTGAGCGAATGAAAAGCCTAGCAAGATCTTATGTATATTGGCCGGATATAGATGCCGAGATATCACTATTTGTAAGACAATGTCAAAATTGTGTTTTAGTAGTAAATTCTCCTACTAAATCTGTACTGAGCTCATGGCCTATACCAGCAACTATTTTAGATCGAGTGCATATCGACATTGCACATCCTATAAGAGGTAAATACTATTTAGTGGTGGTTGACGCTTACTCAAAGTGGCCTGAGGTAATGCAAACTACAACAATTTCATCAAGTGAAATCATCAAATGTACGCATGAATTTATTTCGCGATATGGTCAACCAAAACTAATAGTATCGGACAACGGTACTCAATTTACCAGTTCAATTTTTAAAAATTTTTGCGAAGGGAGAGGAATCGCACACACCAGAACTCCACCTTATCATCCACAGTCTAATGAGCAAGCAGAGCGGTTTGTCGAAACAATAAAGAGAGCCCTGGAGAAATATTATTGTGATGCTAACCCAGATGACAAAGAAAATTTATTAAACTTTTTATTGCAATATAGAGCAACGCCAAGCCCAAGTGCTCCCGACGGTAAGTCACCTTCCGAAATATTTATTGGCAGACGTATCCAAACAACACTCGATTTGTTAAAATCTAATCTAACCACAAGTGGCATGCGCAATTCAAGTATGGAAGAATATTATAATAAGAAACACGGCGCTAAGGTACGCACTTTTAAAGTCGGAGACCAAATTTACGCAAAAACTTATTATAAAAACAAAATGTCTTGGGTGCCAGGAGAGGTAGTCGAAAGGGTCGGCACAGTAGTGTACAACGTGCTGATATCGACAGGTCGTCGTAACACACTCATAAGGTCACACATAAACCAACTCCGACATCGTTATACAAACCACAAATAACTCACTTGGATTTCTACGACATCGACAGTGAACCACAGAATTTATCACCAGTGCAAACATCGGAACAGACTACATCACAACAGTCAGAAGTGGAACCGCCTAGTCTCGCTATTGAAGCCGTAGAGCCGAGGAGGTCAACAAGGCGACGTCAAGCGCCAAGAAGATATTCGCCTTCCTAAAAAGAGGGAGATGTTGGCAAGCCATAAAGCCATAAAATCTGGCAACAAGCCTATTTTGTTTTCCCACTATTTTTCCTTTCTTTTGTCAGTTACAATAGTAATCTTTTTCTTTATTAACTTCACTTCTTAGTTTGACCTTGCACAGTTCATATCTTTAAAAATTCTTGTAAAGTTCTTAAATAAACGTTCTACCTTTTTTATATGCATAACTTAAAACGGGAATTATTTATTGAGTGGAACAACGGATTTTAATTGTAGTAACAACTACAACACCGTCATATGAAACGCATTGGGGAAGTTAGGATCTCTTTTCCAAAATGTTACTTTTATATACACGATTTTATGCTTTACTTCGGACTTCAAAATTGTATCTAGTTTTAGGAAATTTGGCTAACTCAATTTCGGCCTCACGAATATAAAGTCCCATTTCATCAGGATCATTACATATAAGTACGAAGTGCACTTGAATGTGCCTTGTTTTTTTTATTGTTGATTTTGAGTAAAAAAATATTTTATAATAATGGAACAAGAATTTAGCACAATCGGGCTGTAAAAAGCACAATTTTTCTTGAAAATTAGTACAATTCGTAAATTATCATTAGGCATCCCTGCGGCATACCATATAATAATGTTTTTGTTGTTAATCCCTGCCAAAATTTTCTATCCAAACTGTCACTAAAACGAAACAGCATGAAGTGCAAAACTATCATATATGATAGTCGCTTTCTTTTCAAAAAAGTTTAACCGTTCGGGAAGAAACGAGCAACTACATTAATACATACCAGATGAAACTATTTAGAGTCATAAAGGAGTGCTCAAATAGTTTCTTGTTTAGGTGACGAATTGTTGCCATTTAAAATTTTGAAATTAGAAACGATTTGACGTTCCGCAGAAGTAACGAAATTTAAACGGACTTCAGTGGAAATTCTTTGAATATGATAAAATGAAATCTTGTTTAATACTTACATATGAACAACATTAAGTATTGACACATTTAAGTGCCATACAGTCGTGCGTGCGGCATGTTGACAATATTTAACAACACAAAAAAAGTTAAAGATGTATGGACGTAATAATACCTACATAATAATGTAACCACAAAACTTAATTTTCCCAAACATTTTGGGGTAAATAGTTTTATCGATATCTTTATAATCTTATTGTTTTTTTTTTAGTTTTGCTACACAATGAATTTTTTGAAATTTGTACTTAACTTAGCATCAAATAATTACACACTTTCAACTTTTATCACTATTTTGTATGTCTTTTTCTTTATTTAACTTTTTCTTTATTAATAACACTACACATTTTTTTAACCTCTTTCCAGTAAAGTACAAATATAACTAATTGGAATAAACCGTTTAATAAGCATACATAGTGTTTTTGTAAGCAAATTTCAAGTGACTATTTTCTCTCTTTTTTATGTAACTTAAGAAACCATTACGTATGTAAATGCACATTAACTTTTTTTATTTTTGTTTTCGTTAGTTAACTTCATTCATACACATTATTGCGTCGCTTTTATTACATTTTGTACAATCTTATAATAAACTTCTTAGTGACTTCTTCAAACTTATCGTTGTTATTAAAACTTATAAAAAGAAGATTAATATTCGACATCAATATATTTGTTTTTGTAAAATTTGTCAAATAACATTTAGATGTGTTAAAGAAGTCACTTTTTAGAAAATGTATCAGAAATTACACTTCCAAATGTTGGCAGGGATGTTAATAATACTCACACAAGTGGTGAGTTTCTTCACACATACTGGCATGTATCTGTATTATTGTGTGTACACGAGCAGTCAATGTAAACATATCAACGAAGGTGGATTTATACAGGTGATATCATAAGCACAGCTGTTCTACTTTTTTCCGCAAATTAGATGCTCGGACGTCCAAATTTGTATACGTTGACATAGGGGCTGAGATGTCAAATGTTATTGTAATGTTGTAGTTGTCTTAGAATCAACACCACCTGATAAAATTAATTCACCTTGATATAAACTTTGTAAAATTAAAATTATTCAGCCTGAAGGCAAGCAACTGGTAAGAGCTTATATATTCTGCGGAATAAATATAGTTACATTAGTTGTTTTGGTTTGTGAATTGAGGGTTCGGAGTCTAATCTCTCCTCAAATTACCAGCTAGTTTCGGGCTGCCTCCTCTTTGTAGCAAGGGATTTCTGTAGCTTTGGTTGGATTCGTCTCTTCATTGCTGCCAGTTTCTCGTATGACGAAGCCAGCTCTGAGGGTTCGGAGTATAATCTCTATTCAGCGAGGGAACTGTTAGTCTATAGGTGTGGCGCACCTGTAGCGCTGGTCAGATTCGTACTATCCAGCATTACTAGCTTGCGTAAACGGGACGCCTCTGAGGGTTCGGAGTCAAATCTCTCCTCAGAGTCGCCCCCTCACAACCACCGACTGAACACGTTCCGTATCTTCGGACGCTCATAATCAGCTGGAGAATTGTACATCTATGATTGTGGCTTATCTGTAGCGCTGGTCAGATTCGTTCTATACAGCGTTGCTAGCTTGCGGAAACGGGTCACCTATGAGGGTTCGGAGTACAATCTTCTCGGAGTTGCCACCCACACAACCATCTATTAAACATATTTCCTTTCCACGGAGGCCCATAATCAAGTCGTAACTGGTATGGTTATGCTCTGTCGGCGGCAAATCCCGTAGTTAACTAAAAGCACTACCTAAATCAGACCGTTAAGCGTCGCGTAAGCAACAGGCTACGTATTTACAGTACATTCAGAGTAAAATATTTATGGTAAAATGTACTGTAAATACGTACCCTATTGCTTACGCGACGCTCAACGCTCTGATTTAGGTTGGACTGCAAGATGAATTAAATAAATATTATAACGAAATTGGAGTTGTTATGGTGTTTCTTTTCTTTCGAGGTCTCTTGTACCGACTATAAATTTTTGTAACAAACCCTGGGAGCCGCGAGCGTATCCGAGCTAAAGGTGAAAAATCACGTCGTTACAACCTGTCACAAAACAAGTCACATGACTGGCTCCCAGGGACTTGCAACCGGTCCGTATTCTGCATAATTAAGATACTCAGTTATAGGTTCTAGACCCAAACTTAAGGTAATTGTCCTGTGTTGGTCTCTTTAATGCTAGTTCAATTACTTTAAAAAGATATTTTTGATTGGAAAAAATATACTTGTACAGTGAGGGTATTTCGCTAAAATTTTTCTTATGATTTTGTGATAGATCTCTTTTTCACCGGTCGCAAGTTAAGAACATTTTGTACCATTCCCATTTTCAGCAGTCGTAGGACAAGTACGTTCAATACAGTTGGAACAGCATTTACCACAGGGTAGTGATAGAATATATTAAAATCGTGGCCTTAAAGTGGTCATTCGAAAGATATTTTTATGCGTTATTCGTTCGAATATTCGAATAAAACTTTTAAATTATTCGGCTGCTCTAACAAGAATAAAATTATCACATTTTATTCGAACGATTATAAACCTCGCATAATTGACAACACTAATAAATAGAGAAAGAAAAAAACAAAATTAAATAGTTGAAGTGAATGAAGTAACCCCTTTCTATTATCGTTTATAATTCGGCCGTTACTTATGACAGAGCTTTAAACATTTGTAGGGAATTTAAGTCTAGAGTCTAACAATGTGTACCTGTACATTCCATAAAAATGTGGGAATATTATAAGGTGGCGGATGGAGCAGTATCCTGAACTGATATCAGGAACGAATAGTTCCAGGTGCCCAGATTACCTAAAAAGCCCTCACGACACTGAACATTTGTTAAACTACCCAAATAGGTCCACATCTCTCCAATCTATTGACCTATGGCAATAGCGGCCAATAAACTTGTAAAAACGGCTAAATATGGTTGTCCCTAACCCTACGTCTTCACGAGCCATCGACTTGAACATAACATGAACATGACGCCGGCAGAGCAACTGCAAAAAAATCATCAACTTCTTTGGTGTGGTGAATACGTGCGATGTCCATGTTCTGCCTTATCAATGTATTTGGTGGTGGACAAAAACAGATGAGGAAAAAAATTAAAGGAGTTCTGTAAACGATTTCGCTTCCGAGCAAGTTCATAACCATTAGTCAGGTAACCAATTTTATATAAATATAAAAGAAAATAGTTACAAATTTAACTTATAGGCAATTCACACTACCGTGTTTATGGCAATTTTAAGTTTTTACGAGCCAAACACGTTAATTTTTAGATGTTTACCCATATACTCAATTGTCAAAAAATTTACGTGTTTCAAAATTAAACTCATTCAAAAACCAGTAAAAGGCAGGGTTCCAAGTAGTCCTTGATGTATGTTCAGTTGATTTTAGTGCTTATTGAACACGGTTTGTAATGGCGCAAAATATGTAAGCAAAGTCGAAATTAAAAAAGGTTGTAGCATTTCTATAACACCAAAGAGTGTATTCTGAAAATTATGATTAGTTTTGGCTGAAAAGTATTAAAAACCTGGTTTTTGGGTCAAGTTTTTAATTCAGATGGAAAAATTTACATACAAATGAAAAATGCTAATTAATAAATTTGCACGATTATTATTATTATTTAGGACACGAAACAAATTTTTAGCTGCCGGTTTGTTACCACCTTTTATGAATTCGTCGTGCTGTTGCTCTGCCGGCAGAGCAACTGTAAAAAAATCATCAACTTCTTTGGTGTGGTGAATACGTGCGATGTCCATGTTCTGCCTTATCAATGTATTTGGTGGTAGACAAAAACCGATGAGGAAAAAAATTAAAGGAGTTCTGTAAACGATTTCGCTTCCGAGCAAGTTCATACGCATTAGCCAGGTAACCAATTTTATATAAATATAAAAGAAAATAGTTACAAATTTAAATTATAGGCAATTCACTAATTAATAAATTTGCACGATTATTATTATTATTATTATTTAGGACACGAAACAAATTTTTAGCTGCCGGTTTGTTACCACCTTTTATGAATTCGTCGTGCTGTAAACAGAAAGTTTATAAAATTATAGTCTGAACAACTTTGTTTAGTTTATTAAAATATTTGCCGAAACACGTTAAACTATAGCAGTGTGAATATAGTATTACACAGAAAATCTTAAAAAAACAATATTTTGAATTAATTTTTATCTTATAAATGTAGTGTTAAAAAAATTGTATAAAAAATTTTATATTTTCCATGATTTTATTTGTTGTTGTGTGGAATAAGTGTTTTAAAGTGCTAGGTGTTGTGTATAACAGTTAGTAATCCCTAAAAATAGGTTACGTTCGTGGCTTTGCGTCATTGTGTAGACTCGATGCTAACTCCCAAAAGAGGGTAACAAAATAAGTAAAAAATGAAAAATATTGATTTCTAGCCTCAGGCAGCTCCTTTAGATTAGGTTTCGTGTTTAGTGTAAAATTAGCCAAAAATTTTGGAAAACTTAGATTTGGGCCTACTGTAAGGAAATTTAAAGTAACTAGAATCTAAATTTTAAAAGAAAATTACACAATAGCGGAGAGTTTCGTGGTTAAGGAATAGTTTTAAGTAGTTTAAGGAAAAAAAGTAAAATTTTGTAATTTATTGAAAAAAATATTCAGGTTAGGGAAAAGTTAATTAGAAAAATATATTAAATAAAAGCACAAAAACAGCCTAAAAATATATTTTGTAAAATAAAAGAATTATTTGCAATAATTTAGATTTGAAAAATTTATTTTGAATTGTATGTTGGAAAAAATTAAATAATTAAATAGGATAAGATTTATAGAAATTTATATTAGGATTAGGTTTAAAATTATGTAAACAAATTATGTTTATAACGTGTGAAGAAAATATGTTGTGGTAACTATTTTAAAGTGCTGGTGATGATGGAGCGGTAAGGGTAAAGTCAGGTGGATTGTGGGTCATGGAGACAAAATTATTGTTTTTGTGAATTTTTCATATCTCCAGCAAACATTCTCTTGTGGTATCTTTTTGGGTACCGTGTCACAGGCTAAACAGACGCGAAAAAAGAGAGGGAAGATATTGCATATTCACTTAAACGAAAGCCGAGTGCAAAACGGAATAAAAATTTTTATTGTTTGCAATTGAAACAAATTGTTTATTTCATAAATAAATGGATAAATTTATTATTCTATACACGAAAAAATTACAATTCCACATTTCATACACATTATTTAAGGTTTTTATACATTTTGCTGCTTGCTTCTACAATTTTCAACCACTTTTGCCACCGAACCAACAACAGATGCACAAACACACGCACAGGCAAGCAGAACACTTCATTTAGACTTTAATTAATAATTAAAATTTCAAATATCACTTAATCACACTTTCAATGCGCTATTAGATTTTTTTACATTATAAAGCAATAATGTTTTGCAGTTTTATGCTAATTAAACACTTTTTCACTGTGAGCTAAAACTTTTATTTTGTTTTGTTTACTTCTACATCTTCACATCACTATATGTGTCTTTTTCTACAATAGCCGAGTGGGAAAAAAGCTGAGTTTTTCATTTTTGATCACTCATTTTCTTCGTCTCTGTCCTACTTTGTGACCGTGTGGTATAATGTTGTGTTAATTTTTTTCTTTGCTTTTGTTTTGTTCTTATGAGATTTTTTTGTGTTCGAATACGCGGCTAGCGAGAAGGGCTGGAACCGCCTGAGCTGAAATGTCAAGAGCTAGCTGGAAACCTCGCCAGATCAACCGGTTCGTAACATACTATACAATATTATTGCATATATTATTGTACATAATATTGTCCTTTTGACCTATAATATGCAATAAATGGCACAATACTTTCAAGCAAAATATTGCAAAATGTTTGTGATAGTAAATAAGTAAACATAACACTGAACAATGTTGCCAACACATAACACAATTTTCTTTATTGTACAATAAAAGTCAAAAGTGTTTTGATTTTTGCTAATATATTGTGCCACCTTCGGATATGGCATACACATTGGCGATATTACTGCACAATGCGAAAAATTCCACAATTATATTGCAAGTGGGTGGACCGCTTAAGGCATACTGAGGTGGCAAGGTTTCTCCAACTCCAACCTCCACCCGATGATACACCCCCATAGGAGTAATCCAAAAAATTCTAATATTCTGAGGAAGGAACTGCCGCCAACAGCAGCAGATCTGTTCCAACAGCAAGAACAACAACAATAATATGTACAATAATAGCTTTGTTCATTTACTTTCCTATCACTTTCCATCAACGAGAGAGTAAAAAGGAATTTTGTAAAATTACTCTCAAAAATAATAAAAAGTAAATGAACACTTTACCATCCAAAATTTTCAAGCTAAAATAGTGTTATAATATATAGGTATATATGAGTACTTAATAACTACTCCTATATGTGGAAAAATGTAATATATGTACCTATTACTATAAAAATAATGTGATTTCGGCATTTATTATTATTTCTTTTCAACAAAATTGAATAAGAAATTGAAAAAAGGGTACATATCTGAAATTTTAAACTTTTGAGGTAATGAAAACAAAAACAAATTATTTTGTAATGAAGTACAATATTTAAAAAATTTATATATGGATTACATTTTGGGACCAATTATCAATCGAAAGTTGCAGAAATATTTTTATGTTAACGTCATTTTGGCATGTTCTGTGTTTCACAAAAAAATAAAATTATGTGTATTTCTCATAGCATTGTTGTTATAAATAATTTTTTATAACAACAATGCCAAGAAAATTCACATTATTTTATTTTTTGTGAAACACAGAATATGCCAGAATAACGTATGTTTATTTGTGTATTTTCGTTAGTTTTGGCAATATTTTTGTTTTAGCGTTTTTTTTTTTTGTTTTAACGTTTTTTTTTACTTTTTGACGATTTTTTAGAGATTTATTTTAGTTTTGGCGCTTTTTTGGGTTTTGGGAATTTTTTCGGTGTTTGCTGATTTTTTTAGTTTTAGCGATTTTTTGGGTTTGACACTTTCGTTTTAGCAAATTTTCGGTGTTTGGCGATTTTTTAGCTTTGACGCTTTTTTCGCTTTGGTGATTTTTTCCATTTTTGGCGAATTTTCGTTTTTGACGATATTTTTAGTTTTAGTGTTTTTTTCGTTTTGGCGACTTTTTTCGGTTTTTGGGTTTTTTTTTAAGTTTTTTTGGCGATCTTTTTAGTTTTGGTGATTTTTTGCGTTTTAGTAATTTTTTTGCAATTTTGGTGTTTTTTCCGTTAAACGCTTTTTCATTTTGGCGATTTTTCGTTTTGACATTTTTTTAATTTTGAAATATTTAGTACATATTAGCTTTTTTTTAATTTCAAGAAATTCCCTCTTATGGTTTCCAAGATACTGCTAATTGTCTAAATTACATAGTCAAATTTACATTAACATTAAATATATTTATGTATGAACTAATTGGATTATCTACCGCCATAGTGTAAAGTACCGAGTATCTAGATACTCATAATATTTGCAATACTAAAATTTGCTGCAACATCCTCTGGCCCTGATGTACTAGATCCTGTGTTGCTAAATTCCATTGCTTTAGACATCTTATTTTTGTGCGGTTGGTCCTAAATTAAACAAAAATTGGTTTTCTATCGTATTAATATATTTCATCGCTTTAAAAATTAACATTCACTTAGAATTTCTTAAATTTTGCAAAAATATTTTTATTTCCCAACTTCTTTTAGCAAACTTGATTTGTAAATACAAACACAAAACAGCTGTTTGAACAATTATTGAAAGTAAAAATTTTACTATCAAGAATTTTCAACAATTTTTTTGTGTCTCAATTTGTTGCTCTCTTTTGACGCTCTCTCGTTGAAAATTTTTGGAGTTAATGAACACTTTCTATCAAAAATTGTTAACAATTGTTAACAATTTTCAGTAAATGAACACAGCTAATATATGCAATAATATTGTATATGGGAGGGCCGTTTATTCGATGTTCGCTATAGCCGAACTCCACTGTATGTGTATCAACATTTTTTACATTTGATTTTCTTTTATCTACCATCATGGTAGAATTATACTAGGTAGTAGCGAAGCTACAACAACCCAACAACAGCAAAAACAACACGGCTTTTTATTGTTGTTTAGGTTCGAGGTTGTCAAAAAGCACAAAAGAAAATTTGAAAAAAAATGTATATGTTCACATGTGTGTGTTTACCAGAGACTTGCGCCGAGACGGCTAAGCCGAGCCGCCGACTAATTTCCACAGCCGCCGCCGATTTATCTTGCGGCTAAAATCGGCTTAATGGAAGCCGCCAGCGACGATCATTTTTCGGCTCAAAAACGGCTTAAAATAATCCGCCGATTGCTTTTTTTAATTTCCACTTCTACTTTTTTATGTTTTTTTTTCATAATTTTTGTTCAAGCATTATTTTAGTAATTTGCAGTCTACACCCAACTTAACATTAACTTCAAGTTAATGTTAAGTGTAGACCGCTCAAGTTAATGCTTTTTTCAGGGTATAACATAGTTGTTAGTGCAATTGTTTTAACAGCGCAGTAATAACTCCAAGTTACAACAGCATATCAAGTTAGGAACAGCATGCTCACTTTTGACAGCTAAAAGAGGCTGTTGTCATGTGTTGTGCATTTTTACATACAAAGTGCTCTTACTAAGATAATATGAAGGACATAGTCAAATTAGAAACCACATTATAAAATAAGAATTGCGTTCCCTCTCATACAATCTTCGTAATGTTGTTGTATAGTGACGGGTCTAGTTAGTAGTCTATGGTTAGGTGGAGACGTAGAGTAAGATAACGAAAAATATATTTGTATGCATTACTCTGCGACCTAGGCTTGCCAGATCAAAATTGTGAAAAAGCTTGACATTTAGAGAAAAAAAGCTTGATTTACTAAGACAAACTGCCAAAAACTGTCGAAAACTATTCAAAAGAATAAATATTCATTATCCGACTTAAAAAAGGAGAAAATTATCAATTCGTTTGTATTTCTTATGTGTTCCTTCAGGGCTCTGCCATATACGATTCGAGTTGAAAAATTTTTTTTCTTTATTTGGATTATATTACTTACTTCCTAATGGGTCCTGTTTTTTATTTCATAAGAATTTTTATTTTTTCCCACATATATTTGGTATTTCTTTACTTTAATTTGTTTGCAAAAAAATATTGAAAACATTAAATTTCCATTAAAATTAATTCTTATCATTAATTCGGGAAATTACATTATTTTTCTTTCTTTACAAACGCATTATTAATAGGAATCGAAAATACAAACGAAGTTAATTTATGAAGATTTCCTCTTCGTCCAGTTTTTAAATTAGACCATATTTAGTAATTAGAAATATCTTTGAGAAGAAGCTCTTAATCTGTATATAATTTATTATTTTCTATAGACTCGACGAATTTCCATTGATAGTTCCCAGCAAACAGCTTTTTGCAAAAGTGAAAATTACATTTAAAAATTTATTAGAGAAAGACTTTCATTGTAACCCAAAGCGTATTAATAGCAAGTGGCCTTATTAGTACGACAACAACTGGACTTCACCTATCTGTCATGTGAAATGCATACATAAAAAGTTTTTATTTAGTTTTTTTTACATAGAGTTTGACATTTTGGTAAAGTTCATTTACAATAATAAGGCCACCTGGTATCAATTCGCCTTGCTTTAGCCTATGTCTATACGTGATAAATTTTTATCATGACAAATGTCAAACTTTATATTGAAAAATAACCTGCTTTATCTTATCTGTTTTTCCTATATAGAATTTGCCATTTATCATGATAAAAATAAATCAGGTATAGACGTTTGTTTCAATATACATAAATTATAATGTATTATATATCCGAATAATTCTAGCATGATTCATGAATTAGATTCCAACGGTAAAATATATAATTGATGTTCATGCATAAAATTGCGAACAGAGAAATTAATTTTTAGCTTGACAAATAGCTTTTTAGGTTGAATCTGGACAAGCCTTAACAAAGTTTGACAATCAAGCCTTTGCTTTATTTTTCATAACATTTTAAAAATTTTTGAGAGGCAAAGCAATGCTTAATTTCTATGCATTTTGTTTGGTGAAGAATTGGTATGAAAAAGAAAAACTAATTTAACAACAAAATGAAAATTTTCAGCCGAATTTGAGCCACCGCCGACTATTTTTTCCCAGCCAGCCGCCGCCGATCAAAACCCCTCGGCGCAAGTCTCTGGTGTGGGTGTGTGTTGGTATAACATAAACAACTTTTGACAGAGTCGAACCCAAAAAAAAAAAGTTCGTTAACGCTTCACCACTACCTGTATTATTCTACCATGTCTACCATATAAAAGTTCGAATTCATACTTTTTTTAATTATAACAAACACAACCCGCGAAGCGATTAGCTTGTCTGCGGAAAACACCCAGGGCCTATGGCGGGAATCGAACCCACGACCTCTGGACTGACAGGCTAGCATCGCTACCACTAAGCCACGGGCACCCATGTTAATCAATAAGACTATGCAAGTCTTATTTATAAACTTGTCATTTATTCTTCTTTGAGCTTTCATTGGCGTGCACACAATGAAAGTCTTATTGCTGAAATGGTTCCTTCTTTTGCATGAAAGTATATACAATGTTAGTCGACGTTTAGACGATGCAAGTCTTATTGATCAGCTTCTTATTCAGCTGTGAGAAAGACAATTAAATGAATTCAAATGTCTCTGTTTTTCTCACAGCTGAATAAGAAGCTGATCAATAGAACTTGCATCGTCTGAACGTTGACTTAATAATTGTGTGTGTTTTTTACATAACGAATGAGAAAGCAAAGCGAATTTCACGAGTACATGATATATGTAAAAAAAGGCAAAATTATATCGGCGGATAATTTTAATTGGCTGATTTAAATTGGCGGCTAATATTAAGCCGATTTTTTAGGCGAGAAATTTTCGTCGGCGGCAGCAGACGAAAATCGTCAGCGGCGCGGCTTGAGCCGGCTAAGCCGCCTCGGCGAAGGTGTCTGGCTGCCATCAATGATTGGCAGCCCCAAAATAGTCTGTGCTGTCAAAAACATTTACGTAAACTGCTGGGCTCTTGCGGCCACCTAGTATGAAATCGCCTTGGCATATTCATTACAGGTACCACCATTACTAAAACATATACAACACCATAAAACACATGTATATTGTTGGTAGAAATACCCCAGAAAGGTGTCAAATCCATTATCTGAGAGTCGCACACATTCATAAGCTCTCTCAAATATACTAGCACATGCCCGTTGTCAAGGTATATTAAACAGGTACCACTACAAGAACAGCTGTTTTTGTAAATTTGAGAATGTGTGCGTCACACAGACAATAGATTTTGACACATGTCTGGGAGTTTTCTATCAGCAACGGGCACGTGTTAGTAAGCTGGAGAGAGCTTATGAATGTGTGCGACTCACAGATGATGGATTTGACATCTTTCTGAGTATTTCTACTAACAAATTACATGTGTTTTTTGGTGTTGTATTTGTTTTAGTTATGGTGGTACCTGTAATGAATATGCCTTGCCCGTTGCTGATAGAAACTCCCAGCCATGTGTCAAAATCTATTGGCTGTGTAACGCACACATTCTCAAATTTATTAAAACAGCTGTTCTTGTAGTGGTACCTGTTTAATCTACCTTGCCTTTAAATATATGTATCTGTGACAGATAATCTGTCCTAAAATATTAAAATAGTAATTACTTGTTTGCTAATAACAAATAAATTAAAATGAGATTCTCGACAAGATTGTATGCCCAGCATTTGGGGTGGACTTTTAAAAAAAACTGGCAAGCTCAAGGCAAACGAACTCCAAATGATACGGGCGCCGCAAGAGAATTGTTAAAACTTGGCGTTCAAATAAGAGATGTGGAAGATGTTATATTACCGAATATGGAAAAACTGCAGTAAAATTTTTTAATGTTATCAAAATGTGGTGCAAATTTTGGCATTTTCTAGATTAGAATTGTTGAATAATCGTCCCAACGTAGTGCCTGAAGATGAATTACATCCTCACTGGAACCAACAAATTTGACATATGTATGGAAACGAAAACGTTTTACTCGAAGGTATACGACAAGCCCAAGTTCTCACGAAAACTATAGAAATTAAAGGTTTTCCAAAAACAATTGAAGATTCTATAATAAAAATACCATTACATAGCATTGTTGACAGACAAGTTAATCACATGATAATGGCGTCACATGTTTTGGATGCAGAACAAGTGAAGCTGCCAAAAGTAAAACTGACAGACAGGCCGGCTTTCAATTTGCCCAGAGATTATGGTGTTTCTCAGTCGCGTAGAAAGTATATCTGAATGTTAAACTCATTTCTTTTTAATGTTATTGATATGAATTTTCAGTCGGCTGCTTTCAAACAAATTAATAAGTGAATGTGAAAAGTTGAGTGGAAGGAGTGTGAACTCTCGTCGACGCTTGCTCGGTAATGTTGGTTTCAAGGTAAATGTTTACAATGGTGACGATTTACAGCAACTTCAAGTATCAGCTGAAAAATTTATAACATCTCGACCGATCGACCAAGTCAAAGTTAAGTTTGATGGAGATTTGCCCGATTTATATCCTGTCAAGTGCACAATCTCTTTGCCAAAGAAAAATATTTATACAAGTGAAACTTTTTATCGTGAGATATTTATATTATGAAGTTATATCAACTCAAATTATATGTATATCTATTTAATAGCTCTAGTAATTGGTTGTTCACATCCCCACACAATTATTACATTTTTCGATAAGGAATCAGTTGGAAATTTGCATAGTGTTAGAGTTACAACAACGCAATTTGCAAGTCGCACATTGTTAAAAGCTTTTGCAGTAGCAGCAGCAAGAGCAAAACAATTATATGGCGTAAGTAAATTTTAGTAAGTTTTTGATTTAAGCAGCTTTTGATATGTATATTTTTATTCTAAGGAAACTGAAAATTTACCTAAACCCATTGTTGTGCAAAGTATACAGACAGATGGTCGTACTTTTCATTTTGGTATTTTTCAGTTAAACACATTGGCTCTTAGAGATGCAGGTGATTTAAAAAATTATTGGTTCCACGAATCAAATATGGATCTGTTTGCTGAATGTGGGTATAAAAGCGGACGTCCATATTTAGAAGGTTACAACAAGGATGTTTTCCGTTGTTTGAATGCATTTTATAATAATTCTTAAAAATTATAAATTACGGAATAGTTATGTAATATATCGCTTTTTTATTACAACGTAGTCATATATTAAATCAAAAAATCTAAAGCTTCTGAAGAAAGAGTGTCTATTTACACGTTATTTATTTGTAGGCATAGGATGTTTATGTATATACATGTTTTTTGTCGTTGGTCGTAGTTCCACGTAAATAAAATATCTTTGCGAATCAACAAATTAGCGACAAAATGGCATCGATTAGTTAGTGCATATTTTAAAATAAATACATACTTTTTAATATTTCATTATAAATGTGTATTTTTAGTACATTTTATAGTTATTACACAAATTTTTGTGTTTCTTGGTTAAGGTACTTTTAGACACTGGTATGTGATGGAAATCAATCGATTTCGTAAAACTAATAATAGCCAAATAAATATTATATAGATCGCACGATACAGTGAAATTGAATTTAAAATCGAATAAAATATTCGAAGCCTTGAAAACAATAAAAACATCAATGTCATCTTTCAGGAGCTTTTGTATTTTGAAATCGACGTGATTTGAAATCCATCACATTCCAGACTGAATTTTACAGTGTGCTTATCAAATTTAAAAATCGGGAGTTATGGGAATTTTCTATGCAAGTTCATAATATTCAGCCTGTTCATAGAATCCGTTGCGGAATTGGATTGGAAACGCATTTCCAATCCAATTCCAATCGTAAGTGGGTTTATGAAACCGTATCGGAATTACTTTGTTCCAAGGTGAATTAATTTTATCAGGTGGTGTTGATCCTAAAACAACTACAACATTACAATAACATTTGACATCTCAGCCCCTATGTCAACGTATACAAATTTTGACATACGAGCATGTAATTTGCGGAAAAAAAGTAGAACAGCTGTGCTTATAATATCACCTGTATTAATCCACCTTACTCTGTCCGAAAACATTCGGTTCACAGAGTTGCATTTAAAGTAATTACATCACATGTTGGGCTGATTAAAAAGGTGAATGCAGAAGCACAGCAGTTGGAAATGCTAACCACAAAATATACTTATATCACAATAGTGAAGTAAAACACGCTACAATCAGGTTTTTCAAATGTTTTTAAGGCTCTGTTAAAAAGAGACAAAAATGGCAACAGAAGGAAATAAATAAAACGAAAAAATGTAAAAATTTTACTCACTGAATAACACGCTAAAAATGTTTAAATTCTATTAAAATTAAAGAATTATGCCTTATTATTAATAATATATTGTGAAAAATGAATTGTGTGTATATAAAAGTGTCGTAAGTGTTTTATTAATGTGCGTTTTTTTTTTGCAATTACTTTGTGGTGGTAGGTTTTTTTTATACTGCGTGTTCTTACACACACATGCACATGATATATTATTTGTGAGTTTTTGCAGTAATTATAAAGATCAAATGTAACCCTGCGTTTAGACATGTAAGTACTTGCATGCAAGTTCTGTGTACGTATTATCAACGGAAAAGCAATTTGTATTCGTTTCTCTATCTTTCTCATAGCTGAACCAAAAGTGTGTTAGTAGAAAAGTTTGAGTGTATTGAGTTTTTCGAACTTGCACTTGCATGTGTAAAGGCCAGGTAAAAGATGAATGAAAATGAAGTGTAATTAATTAATAAATGCTATTTTCAATGTGAATTGTGGAAATATATGCATATATAATTAGTTTTATTCATTACAAAATTAACTCGGGTAGAAAGGCGCTGCAAAAGAAAATGAAATTTAAAGGCACTGTGTAAGCGATCAGAAATATATTTCGGTTCGTGTCACTTCTGTGTATTTTGTGATGCTAACTGTCAAACTATATACATATATTTTTTCTTTTTTTTCATGCAGAGTTTGACAGCTATATTCCATATGATTTCGCTCTTGCTTACACCTTAGAATAATAGTATTCTAAGTAATATTAATAGTGATTTCTTTGTTACCGTTAAAAGTTAATATTTTGTAAATGAAAACAGTTATCAAAAATTGAATATAAATGTTATATTCATTTTAGTGATTACTAATGATGCACAAACCCACTCAGAAGAAAATCTTAGACAAAGAATTTTACGCGACCACAGCAATCCTTTTGAACTGCCGGAAAGTTTGTACTATATTCTACATTATAAATAAATTATTCAAAGATTTAATAATACTTGTTTTAGATTTATTTCACAGCTGATAGCGAACAAAGAAGTTTTTATGTTCATCTTAAATGATTTTATAACATCATTGATGCTGGAAGTATTCTGCCTATACTAAAGCTATCAACCGCTTTAAGATTTTTAGCTGATTTTTAGCGTTCTGTTGGCATCGATATTAATATTGACGTTTCAAAAAGTTAATTTCAAACGAGCTTTTAACAAATGGATTAATTGTCCCCAAACACAAATCCTTATTCAATAGCCGGGGTTTTTCCAAAAATGCCAGAAGAATTTTATTTTCTTGACTGCTTTTGTGTTTTCCCATAAAATTAAAAATTAATAAATAGGTCGATTGCAAAATAAATTTTATGTCCCTGCTGTTTGAACTATGTTTTTAGGTAGAAAAAAAAATAAAAAAATAGGAGAGTAACCATTGAAGAATATGGCCGGCTTCGTAACGCCAAAATGCATTGCAGAGATGCAACTTTACATTGTTGACAACAACAATGCATATAAGACTTTGCACTACTGCGTTTAGGAAGTCGGCCTATGTCACAAGAAATGCATTTCTCAGAATTAAAATTTTGTAACAAAATTTTTGTTTGCATAATGATTGAGAACAGTATTTAGTTGCTACCTCATACTCGTTCCATACCAAAACTCTTGTCTCCAAAAGCACTTTTTCATAAACGACATGAAAAAAACTTTAAAACAAAGTAAATTGCAAACATCTTACAGCTGTTTTTAAAATATTGAATTTATTTTTTTAAACTTGGTCTGGTTTTTCCCCAAAACATTCTAAACACGGACTAGGATTTTTAAGAGAATTTTGTCCCCGCACATTGTGACCGTCATCCTTTTTAAATTTTCTTAGAATTTGGTAAAATAGTTATCAAATTGAACTGAAGTGCATCAGGGTCAGAAAGTGTGTGGTTTGAAAAATACGAAATTTACAATATAAAAAAAATTAAGCTGAAGCGTTATCTTACGTCTGTTTCTAGTACATAAAGTACACAAAATATGTAAAAAATGTCTTGACTGTCATGTACATTTTCTAAAAACAGAAGCTTAGTCATTGTTTCATAGGTTTTGGTTCATTTATTTAAAGTTTAAGTAAAATTGCAAAATAATCTTCTTTAAAAAAAAAAATAAAAAGTAGTAAATGTCTTGACCGTCAAAAAGTACAGACATAGATTTTTTAGATTTTGGTACTAACACCCTTATTCTAAGCTCTGTGGCAAAATAAAAATTATAACATATGAGAATTTTTACATTGCTTAAAATATAAAATTTGTCAATTGTTATAATTTTGTCATTTGTTCTTTATTCTTCACTTTATTCTATATTGTACTCACACAATTAAATTTTCATTAAAGTCAAGAAGAGCCGACAATCTGTTGGAATAGCTCTCGCTGAGTTAAAAAAAACCACTCACTTCCCGTTCCAAATACAAGGGACGCACCCAAAACCATCTCGTTTTATTTTGGAGCTTTGAGTATGCTCTTGTTGCACAAAATATTATATTTATAAACTCAATAAATTTCACAAATTCTTTTAACATTTCAATTAACATTTTTGCAAAAATTATTTTTATTTGATAAAAATATTTACATTACAGCTGATCAAAACATAAACATTGGCGCACAAAAAGCGTTGCATGTAACTTGAATTTAGAAAGGCGTCTAAAGTATGAAACACACAAAACGCGCAACGCACGAAACGCGTGCTATGGACTTTCAGCTTTACTTATGTACAAAACAACCAGAAAAAAATATAATTAGCTGACGTTATGCTACCACCTGTATACTTATTGCACCATGTTGCAAAGCATCTAACTAATTGTTAACCAATGGCGTTTGACGGTTTAACTAATGGTAAACAAAGAAGTGTGAATAAAATAATGGCTAAACTATTGTCATTAGCTAACTAATGACTGTGAATTTGGGCCTAAGTCGCTTCCAATCAGTCGTCAGTTTGATTTTCTTTAAATTATGCATGGATAATTGTCGTCTTAAAAAATTTACACATTTAAAAAATTTGTAGCGATTTGATTTAGACACGAATGGAGTCCATCACACCAAAAATTTAATTTTCTCCTAACTCGACTTAGGCGGTTAATGGTTGTAACCACAAATATATCGATACATTTGCAATTGCCCCTCTACTAAGCACAAGCATGGAATTTTTTTACGTAATTCTAAAACACATTTTTAATATCAACAAAACAATGCACAACAATTTTAAAACCGTTCATAATTGACGGCCAAGGCAGAAAACCTGGTATTCCTTATTAAAACTTAACAAAAATTTGTTTTTTGCCGAGGCTAAAAGCGACTTCATATTCTTCATGAATTTTCGCGTAAATCGAGTAGTATATCGGGTAAATTTAAGAAACTTAAAAAATTAAACAACAGAAACGCGTTGTGTGCGTTTTGATTGCAAATGACCCAAATACACAACAAATGCATACATATTATGTATGTATGTATGAAGTATATGCATGTTTTTTTTACTCAGCGTTTACACTAGACAATGCTGTCTTGACAATAAAATATGTTCACTAATACATACAAACTATTTCAATTGGCTTCACTACTGTCTTGCATATTTTGAAGACAGTAAATCGGAGTAGTAGGGAACTGGGCTCATGAGCCTAATTAAAATTTTAAAATTTGGGTAATTAAAATTTGAAATTTTAATTGTTAAATAAACAAAAGTGTAATTTGATACCCGTGGGGAAAAAAAATTTAAAGTACCCTGTAGGTAAAATGTTGGTAAAAAATTGTGATGAATTATTATTGAGTTAAAGTGTTAGTGTGAAATTATATTACAGATAATGTTTTGTGTTATATGAATTTCGGATATGGGTGTATCTGTGGGTGAGTGGGGTTCGATACCTACCATAGACCCTGGACGTTTTCCGTTGCTTCGTGAGTTGTGGTTGTCTTGAGATAGTGACCTAGGAACAATTGGCTTAGTATAGACAATGTGGTTCTAATGGGGTGATATTGAAACATTGGGTAGTGAGTTTGGAGCTTGAAAGTATTGGCTTAGTATAGACAATGCGGTTCTTATGGGGTCATATTGAGAGATTGGGTAGTGTTTTAGATTATATGTGGAAATAAAGATTGTAGACAAGTTTGGTGACAACGTCACCAAACTTGTAGATAAAAAGTAGACTTGGGTTCCTACGGGGTTTATTGTGTCGCTGTTATTATTTTTTTGTTCTTGATAATTTTTTGTGATGCTTGTGTTTACATTTACTTTGTGCATGGCTGTGGGTGCGTGAATGTGTGGGGGATGGGGGTGTGCGTGTGTGCGTTTCTTTTTTCTTATCTTTAGATTTGTGAAGAATGTGTGTATGTCGTTTCAAATGTCCGTCTTGTTTATTTCTTGGGATAATAATTTGAATATTTGTTCTACAGAATCATGTTTATTGCTTTGTTTATTCAGCTGCGCATGTTTTGAGAATGAGTCATCATTTGAAATGTCCGTCTGATTATTTGTTTTGCAGAATAATGTTTATTGCTTTGTTTATTCAGCTGCACATTTTTTGAGAATGAGTCATCATTTGATAACAAAATTTCATTAGTCATCATTTATATAAAATAAAATATTACACAATGTTATGAGTCATCATTTAGTTGTGTTGTATTTGAAATAAAAAAACAGTTGTTTTAATTTGTTTTTCTATGCATTTAATTTTTATTACATATATATTTAAGTGATTAAAAAGTTTTAAAATTGTTAATTTTAAGACAATAATAATAATAATTTGTATATATAAATTATTTTAAACAAGATATTTCTTTTGTTAGTAAAAGAGCATTTCTTAATGCGCAAACACCATATGTATGATAATTACAATATAAATAATCGGGATATTTAATTTCCATTTGTTTAAAGTTGATGCATCCAAAGTCCTCGATGTTAAAAACTCTTTTTTTTAAAGTATTTTTTCTAGCCATTGTCTCTTTTCTTCTCCTTTAACATATATTTTAGAATAGCGTACATTAGCTTTTAAAAACTTGCAGTCGCTTTGAAATGTGACTGATCCATCGTTCCACTTTAGGTGATGATTTGTTAGCCAGTTTACTTCTTTTCGCTTCTTTGGCGATAGACATTTAAAATCAAAGGGGTGTTCTATAATGAAATTTATGGCTTCATTGTTGTTGTTGTTGTTGTTGTTGTTGAAAACGATCGCTACTTCTTTTGCGATGAAATCATTTAAATCGCTTTTGAATCCTTGCATATCTATACAAACTATACTATCATCCATATTGTTTAATTTATACATAAGACTTTTCGGACTTGTCCTTTTATGGGTACATATTCAATTATGCGATCATGAATAAGAATGCAGTAAGCTGATGTCTTTGAGACAATATTTGTAGCTGTTTCAAATTCAATTTTTATATCAATTGGTCCGTTATTGAGCGATTCGTTTTGATGGCTGACATCTACTACAATAATCGGTGCATTATTTTTAAATTCTTGAGCAGTTAGAAGCGGTTGAGATTCTCTCATGTAATAGCTCTGTTGAAATCTTAAATACATATCATATAGAATTGCATAGCGTTCATTCTTAAATTTGATATTTAGGTCATCATATGGATATGACACTGAATTTAAATGTATATTTAAATTTGTCAGGTCACAATGAACAAACTTATTTTCTTGTTGAAAAGCAATAAATACAAAACGGGGTCGTTCTCTACTTGCAGCTAATTTAACATTCCAGATATGACTTGTTCCTGTATTAAGTTGTGGATTTACATGACAATCCCAACTACGGAATGCCATCGGTATAGAAGCACCATTGTTAATAATTTTTATCATATTCAACTTGCTAAAATCAGATAATTGTACATGTGGAATTCTCCATGAGATGAGTGAAATTGAAAGTTTTGCTTTTTCTGTGGAAACGCTCGAGTGTACAAGATCTTCGTCGTTCTTATTACGCAAGAGTATCAATTCATGTTTTCCATTTAGTATGACTTTGTTGTAGTCTTCAGCGAAACCCAAAAGCATTTTTAAGGGTACATAAAAGTTAAAATATCCATTAACAAGTTTTAAATCATCAATTTTATTCCAGCCAGCATTCTGCATTACAGTGCTTTCCGTTGGTGATAAAGAACCCAAATTTTTTATGGTACTTGTACCTCCTAAATATCTTGTATGATCAATTTCAATACCATTAAGTTCATAACGAATTTCATCAAAGAGATATGCAACAAAGTTGTTTTTTAATTTAAAGTTGTCTGTAGATGTGGAGGTTTTCTCATCTACAACAGATCCCTCAACATATATATAACTTTCACTAGGTAACACATACAAATCTTGATTTTGAATTGAAATGCGAATTTCATCATTATTGTTGTAGGATTGTAGGTATGGCACATATGTATGATAGTCCTTTTTGATTATATTTTCATCAGATAAGGGTTTATCTAAGACATTTATAATTGAACTTATTTTGCCTTCAATTTAAAATTCAATGACTTGGGAAAATTTTTATTTGCTGTCGTTAGAGTTTTTTGATGAATTGACCTCTTTAATTGTGGTTTAGGTCGTAATAATATTTTAGGTTCGTATGCTGATGGTGTTGATGTTGTTGCTATATTCTGTGATATACTCGAGTTGAATATTAGCATTATTTAGTTGGTCTTAAATGAATTCGTATTGTGTTACGAACCTTACCGCAGTGGCAGATGCCTTACCGTATGTGATGCTCCCGACTTGCTCATTTTGGCCTCTTTCTCATTTAGGGGTGATTCAATAACCCACACCACATAGCTGATTCGCACAATAAAAAAAAACGGTAAAAACTACTGATCAACATAGCCTTAGCTATAAACAAATTACTGAATAAAATAATAAAAAAAACCCGTAGTATACTAAGGTGAACAATAATTAAAACCTGGACAGATGTGACGCCCAGTACGTCTTTGCCCTGACCCTACCTACGTCATTAAGTTTATTTCTAAACGACCCCTTTTTCCGTTTTGCTTTCACCAACAACTTACTTACGACTACGGCTTAGTCCATGCCGAGCATAGGGTATCTGAAATCCTTTAAAATTCAAATTTAGTAACCGCCAAACATTTTCCTTTTTAATTTCAGTACATAATTTATTATCAAATATTCCTAATTATACTTAAACTAATTTGGTTGACTTTAAATTTCAATTTCTTTTCTGATCCTACTATAACAAAAATTTAAAAGTTTAAAAAAAATTATTCAAATAACAGTAAGTTTAGCTTGAAATTATTTACCAAAATCACGATGGATTACCAAAAACAAAACATATTAACAAAACCCTGTATCTTCACATGGACGCGGTAAAATTACTAACAAAATATACTAAATACTACCTATCGAACAGTAAATTTTCTATACCCTATCGTAAAGGATCGTACTGGCTACTATTTATATGGCTTTGATGTAAATCTGTTTATTCTTTTTGCCTGTAACCTAAATTCGTTGATTTTTCTTTCCCTAAAAGAGCTCTCTGAGGGTGAAATTGGTACAGCAGAAAAAAAACCGCTAACCGATACAGTTCAAATAAAAAAAACTAGCACGAACCTTTTCACAAAAATCAAATTAGAACATAAAAAATACTAATTCCTATCTTACTCTAACATGCACTTACATATATCTTAATATTTCTAATTTATCCTAAATTACAATTCCTTACAATTCGCTATTCTTTCTATATATATTTTATTTATTTTTATTTCTTTTGATTAGATTTGGTTATGGGTGTATTTTTAATAATGCCTACAATTCTTTTTTTTTATTTCCTTTTTATTTTAAATAAGTTTAGAATGTGTAGACTTACGGGTGGTTGCGGTCTTTGCTACCTTCATTTGGCTTAATACAGCTTTTACTTTATCCGCCGGCAGGTTCTTGGCACTGATTCCAGCTTTACCAACATAACCTTGCCAGGTGTTATTTTGCCTTTCTGGGGTGCCACTTTCAAATGTCTCACTTTCTTGTTAAATTAAAAATAATTATTTCCGCCTGTTTTATTAGCTCGTTTTAGCTATCTTACCTTTTTTAAAACACCTTCTTCCTATACGGTAGACACTATGCTGCGTCAGATCTATATTTGCGCCTCTGAAATATGCCACAAATCTTCTCCCGGAAACCACGCGATACCGACTACACAAGCCTTTTTATTTAAATACAATTAATGACGAAATTCAAAATTTTTTTATTTAAACTCACTTACTTTGTCCTTTTTTTTATGTACCAATTTTTTCTTTGGTTTTATTTATAAAGTCCAAAAAAAGTACTTTTACTTTAAACACTGATTATTATATATATATTTTTTAATTTTTGATTATTTAAAAATTTTTCCCACCGAGAAACTTCTTTCGTTTCCGCTAGTTATACCAAAATTGATTTTTACTTTAAATTTACTTGAACCTGCACAATCCTCAAATCGTTAAACAACTCTCACAAACAAAACAACAAGAACAGCATAAACCTGATCGTACCGTTTCAGTTTATTTTTGTAATTTATTCTATACCAAAACGCTCTAAGTTCAATGCCCAGTCCCTTTGTCCTTGAACTTAGGTTAACGCTTCAAAAGAGTTCCATAGTTTTCTCTTTATTTCATGTCCCAAACAAAACTTTTTCATTAATACAAAATATGGTAACCTTCCATTATACTTATTCATGCAGCCCTGTTTTTGCCTTGATTGTACCTTCACACAAACATCAAAATTGACAGATCAACAATTACAATAATAGAGAATTAAGTAAAATTTAATCCAAACAAATAAAAATAATAAAAATACAACAAAAATTGGAAGAAAACCACAACCTAAAAAAAAAACAAAAGGAAATCTGTCTTAGCAGAACAGCAACCACATAAGACCCCCGAACAAACATTTTGGTGAATCACCCCGAGACAAACTGGGCTAAGTCGATCATTTTACTCCCGCAACAAAACTCCGGTTTCGCTGGTGTCAGACAGAGGGAACGGTGTGCGGGGTATTTTGGTGTCGGTGTCCAACGTGGGGAACTCTCATCCCTGCACGAGTCTCATTCTCTACCTCCAAAGCTAGTCGGGCACATATTATTAACAAAAGTTAACCTTTTGCTATTTGTCCTCTATATATAATTTTATTTTTCAACGAATACATGAGATATATCTAACGCCTTCGCACAGCCCGATCTGGAAACATCACTCTTCCGAATTTCTTATTTCTTATTTTTTTTTTTTTAAATCATTAAATATTTCTTGTTACCAACCTTTTGATTGGCCGAGTACTACTCGTACTTTAAAACTGAAAAACGAACGCCCGTTTTAGGCTAATATAGTCAATTCTACGATAGTAAAACTTTGTCAATACCTTAAAACTAATAAAATTTTGGGTAACACCTCTAACTATTCTTTTCCCCAGTTGTACATATATCCCCAGAGTTGGCTGCTTTTCTCTGAATGCCTTTATTTAACAAAAGTTACAGAGATTACTGGAAGTTGTCATATTATCCCACTTTTTCGCTGAAATTTACTTGACGGGAAGTATTTGTTTTACCCTTTTCTCTGTAAAAGAATATTTACTTTGTGATTTCTCTCCTTTAAGGTTCCACAAGCCCAAATCCGACGCGGTAGCATCATCCAATATAAAAATCTATATTTACATTGTAGTTACAAAATCGAGCTTCAACCTACAAAACCAAAGGTAACGACATCACTACTTAAATTTCTATATCACAAATTTGTATCACAGTTCTACTAGTGTACTGGAATCAATGTTCCCTTATGGACCTATAAAAGCAAGTAAATAACTATCCCCAATATCACAGACTTAATTTTGGAGTTATATTTTCGTTTATTCCCTTCAGGTTCTGGTGTTAACAAGTATATCACAGCACAACAAGAACTGCCAAGGCACAACAGGTGTATAAATCGGAAAATAATCTACAATAATGGACGATCACTTCTTTCTCACTTACCATCAATATAGCATTGTAAGTAAGACTTCTTAGTCCAACCATTGCACATTACCTACTGTTTGATATCTTTAGCATGATATACCCCTAAAGGTAATCCATTTAGAGTCTCCAACTCATACAGGTTATTCCCTAATACTCTCAAAATTCTACATTTAGAGAACTTTTTACAAAATTTCGCGTTTACGTTCTTGCTGAAATTGCTTAATACAAAATTCCTTTTGTAGATCTCCTGTCCTGGAATAAAACGAGTCATTCTCGCCCCTTTATTGTATCTCATTGAACTTTTCTCAAATCGTTTGTGCATGTTTTCCTTTATTTTTTCTCTGATCAGACTCAGTCTATCCTTATCTTCTAGTATGACTAATTCGCTATCATCTAAGGATTTTAATTCTCTTGCTAGCTTGTAATCAGAACCGGAAGTAAACATACCATGACCAAAAAGTGCCATGAACGGACTAACACCTGTGGCAGAATGAACTGAATTTCTTAAGGCTAGTTCGATGGATGATAGGTTCAAGTCCCACTCCCTTTGATCATTTTCCAAATAGATTCTTATGGCTGACAATATACTTTGGTTTACTCGTTCCGCTGCATTAGATTGCGGCGAATAAACTGCGGTTCGCATGTGATTTATTTTGTAATTCTCAACCATTCTTTTAAATTCTTTTGACAAGAACTGTTTACCATTGTCAGAGTGTATCGTTTCCGGTACACCGAAGTTATGGAATACTTGATCTACTAAAAATTTTATTACATTTTGTGAAGTCGCTTCTCTCATAGCCTTAAGAAATACAAATTTGGTGAGATGATCTAGTACCACGAATATGTAAGCGTTTCCTGTTTTTGAGCGAGGATATTTGCCGAGAAAATCAACATATATTTTCTGAAAGGGACGGTCAGTAACCACTTCATTTCCTATTCCAGGTGATAGCCGAATATTTACCGACTTGCATTCTTTACATTTTATGCAATTATTTACAAAGTTTTTCACCTGCACTGTCATGTTTGGCCTTATACCCCCATGAGATTTATCAGGTGGTTCATGCGCTAGCCTTATTAGCTCATGCGTTAATGAACTCGGAATCCAGAGCTTCCATCTAAACTCTTCTATAAAATCGTCTTCAGACTCAACGGCTTGTTTTTTAAAAACGAAATTGTTTTTTACTTTTAGGTCTGGTAATCTCTCGGTGTTCTGTAAAATTGTTTCTATTAAATCTTTGTACTCATCTGACTCGAATTCATTGGTTTCGAACCCAAGTATGCTATCTGGTCCAAAGCTGATTTCTTCGGCTGCTCTCGACAACGTGTCGGCGACAATGTTTTCGCTTCCCTTTCGGTGTTCAATAGAGAAATCGTAACTCTGTAAGTTTATAGCCCATCTAGCTAGTCTCCCGCTCAAGTCTTTTAGCGACATCCGCCATTTCAGACTGGCGTGGTCGGTTATGACTGTGAATTTCATAAGTTCTATGTAAGGGCGAAATCTTTTAATAGCTAAAACTGCGGCTAAGCACTCTTTCTCCGTTACGCTGTAATTTTTCTGTGCCGGATTTAGCTTCATCGAAAAGAATGCTATGGGTCTTTCGAGTTGGTTTTCATCCTTTTGACATAGCACGGCTCCAACGCCGTAGCTAGACGCGTCACACTGTACGTAAAACTGTTTCTTGAAGTCGGGGTGAGGTAGTACCGGTGCACAAGTCAAAGCCTGTTTAAGCCGGTTGAAGCTATTTACCGTCTCTTCCGTTATCTTAAACTTTGAGCTTTTCTTTATCAAGTCTGTAAGCGGGGCGGTCATCGATGAGAAGTTTCTGATAAAGCGACGATACCAACCGGCGGTGCCTAGGAAGCTGCGAACTTCTCTCACCGTCTTCGGTATTGGTATCTGTTTTATAGCTTCAACTTTATTCGGATCTGTTCTCATGATTCCTCCTCCTACTATAAAGCCTAAGTATCTTAGTTCTTTAAAGCAGAACTTTGACTTCTTCATGCCTATTGTTAAATTGGCCTTGGTTAGGCATTCTGCCACCCTTTTTAGTAATACTAAATGACCTTCAAAATCTGCCGAAATTACCAATAAATCGTCTAAGTAGACGAACACATTTGGCTTAAGCTCATGGGGAATTACCTTGTCCATGAGTCTACACAGCCTTTGTGCCGCATTACATAAGCCAAATGGCATAACCGCATATTGATATAATGGGCGTCCGGGAACGGTAAAAGCTGTGTAGACTCTGGACTTCTCCTCCAGCGGAATTTGCCAAAACGCAAATTTCAAATCCACGCTGCTTATGTAGTAAGTCTCATCTAATCTACTTAATATTGACTCAATATTCTGTATTGGGTAAGCATCTTTAACAGTTCTTTCGTTTATTTTTCTCGCATCTAAGCAAAGCCTATTTTTGCCCGGTTTTCGCACCAGGGTGCATCTACTACTCCAAGGGCTTTGACTTTCCTCTATTACTCCTAATTTCAACATTTCGTCTACCTCTGCATATATCAATTCTTGTACAGCAGGTGACACGGGATAATATTTGTCTTTTACTGAGGTTGCTCCTTCTACCAGTTCTATTTTATGTTTTTCCATATTAGTCCTACCTAACCCATGTTTTTCAAACGACCTAAACATTTCCTTAACATTTTCCAACTGCTTCCTCTCGTTATCTGTTAACTCATGCTGCTCTACTTCTTCGGTATCTAGTGGGAAATTTTCTGCGAGCTTCTCGACGTCTATTTCCTCGTTATGAAAAATATCGGGTGCCAAGTTAAACTTTCTCCAAAAGTCTACACCTAAATAAGCTTCCTGCCTTAAATCAGGACATAAATAAAAATCCACTAACTCATTCTGATCCTTATATTCTACGAGTACTCTTATTTTCCCTAATACATTATACTCTTTTCCCCCCGCTGTCCTAATACTGACGAACACGGGATCCACATCTGTACCTATTTTATCAACAATTTCCTGACAGTTACTTCCTAAAAACTTACCGAAGCCCCAGAATCTAATAAGCCTTTAACTTTTACTATGCCTAATTTTATTTCCGCAAAAGCTCGGGAATCCTTCTCTTCGGGTTTATTTATTGCAAAGCAAGTTCTCACTGACGATTTTATTTCTCATATTAATTTTATTTTTTTATTCGACCTTAATGGTTTAAATTTATCTTTCTGTTTTTTGACCTAGAGCCCAAAAAACAGAAAGATAGATTTTATTTCTCGGTAAAATTTATATTTGTTTCTAAACTTACTTCTTGTATTCCGTATTTTTTTCACCTTAGTTTTCCTTATTTCCTCGTTAAAAATTTTACTTCTTACTAAATTATAATTCCTCAATCTTTCATCGTACGACGTTTTTAAATTATTATATTTTTGAAATTGATTAGCATTATCCGTTATACCTATATTGTTTTTATCATTCTTTTTTAACAACTTCATACCATTTTCTAATTTTTTTTGCCTATCCGAATTATTTATTGCTACTTGTATCCCCACATCTCTCACACCCCGTCGGGAGTTTGAGTGGAGCGTGATTCTCCCGCTATCATCACACTCCCTTTTGAGTTTTCCATGCACTTTGGACATTTTGGTGTTATTACTCCCACTAAGCCGCATCTGTAGCAGAATAAATTCCTTTGCATTGATGGGCAATCGGTGAACATATGACCAATTAAGCGGCAGTTCCAGCAGAGTGGTGATATTGGTTTGTTAGCCATTCGGCCATTATTTCTACCCACCCTAACTTCATCTATCTGTTCGCATTCGTTCATTTCCAATTGGGCCTCGTACACTTCTTCCACAGGTCGTCTAGGGTGTGTATAGCGTGACGTGGGCATTGTCGAAGCTTGCTCTCTTTTCAAGTAGTTACGCTCTATTTCTTTACACTCATCCCGTAATTGTTCCACGGTATAAATTTTCATGGGGTACAATATTTGCGATAAGTTATAGCGTAAGTTCCTTTTTATAATCCGAATTGTTTCTTGTTCAGGTAATGGGGTTCTTAACCTAGCTCTTAATTTCCTCATTGCAGCGAAATAGGTGTCTATAGCTTCCCCTGGACGTTGACGACGCTCCTCAAAATCACGCATAAATTCATACTCGCTGCGATTTGATCTATACTGCAGCAGCAAGGCTTCCTTTAATTCAGACCAATTTCTAATTTGTTTTTTGCGTATTACTGACCAAAACCAATCTTTTGCTTCACCTTTCAGCAGTAAGTGAAACTCCCCCATGATATCTACCCAAGGATATCCATGGTGTTTTTGACGATATTCCACTCTAAAAATAAAATCCTCTATATTCAAATTATCGATGTTTCCATCGAAGACTATATCCCATTTGTCAACTCTTACTGATGATATGTGCCTATTTGCATTTACTCGTCGGCTATTAGTAATGTCTTCGTTGGAAGTTATATCACTATTTTGTGGCATGTATTGAAATTCTAATCTTCTTGGTAGAACGTAATGAGCTTCACTTCCTTCCCTTTCTACCTCAGTTACTCCTTTCCTACTGTTTTTATCTATTTCTTCCCTACTATCACCTAACTCTTCAGATGTCTTATTACAATTAGCAATTTTCTGAATTTCTTTCAACATATCTGAAAAACCAATTCTTAAGCTATTTTCTATTTTATGTTCTATATTTCTTTCTAGCTCTGATCGGTATTTATCGTTTGCCTCGTGTACTATTTCCCTAATTATGGCCGCATGTTCTCTGCCGGCTTTGTCCACTGGCTGTTTTGAAGATTTCCGGAATAATGGTGGAGGTATTGAAAATATTTGTGGGGTAAGATTGTTCTTTGGGATCGCTCCTAAAGATGGCATTGGAACGGTACCTGTTGGTTGTACATTGGAACTCTGAGGGGGGTAATTATTTGGGGTGTTAATGGTATTGCTCATGTCTATAAAATCTCTTTCACTTTCCATCCTAGCCGATTCCTGATTCTGATTTTGTTTCGGAGAACGAGTTACAAACATCATGTGGTGATTCCTACTGGATTTCCAAAAACTATTTCTATTTCGAATGTTACAATTTTGAATTTAACCAATAAATATGGTCGTACACAACACTAATAACTATTCACTCACAATTGTAAACAATTTATATACTATTTATGTGACAAGGATTTCAGTATCCCTTTTGTTCTGTATTACTGGACAAATGCAGATCGTTTGCATTTAGCTTCATCTTTTCAGTTTGTTGTTGGTGAAACACACGACGTAACTCCTATGAATATTGTTCTCCTTTGATCTACTATGCTAGAGGAAAAAAAATTTTTTTTTTAAACATCTAAAATCACATTAATTCTAGGATTCAGCATAAAACGACTATGCAACTGTTTTCTTTCAAACAGGCCATAATCATTGACATTTATTTGAGAATATTATCCTGGTGCAAGCAACTATCATAGTTGGCCACTATTTTAATATCCCTTTATTTTTTTGTTTATGTAAATTTTGTAGCCTGTAAAATGTGATAGATTTATTTCAAAAGTGATTTACTCAACATACCATACACAATCAGAATAGTTCTAATTTTCTGAGATGAACGGCTACTGAGCTTTGCACTTATAAAATAAATTTCAACTATTGTTTATGGATCTTTTGATTTGCTTTCGGTTGGGCGCCATTTACTGTTACGAACCTTACCGCAGTGGCAGATGCCTTACCGTATGTGATGCTCCCGACTTGCTCATTTTGGCCTCTTTCTCATTTAGGGGTGATTCAATAACCCACACCACATAGCTGATTCGCACAATAAAAAAAAACGGTAAAAACTACTGATCAACATAGCCTTAGCTATAAACAAATTACTGAATAAAATAATAAAAAAAAACCCGTAGTATACTAAGGTGAACAATAATTAAAACCTGGACAGATGTGACGCCCAGTACGTCTTTGCCCTGACCCTACCTACGTCATTAAGTTTATTTCTAAACGACCCCTTTTTCCGTTTTGCTTTCACCAACAACTTACTTACGACTACGGCTTAGTCCATGCCGAACATAGGGTATCTGAAATCCTTTAAAATTCAAATTTAGTAACCGCCAAACATTTTCCTTTTTAATTTCAGTACATAATTTATTATCAAATATTCCTAATTATACTTAAACTAATTTGGTTGACTTTAAATTTCAATTTCTTTTCTGATCCTAATATAACAAAAATTTAAAAGTTTAAAAAAAAATTATTCAAATAACAGTAAGTTTAGCTTGAAATTATTTACCAAAATCACGATGGATTACCAAAAACAAAACATATTAACAAAACCCTGTATCTTCACATGGACGCGGTAAAATTACTAACAAAATATACTAAATACTACCTATCGAACAGTAAATTTTCTATACCCTATCGTAAAGGATCGTACTGGCTACTATTTATATGGCTTTGATGTAAATCTCTTTATTCTTTTTGCCTGTAACCTAAATTCGTTGATTTTTCTTTCCCTAAAAGAGCTCTCTGAGGGTGAAATTGGTACAGCAGAAAAAAAACCGCTAACCGATACAGTTCAAATAAAAAAAAAAACTAGCACGAACCTTTTCACAAAAATCAAATTAGAACATAAAAAATACTAATTCCTATCTTACTCTAACATGCACTTACATATATCTTAATATTTCTAATTTATCCTAAATTACAATTCCTTACAATTCGCTATTCTTTCTATATATATTTTATTTTTTTTTATTTCTTTTGATTAGATTTGGTTATGGGTGTATTTTTAATAATGCCTACAATTCTTTTTTTTTATTTCCTTTTTATTTTAAATAAGTTTAGAATGTGTAGACTTACGGGTGGTTGCGGTCTTTGCTACCTTCATTTGGCTTAATACAGCTTTTACTTTATCCGCCGGCAGGTTCTTGGCACTGATTCCAGCTTTACCAACATAACCTTGCCAGGTGTTATTTTGCCTTTCTGGGGTGCCACTTTCAAATGTCTCACTTTCTTGTTAAATTAAAAATAATTATTTCCGCCTGTTTTATTAGCTCGTTTTAGCTATCTTACCTTTTTTAAAACACCTTCTTCCTATACGGTAGACACTATGCTGCGTCAGATCTATATTTGCGCCTCTGAAATATGCCACAAATCTTCTCCCGGAAACCACGCGATACCGACTACACAAGCCTTTTTATTTAAATACAATTAATGACGAAATTCAAAATTTTTTTATTTAAACTCACTTACTTTGTCCTTTTTTTTATGTACCAATTTTTTCTTTGGTTTTATTTATAAAGTCCAAAAAAAAGTACTTTTACTTTAAACACTGATTATTATATATATATTTTTTAATTTTTGATTATTTAAAAATTTTTCCCACCGAGAAACTTCTTTCGTTTCCGCTAGTTATACCAAAATTGATTTTTACTTTAAATTTACTTGAACCTGCACAATCCTCAAATCGTTAAACAACTCTCACAAACAAAACAACAAGAACAGCATAAACCTGATCGTACCGTTTCAGTTTATTTTTGTAATTTATTCTATACCAAAACGCTCTAAGTTCAATGCCCAGTCCCTTTGTCCTTGAACTTAGGTTAACGCTTCAAAAGAGTTCCATAGTTTTCTCTTTATTTCATGTCCCAAACAAAACTTTTTCATTAATACAAAATATGGTAACCTTCCATTATACTTATTCATGCAGCCCTGTTTTTGCCTTGATTGTACCTTCACACAAACATCAAAATTGACAGATCAACAATTACAATAATAGAGAATTAAGTAAAATTTAATCCAAACAAATAAAAATAATAAAAATACAACAAAAATTGGAAGAAAACCACAACCTAAAAAAAAAACAAAAGGAAATCTGTCTTAGCAGAACAGCAACCACATAAGACCCCCGAACAAACATTTTGGTGAATCACCCCGAGACAAACTGGGCTAAGTCGATCATTTTACTCCCGCAACAAAACTCCGGTTTCGCTGGTGTCAGACAGAGGGAACGGTGTGCGGGGTATTTTGGTGTCGGTGTCCAACGTGGGGAACTCTCATCCCTGCACGAGTCTCATTCTCTACCTCCAAAGCTAGTCGGGCACATATTATTAACAAAAGTTAACCTTTTGCTATTTGTCCTCTATATTGTAGTGTATGCGCCTTGAAATTATTCATATATGTATTAACAGCGATACTACTTTCAATTCGCAACAGATTCACCTTGAAAATATTAACTGGAAGATCAGAATAATGATCAACGTTTGGAGTTAGGATTTTACTATTGAATCCCATTAGTTTTCCAATTGTATTTTCTTTATTAAAATATATTGCATCCTTAGAGCTGTTGACTTTAACTTGCATTGCATTGTTATTGGCTTCTATAAAAATTCTATTTTCTGGATTGTAGCGTTTATATTGTTCCTCTATATAATCAACAATATCATTCAATTCATAAGATCCAATTGGTATTTCAATCACATTTTCACCTATATGAAACAAATTGTTGTAGACATCAACATTTGGGATGCTATTATATGAATGAAAATCAGTTAGAGCACACTCATATGCCCCATTTAAATCAATAGGTGGGAAGTAATTAGCAGATAACTCTGATGAGTTGGAGCTTAGAGTAAGTGTTATTGACGTTATGACTGTCTGATTACGAATAAATAAGTTCAACACAAAATTGTTTATAAAAAGGATTTACATATTTATTTCATCTTTTTATTTTAAATTTACATTATAATCTTAAGTACTAAGTATGTATGTATAATAATTGCTGATAATGTTTCAACTATAATATTTCATCTTTACTTATCCATGAATTGTGATCGTTACTAAATCCTAACCATTTAACAAATGCTTTGGCTCCTCTGGTTTTAATAATCTTTTCAACTAGATATGTATTAGGAAATCTTGTTTTTAAAAGTTCTTCATCATAAAATCCACCTTTAATAGGATTTTCACGATAATCTTCTAATATGTATGTTGTGGGATATGTATTTTGAATAGATTTAATTGTGAAAATTTCTGTTGTCCAATTTGGAGTATAACCTTTTTCAAAAATATGCTTATATTTGCTTATGCGCACATGATCACCAACATTAAATTTCGATATTTTATACATTTTCAAATGACTGTATACTGTATTCAATAATTTTTTCTCATTTGAAGAGTTGACTTTAATTGGAGCCATTTTAATGGTACGATGAACTTTTCTGTTATATGATTCTAATAGATCTTTGTAGATATCAAGCCAATTGTATGTACCATTAAAACTAAATTCTTTCCACATCATCCCTTTTAATGTTCTATTAAATCGTTCTACTATATATGCTTTCATTCTGCTATACGTTGAATAGTGATTAATTTTGTACTTATCCATAAATTTTCCAAAGTGTTTATTGAAAAATTCTTTACCATCATCTCTTTGTAGGTTTTTTGGTACTCGTCCCAATTGAAAAATATCTGACATGGCTTGGTTTGTTTCAAGTGCAGTTTTTGTTTTAAGTGGTACTGCCCATGCAAATTTGGAGAATGTGTCAATTACAGTTAGCAAAAATTATAATTTTTATTGTCCATAGAATAATTTCCCATTTCAACTAAATCAGCTTGCCAAAGATCATCTATTCCTTTCATCACAACTCTACGACGTAAAAAATATTTTCGAGCTTGTTTATGGAGTTCATTTACTAAGAATTATTTTCGATGTGTTGTGATCTATTTGATACACTTTTAGCTATTGACACAAACATGTAATTTTCAATTCTATAAATCTTCTCATTAACTTTTCTTTTGTATACTTTCAACAAATTTTTGTAGATATCCGTCTTCCAAAAATTGTTTGATTTTGGAAATAGTTTCTTGCATTTTCTTATTCTCTTCCAACTATAATATTATTGCGTGTTGTAGCATTTCGATTTGAGTTCTTAAGGCCGTGTCAGATACAACTTTGTCGCTTTGCGTGACGTTTCTAACTTTGATAGAAAAGTGTAAAGCGAAAGGTGTATGACACAATGAAAACTTTGACAACACTCGCGCATTGCTCGTTTACCAAAAAAGTAGTTGATAATTTTGCTATTTATTTATTTTTATTTTTTTTATGAAAATAAAAGTAAATTATGTTGTTTTACGATTTATTATAAATAAATAAATGGCACATACATATTTACCTCTTATTAAAACAGATTCAAACGCACGATATGTTTAGTTTGGCAATATAATAAAAGAAAATTATTCCAGCTGATTGTCAAAGCAAGCAAAAAGATGAGAGATGCGAAGCAAAAGTTTTATCTGACATGGCCTTTAGAGTATCATGAATATTGTTCTTATCTTCCTTAAAGTATTTTAATAGCTTGTGTTCTATTTCTTCGATTTGAGTTTGCAGAAACAATTTATTGATAACATCGTTTTCTTCCACAGATTTTGCCACATAATAATCCTGATATGCTTCAAAACAATAAAAAAGGATCTGTAAGACAAGGGCTAAAGCATACAATCTTTTAGCTATATTCTTTAATTCACACACACACTATTTCAAAATCTTTTTTCCGACGGCATTCTTTAATAAAAAATTTTTGCTAAAATGAATTTTTATCTAATAATCGATGGTGGATATTGAAACTAATAATCTTCCCTAACCTATTCAATTACCCTAGAGAGATAAAAGAACCTGTCAAAAGACAGTTCACGTGACTGGTTCGCCAAGGGTTCAATTGAGATAATTAAGATACCCAGTGATAGGTTCTAGTCCCAAACTTAAGCTACTTGTCATGTGATGGGCTCTTAATACTAGTTAAATTACTGTACTGCAAACAAATGATTTTAATTTGGAACAAAATCTGCTGTATAATGAAGGAATTTTCCTATCATTTTTGTTCTAGTTTTGTGGTGTGACTATTTTCACCGGTTACAACTCAGGAAGATTTTGTACCATTCCCATTTTCACTAGTCATACAACAAGTACATTCAAAACAATTGGTATAACATTTCCCTCAGAGCAGTTAAACTTAAGAGTTCAATGTATTTTATTTGAAATGAATCCTTGTTGAATACATTGTTAGATATTTCTAAAGTTAGTGAGCTACATCTTATATATAAATAGACTACACAATTTTGTCGTACACTTTTAAGTATCTTATTGTCCACCAATATTAATGAAACATACATATATGGTTAAAAAGATATTTGTGTATAGATGTCCGTAATATATTTTTTTAAACCGAAAATCCTCAAAATTCCAGAAGCTCCCCAGAAATATCCCCGTTTGAATTTCGGTCATCCGGCGATCCTAGTATTTGTTTTATTACTTAAATGCGTTATTAATTTAATTTGTTTCATGCTTTGAATTTTCTTGTTTTCTACACAAAATGATAAAGCATTTCGATAATTGTGTAATCTTGATGGTATTTTAAGTCTAATCTAATAACAATTAAGTTATTAAATTTCTATGGGTCTAATCTAATATGTATCCAAATGTTTGTAAATGATGTAAGGTTCCCTTTCATCATCTAAATTAAAATTTTATGAATCTTCAACCAATGAAGAATGGAATATGGAAATAACATATACCATAGTCATACAAGTTGTTTACAACTAAATAACTTAGATAATTTGATTTATTTGTAAAGTCCTGTGTTACATCATAGTACTACATTTGAATGTAGTACATACTTTTCCAACATATTCATAATCATCCTTACTATATGACTAATTAGTAATCATTTTTTCGAAACTAATTCAGATGATTACACGAGGAGATGATACCTGTACATATAATTAAGTAGAATTCATTGACAATTCAGTTATTTTGTTAGCAACGTCATCATATCGACCATCATCGTATAAAAAACCTTCTAGTGTGTTCGAACTTGATGACTTGATAATATAAATCGAAATTAGTCTATAAAATATAGTTTAGTAATGCGTTTTTTTCGGTCACTTTAATTTTCTTTAATATGACTATGCATAGATACATTATTATTTAAAAATTCTCTTATAAATATTCTAAATATGCATGTATATATAATACATATGTCTAATGTTGAATTAAAGGAATACTTAATAGGATAACTGTAAGCAAATGGAATAAGCATTTACAGTTATCTAACAATATTTGAGTTTGGTATATTCACTGATTCCTAAATACAATCGAAATCTGTACATGTATACTATAAAAGGCCTATATATTTGCTTTTTTAAGTTCTCCCCTTATGTTTTTATTAAGACTATCTCATTATGGTATTGAATTCAGCACATGAATCTAATGGGAATATTTTGGTAGTTGACTTCGTATCAACCTGTAATTTAATAATATTCAAAAAGATATCGATTAATAATATTCCGAAATATATCTACAATTAAATTGAATTTTCAAGGATATGTGTAATAATATGAGTTTTAAAAATAGTACGTATTTATATATTCAGTTTCGGTATGGAATTAGTCAACAGATTTTACAGAATCTCATTCATAATAATAATTTGAATTTACATTAATTCAAATAATTGAACTAGAAAGCCTAAATAATTACTTTCATCTTAGATTTTACATTTATTTGTATCAAAAAATTTCAAACATGTAATCATCACAATCTCTATAATAAACACTTGCTTCTTTCATATTTTTAGAATGTTTTATTAAACGCTGGTGTTTTAAAACAACCAGCTTTACTCTGCACATCAAAAATAAAAAAATAAAAAAAAACTAACCTTGTTTAGCAAATCAGTATAAGAAAATGTATGTATTATTAAGTAATATACATACATATGTACGTTCAATGACACGCTTCAGAAAAATAAAACAAAACTCAAACAATAGAACACATCAATACAAAGATCATCTATCGATCACAGCATACTAATACAATCTACTACTTTCCAGCGGTCAAGAGAAAAATTAACTTATAAAATCCCTACTTGATAAAATATTTAATGTAAAGAAATATCTTTGTATATCAAATAAACTCATTAAAATTATTAAAAATATCGGATGTAAAAGTAATAGAAATAATTAATGTTCCTGTCTTCCATGTATAGGTATAAGCCTTCAAATTAAAGAACAACAACCATGTAATAAGTATATTGATAGACCTTTCACCCTCAAAAGTATAACCGTCGAATACTAAAATAAATTTTCTCAGTCATGAAAACCTTTCATGACTTCCTCCCAAAAAAATTAATCTTCTGGTCCTCGTGTAGATCTCATTGTAAAACAAACACACAAAGTGATAAAAAATAGTGATGTACATGCACAACAACTACCACTATAAGCTCAAAACTATACAATCTTTATCTGTAAAGTTCAAATAATAAACAAAAATATCCAAGTCAGCAGAATTAAGAATACATAAAAAAAGTTTAAAAGAAAAATTAATATGTACAACCTCAAAAAGAAATTTATATACATACATAAACAACAACCTACAAAACCGCAAAATTTATATAGATATTAGATCGATCACAACAGACATATATCGTATACACACACTCAGCCCAACACACACCTACAAAAAAGTGATGACGTAATACTCATACACAAACATAACATATATGTAATAAAATTTCATACTATGTATTGTGCAATTAAAATTCCTTTGTCTAGCAATACGAAACACTGTTTCTTAAATAAATAAACGAAGGTGCCATAACGACACCTTCGTCTCACCAACGAAGCAATAGTCGGACAGACAAAACCCCATAAAATAATAATGTCACCTTAACATCTATCTACAATTGTTACATTAAAATAAAGAAATCAAAATATCCATCACAAGTTCATTAACCTTATTCAAAAACTCTGGTTATCAATGCTATGGTCCCAAAATATTGAACAACTGAAATGCACTTGTACATAAAAAAAACCTCTGCAAACAAAATACATATTTCAAACTTCAAATAAAATATATCAGCATATTTATTAGCTACACACAACTTCAAATCCAAACGATCATGCGAATATTTTGCAACAAAAAATGAATACAAACATAGAGCAAACACTTATTTGTATGTATTTACATGCATACATCAAATAAATTTGTAGATATGTACATAAGTATGTACACATATTGGCAAATTTCATACCCATTCGATTGCGTACTCAGAACATTTAGTAGAACTTAACACAGCCTCTCCTCCCCTCTCACACTTCGATAACCACATAATGAAAATATACAAACCGTTTACCAACCGACTGACGTTGAGTCAAAAATGGACGGACACGCTTAAATAAATAGAAACAAAACATTTTAAAACTTTAAACATAAACAAATTGAATTTAACATACATAGAACAAAGATAAGCTTGACAAAATAAAAAAATTTCATCGTCCACAGTATTATAAAACATTGATCGAATCAAACGGATTTTAGCATAAACATTAAAAAATATGGAAGGTCACATACATGAGAACATTTTATACTACATATGTACATCACATGTCGCCCACAAAAACAATTCAAACTATTTTAACAACATACTTCGAAATCATGGACAGACTCAAATTCCTACATTCAGACATATAGAAATTCCCACAGACAGACAGAAATTCTCACGCTCCCCATACTTACACTAACAAATTGAAAAAACATCAAGCTATGAACATCTCACATACACAAATATATATTCTCACGGACAGACATCAATCCAGATGTAGAAATATGATTAAATTTATATACATAGCAACAGCAAGAATTCGCACGATCAGCACAAAATCAAGGGCAATACATTGTAAAGTTCAAATTGCGTAATATTGTGAAATTAAAATTTGACCTATCAAACACAAAAATAATAAAAGAGAATTGTAATATGTACATACATCCAGACATAAAAACAACCTCACATATACCTACATATATAAACAACAACTCACAAACAACAAAATTTATACAGGTACTAGATCGGTCACAACGTACATACATCACATAGACACACTCACACAACACAGAAACAGACATACACATTTGTTTATTTGTTTATTTAACAATTAAAATTTCAAATTTTAATTACCCAAATTTTAAAACTTCGGCAAAACTTCAAAGGAATATTTTGAGTGAATTTTGTGCAATGTCGCCCTACTGCGGGGTAGAATATTCAAAGAAATATACAAGATGGGTAGACATCAATCCACATGTACAGACTCTTAATGTAAACACAACCTCTAACCAATCCCCACCAACAAACAAAAAATTAGGATGATGACTCATTCTGCAACACATCCACCTGAATAAACAAAGCCATAAACATGATTCTGCAAAACAAATAATCAGACGGACATTTCAAATGATGACTCATTCCCAAAAAAATGCGCAGCTGAATAAACAAAGCAATAAACATGATTCTGTAGAACAAATATTCAAAGTATTATCCCAAGAAATAAACAAGACGGACATTTGAAACGACTTACACACATTCTTCACAAATCTAAAGATAAGAAAAAAGAAACACACACACACACACCCCCCATCCCCCACACATTCCCGTACCCACAGCCATGCACAAAGTAAATGTAAACACAAGCATCACAAAAAAATTATCAAGAACAAAAACATAACAGCGACACAATAAACCCCGTAAGAACCCAAGTCGACTTTTTTATCTACAAGTTTGGTGACGTTGTCACCAAACTTGTCTACACTCTTTATTTCCACATATAATCTAAATCACTACCCAATCTCTCAATATGACCCCATCTAAGCCAATACTTTCAAGCTCCAAACTCACTACCCAATGTCTCAATATCACCCCATTAGAACCACATTGTCTATACTAAGCCAATTGTTCCTAGGTCACTATCTCAACACAAGCACAACCCACGAAGCAACGGAAAACATCCAGGGTCTATGGTAGGTATCGAACCCCACTCACCCACAGATTCACCAATATCCGAAATTCATATAACACAAAACATTATCTATAATATAATTTCACACTAACACTTTAACTCAATAATAATTCATCACAATTTTTTTACCAACATTTTGCCTACAGGGTACTTTCATTTTTTTCCCCAACGGGTATCAAATTACACTTTTGTTTATTTAACATTAAAATTTCAAATTTTAATTACCCAAATTTTAAAATTTTAATTGGGGCCATGTCCCCAGTTCCCTACTACTAACATTAAGGAATTGCTATGCGAGAGTGTGTCAAACGCCTTACTAAAATCTATAACTAATGCCAGAACATGATAATGTTTACTTAAATGTCCACTTGCATAATTTGAGAAATTTCCTAAGATATGGTTTATATTTTTTCCCTTTTGAAACCCATATTGGTCACTGCTTATAATCTTGTACTTTTGCAGGAAATTCGTAAGCCTTCTTACAATGATTTCTTCTTTCTCTACTACAGATAGTCTATAGCTTGCTCAATGTTTGAGTTGACGAGTTTGGTTAGAATTGGTGTTAAGTATGCTGCATTTATTTTGAGGTCGCTTGGTCGGATTTTATATATACCGGGTGCTTTTCTTGTGTTTAAAGATTATAGTATCCGGTATATTTTCTTGTTCATTTGCTTGTTCTACGTAAATTGTGTTTTGTAGTGTACTAAAGGAGCTGTCTATTGTTTTTACATTACAAGTATGTAAGATTTTTTAACATTAGCACTAAAATTTACTGCAAAATTATCCAGAATAGTGTTTATATTTTCATTCTTAAAGTTTTTCGTTATAAAAATGTCAATATTGGAAGATTTTTTCCCAATTATTTGATTTATTATTTGCCACGTTGTCCGTATATCAGATCTATTTTCAATAAATTTATTTGTAAAATAAATATTTTTTTCGTAAACTATGTATTTTCTTATTTACAAAATTTCGAAACGTTTTATATTCGTATTCATATGTTATATTATTTCGGTTGTTGCGCCATTTTTTAAAAAGTTTATCCCTAGTATCACAGTACTCAATAATCTCTTCGCTAATCCACGGATTTGCCGACCTTTTTCTTTTTACTTTCTTTCATTGCATTTCTATATATTTCGCTAAAACTTTCTTGAATTTTATTGTATGTATAGGCTATTTGTGCTTGTTGTTTGGTTAATTATCGCACCCCAATTTTTCTCTTGTATTTGTTTATTGATTTTGTAGTTATTTAGTTGTGGCCCCAAGCTAATTGTGTTTTCCTTTCCCTGATTATTTACTTCTTTAAAAACAGAGCAGAATAGCGAGTAGTGATCTGATATGATAGTTGCAAGGCATATTAATCACAGGCACCACCATTACTGCAACAAATACAACACCAAAAACACATGAATTTTGTTGGTAGATACACACCAGAAATATGTCCAATCCATTATCTGTGTGTCGCACACATTCATAATAGCTCTCTCAAATTTACTAACACATGTACTGTGTTGATAGAAACATACCAGAAATATGTCAAAATCTATTGTCTCTGTGACGCACACATTCTTAAATTTACTAAAACATCTGTTCTTGTAGTGATACCTGTTTAATCTACCTTGGCTAGTTGTTATTACAGCTGCGTATTCTTTTTTTGTTGTTGAGTTTGCCTTTAGAAATATATGGTCTATGGTAGAATAATATAACAGGTAGCCGCATAACTAATACAAATGTACATTTGGGGTAGGAAGTGTCAAACTTTAATAGAGAGGGTACGTTTGTGTTTGTAGAACATAAGCAGCAAACATTCGTGTGGTATTGTGTGTGCAACATAGTTATTTCACATATACACAAAATTTGACAGTTCGTACCATGAAAAAAGCAAGTAAAAATATAATCAGCTGGCGTTCCAGGGCTACCTTGTATATTATTCTACCATGATATGGTCTATGCATGAGCTTGTGTTTCTCTTTACATCTTCCCGAGTACTCTCATCAATCATACAGTGTAAACCATTGCTCGTTAACATATTTAGCAAGGTGAATTAATTTTATCAGGTGGTGTTGAGTCTACAACAACTACAACAACACAATAACATTTGACATCAACGTATACATATTTTGACATACGAGCATCTAATTTGCGGAAAAAAGTAGAACAGCTTTGCTTATAATATCACCTGTATAAATCCACCTTGATATTTAGGTACGTTGTTGTTGTACTGTTGTTTTTGGAGATATCGATATTTATATCCCCAACAATCAATATTTCTGGCTTTTTCTTTATGTTGTTTATAATCACATCGATCTCATTGAGAAACAGTGGTACACTTTCGTGTGGGGGACGGTAGATTGAAAGTAGGGACAGAGCTTTTTTATTATTATTTATATCTATTTGTATAGTTTCAAAAGAGCTTGTGTTAAGGGATATATTATTGAAATTTAATTTTTCTGTAATATAAACTGCGCCGCCACCACCTCTGCCTTCTCTATTGAGGGGTGCTCATTTGTTTTTGTAAAAGCACTTAGCTATAGGATGTGTGTTTTAATACACTCAGCACTAGCAATACCCAGCAGCTAAAGTCACAACTAGTAACGCTTTGGGACAGTCATATTACTAGTTGTAATGATAGTAGTAAAAAAACGACAGTCATATTACTAGTTGTAACAAGACTAGTAACGTTACTGGTCAAAAAAGAGCAATCATTTTACTAGTTGTATCGAGACTAGTAACGATACTAGTCAAAAAAAGACAATTATATTACTAGTTGTATCGAGACTAGTAACGATACTAGCCAAAAAGGGAAAAAATTTTCAGGTATCGAATTTATATAAAACATATTTTTAGCTATTAAAAAAAAATAAGTAGAATGTGGCTCAGTGGGTAGAGTACGTGCCTTAAAGTATGAGGAATGTGTGTTCGTACCCCTGTTGAGCCAAAGTTTTTTAAGAGTTACAAAACTCTTAATAAAAAAAACTAGTAAGCGCACTAGTTTACTATAACTAGGACTCCAACTGGGATGTAACTGTATACAAATGAAGTAGTTGGTTCCCTATGACAAGCTAATGTTAGAATCGATAGTTCGATATATGAAAAAAGGATAGATAGGCAACTAGTCTGAAGCAAAAAGCAACTAGTATAGTTCCAACTACATACCAGTTACTTTGTCTGCAGGGTACGTGTGTTTGGCTGTGTGTTTTAATACACACACACAGCACTCAGCACTATCCCACTAAACCTGAGATTCGAAATAAAAGAAGGTTCGCTAAAACGAAGAATTTTCGAAACAAATTTGTTCGATAAATGCTCGTGAATCTAAAAAAAAGATTGTTCGCATATGCGAGCTTTTGTCGATAATGTTGCGACAATAAGCTCAATTGCCAAATTTCATAAAATGTGAATGTTCGCAGCATCGAAATGTGTCTCGATAAGAAGCGCAATTGCCAGATTTCATAAAATGTGAATGTTCGCAGCATTGAACTATTTTCGATAATTTATCGAATGTGTAATTTACATTCATGTGTGCAATAATTGAATAGAAAACAATTTGCCACGTTATCCTAGTGGACGTGTGCTAATCTGTTAGCCTGGAGGTACCGTGTTCGAATCTGATTGAATCCAGCGTAAGTTAAAATTTAAAATAAATAATTATTCCATTTACAATAAAATAGATAAATTAAAAAATAGAGATAACAATCTTGAAAAATTATTTTTCCTGAATTTTTGTGGTATCGATAATTCTTCGATATTGGTTTTAATTTTTGGTAAAAAAATTTACTAAAAATGTGTTAAAATTGTTGATATTGAGCAAAATAAATGCTTGATATCGCAGAAACCATAAAAAATTTCGCGAAACAGGTTTCGGATTCTGAAAGGTGTTATTTAATATATTACACCCCATACCTAACTCAAATTTTTTAATGTTCGGTGCGCCAAACCAATAAAAAGCTGACGATATATTGCGTTTTATTTCTTTTTTTAACGAAAAAAAATTCTTAAATTATTATTTTCCATAAATAATTTATGCTCTTTTCCTTTTATGGTATGACGTTTTTTGTACAAAGTGTATGTATTATATTTGTTGATTTTTGAAAAATTATGTTTAATTAGCAAAAAAAAAAATTTATGAACGGCAACCCATATCGAACCAACATCGTCTTGACTGGCAGTCATTCGTATCATACCCCGACCTACAGAGGATCCTGCTATATATTCATTTTTAAGTACTTGAGCTTAAACTGTTTAAAAAACATTAGCTGCTTATCTAGATTGAAATTAAACTCATTTATTTGTTGTAGCCACCGTGGTACATACCGTTGAGCGGTATGTCTGTACAATTTCCTCTCGAAACGTGTTCAGATTCAGATCACGGCGACCGAATTTTTTAAAATGTTAAAATACTTATTTTACTACGTTTTTTATTTACTCGCTTTGATGTATGCCTGTTCGAGTGAAAAGTCGTAATTAATTTTAAGGTAACTTTCTGATGAGCTAGTGGCTTCAAATTTTGCACAGGCATTGGCTATCAGTGACAATACAATATTATGATTAAAAAAGCGGGCAGCGACATGCCTATAAAAAGTAAATATGCGATTTGAACTATTTGTACTTAGCTGATTTCTATGCACATTTGGTTTTCTTGACAGTCAGTTTTAAGAACATAGGTATAAAAAAAAATTATTTCCTTAATAATTATTTCATAAGATAGTAGAGTCAGGAACCGAAAACATAAATTATAGTAAACAAATTAATAATAGTAAATAAATAAAATCAATAAAATAGTTATTTGGGATACATTTTTTAGTACTGAATAGAAAACTTGCAAAAAATGTTTAGAAAACCAATATCTTTTGAGCTCAAATGATTAAAAATTCATATTTTATTATTTAACGCAAAATTAATTGTATACAACAGTAGTATTGCTTTATTTGCCCTGTGTTTTAGTGCACTTTTGACTTAACTGCACACAACTATTAATTTGTCTCACTATTCTTTAAAATCCCATATAAATTCGATGTTTAAGTCCGCTTTGCACTTTTAAGATAAATGCCTTTAATTTTTGGCATTTTAAAACTATTATGACGCAGAAAATTAATCTTAGCTGCATTTTGCCTTAACTTCATTTGCTTTCTGTCAATATTCATCAAAATATTTTTTTAAATGCACTTTGTATGCCTGCATATTTAAAATACTTTTTTGGCAGATTTGAATTATATTCAAATCAAATATCAGTTAGCACATTAAGGCAACGAAGAGCATTGAAACTAACACCATTTTTTACTTATCTATACAAAAAAAGTCAAAATTACTGTATAACCTAAAAATTAATTTTTCAAAAATATAAATTTTGTAAAATACTTTTTACATAACTAATTATGGTTTTTGTGCTATTGGAAAATTTTTACTTAAACCAACAACAAGATGATCTACTAATATATTCTTACTTAGCAAAAGCAAGTATGTACATTAAAATTTATTTTAGTCACATAAAAAGTTGTAATTCCTTTACAGCTTTAGAAAAAATCCACCAAGCTTTTGGAAAAATCGATTTTATAAAGAAATTTATGAACTAATTTTCGTCTAAAAATTAAAAGTTATTTAATTAAATATACATGAAAACAGTGTTTTGCGTTATAAAAAGAAACAAGTTGCTAAAATGTGTAACTTTTTAGTCTTTTTCCTGGAGAAAAATATTATAGAACGCAAAAAAGGAAATTTTCGTATACATCGCTCCCAATTCAGTGATTATATACCGAAAAAGAGATTTTCTTGCAATGACAACCCTATGTAATAATCATTAGAAATGATCGAAATTTGCACTACTTCCGGATCGCAAACTCTACATTTTCATGATTTCTTTGGAGTGTATTTTTTTACGAAAGTCACTACGAAAGTTTTTTCGTAAAATGTTGCATGGATTATTTTCAGTGTATATAAATTTCAATTTAATGAAGTGATTTACACCATTAGGGCCTAAATTTTTTCTAATAAAGCAAAAATCGCAATCTTCTAATATTTGAGCAAATACAACAAAATAAAGAAATTCACTTTTTAAAGAAATTAAAAAAGAACAAATCGAATTTAAAACTTCAAAATTATTATTGTTTTTTATGAAAGGGAGAAGAACAACATTATTTTTCTTTGTAGTTTTTTTTTATCGTCCATAAAACCATAATGAATATTCTGGTTTCGATATTTTCAAAATATCACCTTAAATATTTTGCAAATAGGTCGGAATTACGTGCAAATATTTTGCAAATATGTATATAAAATCGGTTAAAAGTCCGGTTAAAAATCTTTAATTTTAGTTTTAATTATGAAAAATAACTTTGAAGAGAACTATTCCTATTTTTTTTACACACACACACACATATATATATATATATATATATATATATATATATATATATATATATATATATATATATATATATATATATATATATATATATATATATATATATATATATATATATATATATATATATATATATATATATATATATATATATATATATATATATATATATATATATATATATATATATATATATATATATATATATATATATATATATATATATATATATATATATATTGTTCGTAGGTCACTATCTCAACACAAGCACAACCCACGAAGCAACGGAAAACATCCAGGGTCTATGGTAGGTATCGAACCCCACTCACCCACAGATTCACCCATATCCGAAATTCATATAACACAAAACATTATCTATAATATAATTTCACACTAACACTTTAACTCAATAATAATTCATCACAATTTTTTTACCAACATTTTGCCTACAGGGTACTTTCATTTTTTTCCCCAACGGGTATCAAATTACACTTTTGTTTATTTAACATTAAAATTTCAAATTTTAATTACCCAAATTTTAAAATTTTAATTGGGGCCATGTCCCCAGTTCCCTACTACTAACATTAAGGAATTGCTATGCGAGAGTGTGTCAAACGCCTTACTAAAATCTATAACTAATGCCAGAACATGATAATGTTTACTTAAATGTCCACTTACATAATTTGAGAAATTTCCTAAGATATGGTTTATATTTTTTCCCTTTTGAACCCCATATTGGTCACTGCTTATAATCTTGTACTTTTGCAGGAAATTCGTAAGCCTTCTTACAATGATTTCTTCTTTCTCTACTACAGATAGTCTATAGCTTGCTCAATGTTTGAGTTGACGAGTTTGGTTAGAATTGGTGTTAAGTATGCTGCATTTATTTTGAGGTCGCTTGGTCGGATTTTATATATACCGGGTGCTTTTCTTGTGTTTAAAGATTATAGTATCCGGTATATTTTCTTGTTCATTTGCTTGTTCTACGTAAATTGTGTTTTGTAGTGTACTAAAGGAGCTGTCTATTGTTTTTACATTACAAGTATGTAAGATTTTTTAACATTAGCACTAAAATTTACTGCAAAATTATCCAGAATAGTGTTTATATTTTCATTCTTAAAGTTTTTCGTTATAAAAATGTCAATATTGGAAGATTTTTTCCCAATTATTTGATTTATTATTTGCCACGTTGTCCGTATATCAGATCTATTTTCAATAAATTTATTTTTAAAATAAATATTTTTTTCGTAAACTATGTATTTTCTTATTTACAAAATTTCGAAACGTTTTATATTCGTATTCATATGTTATATTATTTCGGTTGTTGCGCCATTTTTTAAAAAGTTTATCCCTAGTATCACAGTACTCAATAATCTCTTCGCTAATCCACGGATTTGCCGACCTTTTTCTTTTTACTTTCTTTTATTGCATTTCTATATATTTCGCTAAAACTTTCTTGAATTTTATTGTATGTATAGGCTATTTGTGCTTGTTGTTTGGTTAATTATCGCACCCCAATTTTTCTCTTGTATTTGTTTATTGATTTTGTAGTTATTTAGTTGTGGCCCCAAGCTAATTGTGTTTTCCTTTCCCTGATTATTTACTTTTTTAAAAACAGAGCAGAATAGCGAGTAGTGATCTGATATGATAGTTGCAAGGCATATTAATCACAGGTACCACCATTACTGCAACAAATACAACACCAAAAACACATGAATTTTGTTGGTAGATACACACCAGAAATATGTCCAATCCATTATCTGTGTGTCGCACACATTCATAATAGCTCTCTCAAATTTACTAACACATGTACTGTGTTGATAGAAACATACCAGAAATATGTCAAAATCTATTGTCTCTGTGACGCACACATTCTTAAATTTACTAAAACATCTGTTCTTGTAGTGATACCTGTGTAATCTACCTTGGCTAGTTGTTATTACAGCTGCGTATTCTTTTTTTGTTGTTGAGTTTGCCTTTAGAAATATATGGTCTATGGTAGAATAATATAACAGGTAGCCGCATAACTAATACAAATGTACATTTGGGGTAGGAAGTGTCAAACTTTAATAGAGAGGGTACGTTTGTGTTTGTAGAACATAAGCAGCAAACATTCGTGTGGTATTGTGTGTGCAACATAGTTATTTCACATATACACAAAATTTGACAGTTCGTACCATGAAAAAAGCAAGTAAAAATATAATCAGCTGGCGTTCCAGGGCTACCTTGTATATTATTCTACCATGATATGGTCTATGCATGAGCTTGTGTGTATATATATATATATATATATATATATATATATATATATATATATATATATACATATATATATATATATATATATATATATATATATATATAATGGGTGATTTTATAAGAACTATCGGAAAGTAAAAAAGAAAAAACACATAAAATTCAGAAAAATGCATGAAATATTTATTTGGATCGATAGTTGGGTCGATATAATTTAATGTTTGAAGATTATTTCATGCAAATGTTGGCCGCGGCTGCGCCTCAAATGGTCCATCCGCTTAGTCCAATTTTGGCATACTCTTTCCAACATTTCGGCCGGTATCTCACGAATAATGTTGGCAATGTTGGCTTCCAGTGCGTCAATCGAAGCGGGCTTGTCGCTATAGACATTAGCCTTAACATAGCCCCACAAAAAATAGTCTAGAGGCGTTAAATCGCACGATCTGGGCGGCCAATTGACTGGTCCCAAGCGTGAAATAAACTGTTCACCGAACTCGTCTCTCAATTGGTCCATTGTTTCGCGTGCTGTGTGGCATGTGGCACCGTCTTGTTGAAACCACATGTCATGCAAGTCAAGCTCTTCCATTTTGGGCAGAAAAAAGTTTGTTATCATCGCACGGTAGCGCTCACCATTCACAGTAACGTTGTGATTCGCATCATCTTTGAAGAAATACGGCCCAATGATGCCGCCAGCCCATAATCCGCACCAAACGGTTGTTTTTTGTGGATGCATTGGTAGCTCTTGCAATGCTTCTGGCTGCTCTTCACTCCAAATACGGCAGTTTTGCTTGTTCACGTATCCATTCAACCAGAAATGAGCCTCGTCGCTGAACACAATTCTTCGATAAAAAACTTTCTTAACAGAGCACGCATTTTGGTAATAAAATTCAATAATTTGCAAGCGTTGTTCGTTTGTAAGACGATTCATGATTAAATTATAGACCAAACTGAAGATGTTTGACAGTGACACAAGATACAAAACGTGCGTGAGCTGTCAAAACTAGTGTTGCCAAAAAGATAATAGCAAAAAAATCACTCGTTATATATATATATATATATATATATATATATATATATATATATATATATATATATATATATATATATATATATATATATATATATATATATATATATATATATATATATATATATATATATATATATATATATATATATATATATATATATAATATAATTGTAGGTATATTAAAAATTTTTTTTTTTTTAAATTCATTTTAAGTTGAATTTTTAAACCATTTTACAATGTTGGTTTTCCATCCTTGAAAAAAAAATTTCCCACCTCTGGACACTAAATCAAATCTAATAAAAAATGGGTAATTGCACCAAAAAATATATATACCTTATATACGCTCAAATTACCAATCATTTAACTAAGCCTCTCTGGTGTAGAGGGTGAGCCGAATACATCAGTATTACCTGTTTTTTATTATAACTCTATTTTGTTTTCACTGTTTGTTGCGGTAACCTTAATTATAGACATCCTCTGAAAATTTCACGTCTCTAACTATTACGGTTCACGAGTTAGACGCTTGTGAATGATGGACATCGCATCGATAACTAATTACAACAATACAAAAAGGGTAAAATTACAACAAACACATGACGTACAGAAAATCTAAGAACACTTTCTATTACGAATAATGTATTAGCACAAAACACAAGAACATGCACTGTTTCACAAATCAGCTCGTTGGTGGACGAGTAAGTGGTCAGGCTGGCGTGCAGAAGGTGGTGTGTTCGACACTAGTTCTTTTTACAACAAAATATATATGATATACATAGTATATATATATATATATATATATATATATATATATATATATATATATATATATATATATATATATATATATATATATATATATATATATATATATATATATATATATATATATATATATATATATATATATATATATATATATATATATATATATATATATATATATATATATATATATATATATATATATATATATATATATATATATATATATATATATATATATATATATATATATATATATATATATATATATATATATATATATATATATATATATATATATATATATATATATATATATATATATATATATATATATATATATATATATATATATATATATATATATATATATATATATATATATATATATATATATATATATATATATATATATATATATATATATATATATATATATATATATATATATATATATATATATATATATATATATATATATATATATATATATATATATATATATATATATATATATATATATATATATATATATATATATATATATATATATATATATATATATATATATATATATATATATATATATATATATATATATATATATATATATATATATATATATATATATATATATATATATATATATATATATATATATATATATATATATATATATATATATATATATATATATATATATATATATATATATATATATATATATATATATATATATATATATATATATATATATATATATATATATATATATATACTAATAAGACAAAGTTGTGTATTTCGTTTTGCTACCCAGCAAACCAAAACATTCGAAAATAATATATATATATATATATATATATATATATATATATATATATATATATATATATATATATATATATATATATATATATATATATATATATATATATATATATATATATATATATATATATATACTAATAAGACAAAGTTGTGTATTTCGTTTTGCTACCCAGCAAACCAAAACATTCGAAAATAATATCGCATTCGAATGTTGCGCACACGTTTTTAAAAAGTAGACTACGTGACTGTAGCTAACAACCACACACTTAAAGTAACTGGCATCGGCAATATTCGTATATAACAACTAAATAATAAAATGGAGTTCATTACTATAAATGACGTTTTACTTGTACCAGAAATTTGCGCCAATTTGATATCAGTGAGTCAGCTTACGAAAAATGGATATGAGGTTAAATTCGCTTGGTGTAAATGTGTGGTGCTTAAAGACAATAGAATATTTTCAGAAGCGTTCTTAGAAAAAGGCATGTTTAAACTCAGTGTATCTACAGAATATTATGTGGCTGTTGGTAGTGAAACGTGGCACAGACGTTTAGGTCACACATCGGACACTAATGTTAAAAAATTACTATCGTGTGATGTTGCTGTTGAATCTAATGAACTGTCAGCTTTCAATTACAGCAAAAGCGCTGGTGTGAACACATGCACGTCTTGTTACAGGGTAAACAAACACGATTGTCGTATAAGCCTTCTGAAACAAAAACAAATGAAATTTTACAACTTGTTCATACAGACGTTTGCGGCCCCATGGAACAAAAATCAATGGGAGGTGCATTTTATTATGGTTTGTTTCTTGATGATTGCTCCAGCAAGATTTTTGTGTACATGATGCGGAATAAATCAGAGGTTCCCAAGTTGTTTAGAGAGTTTAAGAATTTAGTTGAAAACCAAACGGGTAAAAAAATAAAAACACTTAGGTCTGACAACGGGCTTGAATATTGCAACAGTCAGCTTACACAAATTTGCGTCGATAACGGCATAGTACACCGGACATCAGCACCTTACAGTCCACAGCAAAACGGCAAAGCCGAGCGAATGAATAGGACTTTAGTTGAAAAGGCACGAGCGATGTTATATGATGCACATTTGAATAAAAGTTTTTCGGCTGAAGCTACAAGCACTGCAGCATATTTACTAAACATCATACCAAAAAAGAGACTTAATGATAAATCTCCAGAAGAAGTTTGGTGCGGTAAGAAACAAAACATTAATTATTTACGTGTTTTTGGGTGTGCATGTATGGTAATGACACCAAAAGAATTAAGAAAAAAATGGGACCCCAGGTCAAAAAGGTGTATAATGGTGGGATATTGCAAAAATTCAAAGGCATATCGATTATATGATTCGGAAAAGAAACAAATACGCATAAGTCGCAACGTGGTATTTCTTGAGGATGAGATGTTTTATTCGAAACCAGGTATTACTAATAAATCTATGTCTACACCTTTACATATAAACTTAACAAACCCGAACTTAGTAAAGGTAATAGCAGACGAAAGTTCAGATCGTGAAGAGTCCTGAAAATGAGGTTGAAGAAAAACCAAATCAAGAAAGTTCAGATCATGAAGAAGAACAAAACCCAGAAAGTGATGAAAATGTTAATCAAACACCGCGACGTTCTGCAAGACAAAGAAAACCACCACGCATGGATGATTATATCACATATCTAGCCCAAAGTAATATTGAAGATCCAATTAGTTACACAGAAGCTGAAAAAGATAAATGGCTGGAGGCAATAGAAAGTGAACACATCTCCTTGCTAGAAAACAATGCATGTAGCGTTGTGAGCAATAAAGATGAAGTTAAAATGTTGTCAACGAAATGGATTTTTAAGAAAAAGATAAATGATGAAGGTAATGTAAAATTTAAAGCTAGGCTAGTTGCGAGAGGTTGTGTGCAGCGTAACGGCATCGATTTTATCGAAACTTATTCACCAGTGATGAGATACAACACATTGCGGTACTTGTTATCATTTGCTTTGGAGTTCGACTTAAAATTAAATCATCTAGACGTTTGCACAGCATTTCTTCAACGAAGTTTAGAAGAAGAAATATACATCGCAGCCCCAGAAGGAATATCTGTTCCAAATGGCAGTATCTTGCGCCTGAATAAACCACTGTATGGCTTAAAACAAGCCTCCAGAATGTGGAACAAGCGGTTAAGTTGAAAATTAATATCTTTGGGCATGAGACAACTAAAAACTGATCAATGTGTTTACATTGCAAATGAAGGCAGTGAGAACGTAATTATTTTAGCGGTATACGTAGACGATATGATAGTATTGTGGAGAAACGAAAGTATAAAAGACACCTTAATCAAAAGTTTGAAAGATGAATTTAAGATGAAGGATCTAGGGCGCGCAAGATCTTTTCTGGCAGTAAGGCTTAATTACAACGTTGGCAAAACATTAAAAATTGACCAGCAATCTTATATAAAAAAAATTTTAGAACGTTTCGATATGGTTTCCTGTAACCCGGTTATGACTCCAATGGACCCAAATATAATATTGAAACAAAGATAATGAAAAAGAATTTTCTGAAAAATGCAACTATCCATATCAGGAACTTATTGGCAGTTTACTGTTTTTAGCGCAAGTTACCAGGCCAGACATCAGCTACGCTGTTAATTTGCTTAGCCGTTTTAATAATAATTTCGAAACACAATACTGGATTGCAGCAAAGCGGGTCTTGCGGTACTTGAAGGGTACGATGAGTTTTCAGCTATCATTTGAGAAATCGAAAGATTTTGAAACTTTATGCTACTGTGACGCTGACTATGCAGCTGATCCTGACGAGCGAAAATCTGTCAGTGGGTACGTATTGATGAAGAAAGGGCTATAGGGCTCCAAAAAGCAACAAACCACCGCACTTCTAACTTGTGAGGCCGAGTACATAGCGATGGGCGTGGCAGTTCAAGAGATGCTTTGGTTAAGAGGTCTTGAGGAGGAGCTAACTAAAAATCAACTGCCACCAACTATATTGTATTGTGATAATCAGAGCGCAATACAGCTTGGCTTAAATGAGTCATATCATCCAAAAACCAAACACATAGACGTCAGGCACCATTTCATAAGGGAAAATATACTCTCTAAGAAGGTCATCCTAAATTCCATATGTTCTGAAGAGATGGTTGCGGACATTTTAACCAAACCACTTCCAAATGTAAAGATAAAACAATTTACTGAATACATGGGCTTGAAATAATGTATTTGAATAAATTTTAAGTGAGAATGTTGAAATCCTAAAATTAATTCAATCACATTAGCAACACTTTTTCTGTTACAAGAAATATTTATTGTATATGGCAACACTGTTAATAGCAATAAAACATTTTTTTACTTCTCTTTCGTATTCTTAAAAAACTACACGTGTTTTTTTTAAGTTATATATTTAAAACAAAACATGCCACGCCCACAAAACATTTCTCAACTTTGTTCCTTTTTGGGTGCCATAAATTATTATGGCAAATTCATCAAACGAATGCGTGATCTAAGACATCCTCTCGACAACTTATTGAAAGATGGATCAAGTTGGAATCGGGATACGAAACGCGAGTCATCTTTTCAACAATTCAAGCAAATGCTACAATCAGATTTACTCTTAACACACTACAATAGTAAATTACCAATACTTATGGCAGCTGACGCATCCATGGTTGGAGTTGGTGCACACATTTTTCATGACATGCCTGATGGAACCAGGAAAGCAATTTACCACGTTTCACGCGCGCTAGCACCATCAGAGCAAAAGTACAGCCAAATAGAAAAAGAGGCTTTGTCATTCGTTTTTGCATGCACGAAATTCCATCGCATGATTTATGGTAGGCAATTCACGTTATTGACAGACCATAAACCATTAATTTCAATTTTTGGATCGAAAAAAGGTATTCCAACCCACACCGCAAATAAGTTGCAGCGGTGGGTTCGTGTTTTAATGGGCTACGATTTCAAAATTCAATTAGTAAACACTAACGATTTCGGAAATGTCGACATACTTTCACACCTCATAGGAAATCAATCACAAAACGACGATTTTATAGTGGCAGCTATACAGACTGAAAACGATTTTAATTTCATAATTGAGAACAGCATCAAACATCTGCCAGTAACACAAAATATGGTTCGTATAGCAACGGCAAAAGACCCAGTCTTACAAGAGGTCGTTAAGTGTATTACAAACGTTTGGCCTAAATCATCAAGTATTCCCTTGCATATTAAACCATGTTACGATCGAAGGGAATTGTTAAGCACCGTCAACAATTGCATCATGACCGGAGAAAGATTAGTTATTCCAAAAGTTTTCAGACGTCGCATACTACACCAATTACATAAGGGATATCAAGGTATTGAGCGAATGAAAAGCCTGGCAAGATCTTATGTATATTGGCCGGATATAGATGCCGAGATATCACTATTTGTAAGACAATGTCAAAATTGTGTTTTAGTAGTAAATTCTCCTACTAAATCTGTACTGAGCTCATGGCCTATACCAGCAACTATTTTAGATCGAGTGCATATCGACATTGCACATCCTATAAGAGGTAAATACTATTTAGTGGTGGTTGACGCTTACTCAAAGTGGCCTGAGGTAATGCAAACTACAACAATTTCATCAAGTGAAATCATCAAATGTACGCATGAATTTATTTCGCGATATGGTCAACCAAAACTAATAGTATCGGACAACGGTACTCAATTTACCAGTTCAATTTTTAAAAATTTTTGCGAAGGGAGAGGAATCGCACACACCAGAACTCCACCTTATCATCCACAGTCTAATGGGCAAGCAGAGCGGTTTGTCGAAACAATAAAGAGAGCCCTGGAGAAATATTATTGTGATGCTAACCCAGATGACAAAGAAAATTTATTAAACTTTTTATTGCAATATAGAGCAACGCCAAACCCAAGTGCTCCCGACGGTAAGTCACCTTCCGAAATATTTATTGGCAGACGTATCCAAACAACACTCGATTTGTTAAAATCTAATCTAACCACAAGTGGCATGCGCAATTCAAGTATGGAAGAATATTATAATAAGAAACACGGCGCTAAGGTACGCACTTTTAAAGTCGGAGACCAAATTTACGCAAAAACTTATTATAAAAACAAAATGTCTTGGGTGCCAGGAGAGGTAGTCGAAAGGGTCGGCACAGTAGTGTACAACGTGCTGATATCGACAGGTCGTCGTAACACACTCATAAGGTCACACATAAACCAACTCCGACAGCGTTATACAAACCACAAATAACTCACTTGGATTTCTACGACATCGACAGTGAACCACAGAATTTATCACCAGTGTAAACATCGGAACAGACTACATCACAACAGTCAGAAGTGGAACCGCCTAGTCTCGCTATTGAAGCCGTAGAGCCGAGGAGGTCAACAAGGCGACGTCAAGCGCCAAGAAGATATTCGCCTTCCTAAAAAGGGGGAGATGTTGGCAAGCCATAAAGCCATAAAATCTGGCAACACGCCTATTTTGTTTTCCCACTATTTTTCCTTTCTTTTGTCAGTTACAATAGTAATCTTTTTCTTTATTAACTTTACTTCTTAGTTTGACCTTGCACAGTTCATATCTTTAAAAATTCTTGTAAAGTTCTTAAATAAACGTTCTACCTTTTTTATATGCATAACTTAAAACGGGAATTATTTATTGAGTGGAACAACGGATTTTAATTGTAGTAACAACTACAACACCGTCATATGAAACGCATTGGGGAAGTTAGGATCTCTTTTCCAAAATGTTACTTTTATATACACGATTTTATGCTTTACTTCGGACTTCAAAATTGTATCTAGTTTTAGGAAATTTGGCTAACTCAATTTCGGCCTCACGAATATAAAGTCCCATTTCATCAGGATCATTACATATAAGTACGAAGTGCACTTGAATGTGCCTTGTTTTTTTATTATTGTTGATTTTGAGTAAAAAAATATTTTATAATAATGGAACAAGAATTTAGCACAATCGGGCTGTAAAAAGCACAATTTTTCTTGAAAATTAGTACAATTCGTAAATTATCATTAGGCGTCCCTGCGGCATACCATATAATAATGTTTTTGTTGTTAATCCCTGCCAAAATTTTCTATCCAAACTGTCACTAAAACGAAACAGCATGAAGTGCAAAACTATCATATATGATAGTCGCTTTCTTTTCAAAAAAGTTTCACCGTTCGGGAAGAAACGAGCAACTACATTAATACATACCAGATGAAACTATTTAGAGTCATAAAGGAGTGCTCAAATAGTTTCTTGTTTAGGTGACGAATTGTTGCCATTTAAAATTTTGAAATTAGAAACGATTTGACGTTCCGCAGAAGTAACGAAATTTAAACGGACTTCAGTGGAAATTCTTTGAATATGATAAAATGAAATCTTGTTTAATACTTACATATGAACAACATTAAGTATTGACACATTTAAGTGCCATACAGTCGTGCGTGCGGCATGTTGACAATATCTAACAACACAAAAAAAGTTAAAGATGTATGGACGTAATAATACCTACATAATAATGTAACCACAAAACTTAATTTTCCCAAACATTTTGGGGTAAATAGTTTTATCGATATCTTTATAATCTTATTGTTTTTTTTTAGTTTTGCTACACAATGAATTTTTTGAAATTTGTACTTAACTTAGCATCAAATAATTACACACTTTCAACTTTTATCACTATTTTGTATGTCTTTTTCTTTATTTAACTTTTTCTTTATTAATAACACTACACATTTTTTTAAACTCTTTCCAGTAAAGTACAAATATAACTAATTGGAATAAACCGTTTAATAAGCATACATAGTGTTTTTGTAAGCAAATTTCAAGTGACTATTTTCTCTCTTTTTTATGTAACTTAAGAAACCATTACGTATGTAAATGCACATTAACTTTTTTTATTTTTGTTTTCGTTAGTTAACTTCAATCATACACATTATTGCGTCGCTTTTATTACATTTTGTACAATCTTATAATAAACTTCTTAGTGACTTCTTCAAACTTATCGTTGTTATTAAAACTTATAAAAAGAAGATTAATATTCGACATCAATATATTTGTTTTTTGTAAAATTTGTCAAATAACATTTAGATGTGTTAAAGAAGTCACTTTTTAGAAAATGTATCAGAAATTACACTTCCAAATGTTGGCAGGGATGTTAATAATACTCACACAAGTGGTGAGTTTCTTCACACATACTGGCATGTATCTGTATTATTGTGTGTACACGAGCAGTCAATGTAAACATATCAACCAAGGTGGATTTATACAGGTGATATCATAAGCACAGCTGTTCTACTTTTTTCCGCAAATTAGATGCTCGGACGTCCAAATTTGTATACGTTGACATAGGGGCTGAGATGTCAAATGTTATTGTAATGTTGTAGTCGTTTTAGAATCAACACCACCTGATAAAATTAATTCACCTTGATATAAACTTTGTAAAATTAAAATTATTCAGCCTGAAGGCAAGCAACTGGTAAGAGCTTATATATTCTGCGGAATAAATATAATTACATTAGTTGTTTTGGTTTGTGAATTGAGGGTTCGGAGTCTAATCTCTCCTCAAATTACCAGCTAGTTTCGGGCTGCCTCCTCTTTGTAGCAAGGGATTTCTGTAGCTTTGGTTGGATTCGTCTCTTCATTGCTGCCAGTTTCTCGTATGACGAAGCCAGCTCTGAGGGTTCGGAGTATAATCTCTATTCAGCGAGGGAACTGTTAGTCTATAGGTGTGGCGCACCTGTAGCGCTGGTCAGATTCGTACTATCCAGCATTACTAGCTTGCGTAAACGGGACGCCTCTGAGGGTTCGGAGTCAAATCTCTCCTCAGAGTCGCCCCCTCACAACCACCGACTGAACACGTTCCGTATCTTCGGACGCTCATAATCAGCTGGAGAATTGTACATCTATGATTGTGGCGTATCTGTAGCGCTGGTCAGATTCGTTCTATTCAGCGTTGCTAGCTTGCGGAAACGGGTCACCTATGAGGGTTCGGAGTACAATCTTCTCGGAGTTGCCACCCACACAACCATCTATTAAACATATTTCCTTTCCACGGAGGCTCATAATCAAGTCGTAACTGGTATGGTTATGCTCTGTCGGCGGCAAATCCCGTAGTTAACTAAAAGCACTACCTAAATCAGAGCGTTAAGCGTCGCGTAAGCAACAGGCTACGTATTTACAGTACATTCAGAGTAAAATATTTATGGTAAAATGTACTGTAAATACGTACCCTATTGCTTACGCGACGCTCAACGCTCTGATTTAGGTTGGACTGTAAGATGAATTAAATAAATATTATAATGAAATTGGAGTTGTTATGGTGTTTCTTTTCTTTCGAGGTCTCTTGTACCGACTATAAATTTTTGTAACAAACCCTGGGAGCCGCGAGCGTATCCGAGCTAAAGGTGAAAAATCACGTCGTTACAACCTGTCACAAAACAAGTCACATGACTGGCTCCCAGGGACTAGCAACCGGTCCGTATTCTGCATAATTAAGATACTCAGTTATAGGTTCTAGACCCAAACTTAAGGTAATTGTCCTGTGTTGGTCTCTTTAATGCTAGTTCAATTACTTTAAAAAGATATTTTTGATTGGAAAAAATATACTTGTACAGTGAGGGTATTTCGCTAAAATTTTTCTTATGATTTTGTGATAGATCTCTTTTTCACCGGTCGCAAGTTAAGAACATTTTGTACCATTCCCATTTTCAGCAGTCGTAGGACAAGTACGTTCAATACAGTTGGAACAGTATTTACCACAGGGTAGTGATAGAATATATTAAAATCGTGGCCTTAAAGTGGTCATTCGAAAGATATTTTTATGCGTTATTCGTTCGAATATTCGAATAAAACTTTTAAATTATTCGGCTGCTCTAACAAGAATAAAATTATCACATTTTATTCGAACGATTATAAACCTCGCATAATTGACAACGCTAATAAATAGAGAAAGAAAAAAACAAAATTAAATAGTTGAAGTGAATGAAGTAACCCCTTTCTATTATCGTTTATAATTCGGCCGTTACTTATGACAGAGCTTTAAACATTTGTAGGGAATTTAAGTCTAGAGTCTAACAATGTGTACCTGTACATTCCATAAAAATGTGGGAATATTATAAGGTGACGGATGGAGCAGTATCCTGAACTGATATCAGGAACGAATAGTTCCAGGTGCCCAGATTACCTAAAAAGCCCTCACGACACTGAACATTTGTTAAACTACCCAAATAGGTCCACATCTCTCCAATCTATTGACCTATGGCAATAGCGGCCAATAAACTTGTAAAAACGGCTAAATATGGTTGTCCTTTGTTTGTTTTTCTTGTCCTTAACCCTACGTCTTCACGAGCCATCGACTTGAACATAACATGAACATGACGGCGGCAGAGCAACTGCAAAAAAATCATCAACTTCTTTGGTGTGGTGAATACGTGCGATGTCCATGTTCTGCCTTATCAATGTATTTGGTGGTAGACAAAAACCGATGAGGAAAAAAATTAAAGGAGTTCTGTAAACGATTTCGCTTCCGAGCAAGTTCATAACCATTAGCCAGGTAACCAATTTTATATAAATATAAAAGAAAATAGTTATAAATTTAACTTATAGGCAATTCACACTACCGTGTTTATGACAATTTTAAGTGTTTACGAGCCAAACACGTTAATTTTTAGATGTTTACCCATATACTCAATTGTCAAAAAATTTACGTGTTTCAAAATTAAACTCATTCAAAAACCAGTAAAAGGCAGGGTTCCAAGTAGTCCTTGATGTATGTTCAGTTGATTTTAGTGCTTATTGAACACGGTTTGTAATGGCGCAAAATATGTAAGCAAAGTCGAAATTAAAAACGGTTGTAACATTTCTATAACACCAAAGAGTATATTCTGAAAATTATGATTAGTTTTGGCTGAAAAGTATTAAAAACCTTGTTTTTGGGTCAAGTTTTTAATTCAGATGGAAAAATTTACATACAAATGAAAAATGCTAATTAATAAATTTGCACGATTATTATTATTATTTAGGACACGAAACAAATTTTTAGCTGCCGGTTTGTTACCACCTTTTATGAATTCGTCGTGCTGTTGCTCTGCCGGCAGAGCAACTGTAAAAAAATCATCAACTTCTTTGGTGTGGTGAATACGTGCGATGTCCATGTTCTGCCTTATCAATGTATTTGGTGGTAGACAAAAACCGATGAGGAAAAAAATTAAAGGAGTTCTGTAAACGATTTCGCTTCCGAGCAAGTTCATAAGCATTAGCCAGGTAACCAATTTTATATAAATATACATAAAAGAAAATAGTTACAAATTTAAATTATAGGCAATTCACACTACCGTGTTTATGGCAATTTTAAGTGTTTACGAGCCAAACACGTTAATTTTTAGATGTTTACCCATATACTCAATTGTCAAAAAATTTACGTGTTTCAAAATTAAACTCATTCAAAAACCAGTAAAAGGCAGGGTCCCAAGTAGTCCTTGATGTATGTTCAGTTGATTTTAGTGCTTATTGAACACGGTTTGTAATGGCGCAAAATATGTAAGCAAAATCGAAATTAAAAAAGGTTGTAGCATTTCTATAACACCAAAGAGTGTATTCTGATAAATATGATTAGTTTTAGCTGAAAAGTATTAAAAACCTGGTTTTTGGGTCAAGTTTTTAATTCAGATGGAAAAATTTACATACAAATGAAAAATGCTAATTAATAAATTTGCACGATTATTATTATTATTATTATTTAGGACACGAAACAAATTTTTAGCTGCCGGTTTGTTACCACCTTTTATGAATTCGTCGTGCTGTAAACAGAAAGTTTATAAAATTATAGTCTGAACAACTTTGTTTAGTTTCTTAAAATATTTGCCGAAACACGTTAAACTATAACAGTGTGAATATAGTATTACACAGAAAATCTTAAAAAAACAATATTTTGAATTAATTTTTATCTTATAAATGTAGTGTTAAAAAAATTGTATAAAAAATTTTATATTTTCCATGATTTTATTTGTTGTTGTGTGGAATAAGTGTTTTAAAGTGCTAGGTGTTGTGTATAACAGTTAGTAATCCCTAAAAATAGGTTACGTTCGTGGCTTTGCGTCATTGTGTAGACTCGATGCTAACTCCCAAAAGAGGGTAACAAAATAAGTAAAAAATGAAAAATATTGATTTCTAGCCTCAGGCAGCTCCTTTAGATTAGGTTTCGTGTTTAGTGTAAAATTAGCCAAAAATTTTGGAAAACTTAGATTTGGGCCTACTGTAAGGAAATTTAAAGTAACTAGAATCTAAATTTTAAAAGAAAATTACACAATAGCGGAGAGTTTCGTGGTTAAGGAATAGTTTTAAGTAGTTTAAGGAAAAAAAGTAAAATTTTGTAATTTATTGAAAAAAATATTCAGGTTAATTAGAAAAATATATTAAATAAAAGCACAAAAACAGCCTTAAAGTATATTTTGTAAAATAAAAGAATTATTTGCAATAATTTAGATTTGAAAAATTTATTTAGAATTGTATGTTGGAAAAAATTAAATAATTAAATAGGATAAGATTTATAGAAATTTATATTAGGATTAGGTTTAAAATTATGTAAACAAATTATGTTTATAACGTGTGAAGAAAATATGTTGTGGTAACTATTTTAAAGTGCTGGTGATGATGGAGCGGTAAGGGTAAAGTCAGGTGGATTGTGGGTCATGGAGACAAAATTATTGTTTTTGTGAATTTTTCATATCTCCAGCAAACATTCTCTTGTGGTATCTTTTTGGGTACCGTGTCACAGGCTAAACAGACGCGAAAAAAGAGAGGGAAGATATTGCATATTCACTTAAACGAAAGCCGAGTGCAAAACGGAATAAAAATTTTTATTGTTTGCAATTGAAACAAATTGTTTATTTCATAAATAAATGGATAAATTTATTATTTTATACACGAAAAAATTACAATTCCACATTTCATACACATTATTTAAGGTTTTTATACATTTTGCTGCTTGCTTCTACAATTTTCAACCACTTTTGCCACCGAACCAACAACAGATGCACAAACACACGCACAGGCAAGCAGAACACTTCATTTAGACTTTAATTAATAATTAAAATTTCAAATATCACTTAATCACACTTTCAATGCGCTATTAGATTTTTTTACATTATAAAGCAATAATGTTTTGCAGTTTTATGCTAATTAAACACTTTTTCACTGTGAGCTAAAACTTTTATTTTGTTTTGTTTACTTCTACATCTTCACATCACTATATGTGTCTTTTTCTACAATAGCCGAGTGGGAAAAAAGCTGAGTTTTTCATTTTTGATCACTCATTTTCTTCGTCTCTGTCCTACTTTGTGACCGTGTGGTATAATGTTGTGTTAATTTTTTTCTTTGCTTTTGTTTTGTTCTTATGAGATTTTTTTGTGTTCGAATACGCGGCTAGCGAGAAGGGCTGGAACCGCCTGAGCTGTAATGTCAAGAGCTAGCTGGAAACCTCGCCAGATCAACCGGTTCGTAACATACTATACAATATTATTGCATATATTATTGTACATAATATTGTCCTTTTGACCTATAATATGCAATAAATGGCACAATACTTTCAAGCAAAATATTGCAAAATGTTTGTGATAGTAAATAAGTAAACATAACACTGAACAATGTTGCCAACACATAACACAATTTTCTTTATTGTATGTACAATCAAAGTCAAAAGTGTTTTGATTTTTGCTAATATATTGTGCCACCTTCGGATATGGCATACACATTGGCGATATTACTGCACAATGCGAAAAATTCCACAATTATATTGCAAGTGGGTGGACCGCTTAAGGCATACTGAGGTGGCAAGGTTTCTCCAACTCCAACCTCCACCCGATGATACACCGCCATAGGAGTAATCCAAAAAATTCTAATATTCTGAGGAAGGAACTGCCGCCAACAGCAGCAGATCTGTTCCAACAGCAAGAACAACAACAATAATATGTACAATAATATATGCAATAATATTGTATGTGGGAGGGCCGTTTATTCGATGTTCGCTATAGCCGAACTCCACTGTATGCGTATCAAAATTTTTTACATATGATTTTCTTTTATCTACCATATAAAAGTTCGAATTCATACTTTTTTTAATTATAACAAACACAACCCGCGAAGCGATTAGCTTGTCTGCGGAAAACACCCAGGGCCTATGGCGGGAATCGAACCCACGACCTCTGGACTGACAGGCTAGCATCGCTACCACTAAGCCACGGGCACCCATGTTAATCAATAAGACTATGCAAGTCTTATTTATAAACTTGTCATTTATTCTTCTTTGAGCTTTCATTGGCGTGCACACAATGAAAGTCTTATTGCTGAAATGGTTCCTTCTTTTGCATGAAAGTATATACAATGTTAGTCGACGTTTAGACGATGCAAGTCTTATTGATCAGCTTCTTATTCAGCTGTGAGAAAGACAATTAAATGAATTCAAATGTCTCTGTTTTTCTCACAGCTGAATAAGAAGCTGATCAATAGAACTTGCATCGTCTGAACGTTGACTTAATAATTGTGTGTGTTTTTTACATAACGAATGAGAAAGCAAAGCGAATTTCACGAGTACATGATATATGTAAAAAAAGGCAAAATTATATCGGCGGATAATTTTAATTGGCGGCTAATATTAAGCCGATTTTTTAGGCGAGAAATTTTCGTCGGCGGCAGCAGACGAAAATCGTCAGCGGCGCGGCTTGAGCCGGCTAAGCCGCCTCGGCGAAGGTCTCTGGCTGCCATCAATGATTGGCAGCCCCAAAATAGTCTGTGCTGGCAAAAACATTTACGTAAACTGCTGGGCTCTTGCGGCCACCTAGTATGAAATCGCCTTGGCATATTCATTACAGGTACCACCATTACTAAACCATATACAACACCATAAAACACATGTATATTGTTGGTAGAAATACCCCAGAAAGGTGTCAAATCCATTATCTGAGAGTCGCACACATTCATAAGCTCTCTCAAATATACTAGCACATGCCCGTTGTCAAGGTATATTAAACAGGTACCACTACAAGAACAGCTGTTTTTGTAAATTTGAGAATGTGTGCGTCACACAGACAATAGATTTTGACACATGTCTGGGAGTTTTCTATCAGCAACGGGCACGTGTTAGTAAACTGGAGAGAGCTTATGAATGTGTGCGACTCACAGATGATGGATTTGACATCTTTCTGAGTATTTCTACTAACAAATTACATGTGTTTTTTGGTGTTGTATTTGTTTTAGTTATGGTGGTACCTGTAATGAATATGCCTTGCCCGTTGCTGATAGAAACTCCCAGCCATGTGTCAAAATCTATTGGCTGTGTAACGCACACATTCTCAAATTTATTAAAACAGCTGTTCTTGTAGTGGTACCTGTTTAATCTACCTTGCCTTTAAATATATGTATCTGTGACAGATAATCTGTCCTAAAATATTAAAATAGTAATTACTTGTTTGCTAATAACAAATAAATTAAAATGAGATTCTCGACAAGATTGTATGCCCAGCATTTGGGGTGGACTTTTAAAAAAAACTGGCAAGCTCAAGGCAAACGAACTCCAAATGATACGGGCGCCGCAAGAGAATTGTTAAAACTTGGAGTTCAAATAAGAGATGTGGAAGATGTTATATTACCGAATATGGAAAAACTGCAGTAAGATTTTTTTAATGTTATCAAAATGTGGTGCAAATTTTGGCATTTTCTAGATTAGAATTGTTGAATAATCGTCCCAACGTAGTGCCTAAAGATGAATTACATCCTCACTGGAACCAACAAATTTGCCATATGTATGGAAACGAAAACGTTTTACTCGAAGGTATACGACAAGCCCAAATTCTCACGAAAACTATAGAAATTAAAGGTTTTCCAAAAACAATTGAAGATTCTATAATAAAAATACCATTACATAGCAATGTTGACAGACAAGTTCATCACATGATAATGGCGTCACATGTTTTGGATGCAGAACAAGTGAAGCTGCCAAAAGTAAAACTGACAGACAGGCCGGCTTTCAATTTGCCCAGAGATTATGGTGTTTCTCAGTCGCGTAGAAAGTATATCTGAATGTTAAACTCGTTTCTTTTTAATGTTATTGATATGAATTTTCAGTCGGCTGCTTTCAAACAAATTGATAAGTGAATGTGAAAAGTTGAGTGGAAGGAGTGTGAACACTCGTCGACGCTTGCTCGATAATGTTGGTTTCAAGGTAAATGTTTACAATGGTGACGATTTACTGCAACTTCAAGTATCAGCTGAAAAATTTATAACATCTTCTCGACCGATCGACCAAGTCAAAGTTAAGTTTGATGGAGATTTGCCCGATTTATATCCTGTCAAGTGCACAATCTCTTTGCCAAAGAAAAATATTTATACAAGTGAAACTTTTTATCGTGAGATATTTATATTATGAAGTTATATCAACTCAAATTATATGTATATCTATTTAATAGCTCTTAGTAATAGAATTGGTTGTTCACATCCCCACACAATTATTACATTTTTCGATAAGGAATCAGTTGGAAATTTGCATGGTGTTAGAGTTACAACAACGCAATTTGCAAGTCGCACATTGTTAAAAGCTTTTGCAGTAGCAGCAGCAAGAGCAAAACAATTATATGGCGTAAGTAAATTTTAGTAAGTTTTTGATTTATGCAGCTTTTGATATGTATATTTTTATTCTAAGGAAACTGAAAATTTACCTAAACCCATTGTTGTGCAAAGTATACAGACAGATGGTCGTACTTTTCATTTTGGTATTTTTCAGTTAAACACCTTGGCTCTTGGAGATGCAGGTGATTTAAAAAATTATTGGTTCCACGAATCAAATATGGATCTGTTTGCTGAATGTGGGTATAAAAGCGGACGTCCATATTTAGAAGGTTACAACAAGGATGTTTTCCGTTGTTTGAATGCATTTTATAATAATTCTTAAAAATTATAAATTACGGAATAGTTATGTAATATATCGCTTTTTTATTACAACGTAGTCATATATTAAATCAAAAAATCTAAAGCTCCTGAAAAAAGAGTGTATTTACACGTTATTTATTTGTAGGCATAGGATGTTTATGTATATACATGTTTTTTGTCGTTGGTCGTAGTTCCACGTAAATAAAATATCTTTGCGAATCAACAAATTAGCGACAAAATGGCATCGATTAGTTAGTGCATATTTTAAAATAAATACATACTTTTTAATATTTCATTTATAAATGTATATTTTTAGTACATTTTATAGTTATTACACAAATTTTTGTGTTTCTTGGTTAAGGTACTTTTAGACACTGGTATGTGATGGAAATCGTTCGATTTCGTAAAACTAATAATAGCCAAATAAATATTATATAGATCGCACGATACAGTGAAATTGAATTTAAAATCGAATAAAATATTCGAAGCCTTGAAAACAATAAAAACATCAATGTCATCTTTCAGGAGCTTTTGTTTTTTGAAATCGACGTGATTTGAAATCCATCACATTCCAGACTGAATTTTACAGTGTGCTTATCAAATTTAAAAATCGGGAAAGTTATGGGAATTTTCTATGCAAGTTCATAATATTCAGCCTGTTCATAGAATCCGTTGCGGAATTGGATTGGAAATGCGTAAGTGGGTTTATGAAACCGTATCGGAATTACTTTGTTCCAAGGTGAATTAATTTTATCAGGTGGTGTTGATTCTAAAACAACTACAATATTACAATAACATTTGACATCTCAGCCCCTATGTCAACGTATACAAATTTTGACATACGAGCATCTAATTTGCGGAAAAAAGGAAAAACTGCTGTGCTTATAATATCACCTGTATTAATCCACCTTACTCTGTCCGAAAACATTCGGTTCACAGAGTTGCATTTAAAGTAATTACATCACATGTTGGGCTGATTAAAAAGGTGAATGCAGAAGCACAGCAGTTGGAAATGCTAACCACAAAATATACTTATATCACAATAGTGAAGTAAAACACGCTACAATCAGGTTTTTCAAATGTTTTTAAGGCTCTGTTAAAAAGAGACAAAAATGGCAACAGAAGGAAATAAATAAAACGAAAAAATGTAAAAATTTTACTCACTGAATAACACGCTAAAAATGTTTAAATTCTATTAAAATTAAAGAATTATGCCTTATTATTAATAATATATTGTGAAAAATGAATTGTGTGTATATAAAAGTGTCGTAAAAGTGTTTTATTAATGTGCGTTTTTTTTGCAATTACTTTGTGGTGGTAGGTTTTTTTATACTGCGTGTTCTTACACACACATGCACATGATATATTATTTGTGAGTTTTTGCAGTAATTATAAAGATCAAATGTAACCCTGCGTTTTGACATGTAAGTACTTGCATGCAAGTTCTGTGTACGTATTATCAACGGAAAAGCAATTTGTATTCCTTTCTCTATCTTTCTCATAGCTGAACCAAAAGTGTGTTAGTAGAAAAGTTTGAGTGTATTGAGTTTTTCGAACTTGCACTTGCATGTGTAAAGGCCAGGTAAAAGATGAATGAAAATGAAGTGTAATTAATTAATAAATGCTATTTTCAATGTGAATTGTGGAAATATATGCATATATAATTAGTTTTATTCATTACAAAATTAACTCGGGTAGAAAGGCGCTGCAAAAGAAAATGAAATTTAAAGGCACTGTGTAAGCGATCAGAAGTATATTTCGGTTCGTGTCACTTCTGTGTATTTTGTGATGCTAACTGTCAAACTATATACATATATTATTTTCTTTTTTTTTCATGCAGAGTTTGACAGCTATATTCCATATGATTTCGCTCTTGCTTACACCTTAGAATAATAGTATTCTAAGTAATATTAAAAGTTAATATTTTGTAAATGAAAACAGTTATCAAAAATTGAATATAAATGTTATATTCATTTTAGTGATTGCTAATGATGCACAAACCCACTCAGAAGAAAAGCTTAGACAAAGAATTTTACGCGACCACAGCAATCCTTTTGAACTGCCGGAAAGTTTGTACTATATTCTGCATTATAAATAAATTATTCAAAGATTTAATAATACTTGTTTTAGATTTATTTCACAGCTGATAGCGAACAAAGAAGTTTTTATGTTCATCTTAAATGATTTTATAACATCATTGATGCTGGAAGTATTCTGCCTATACTAAAGCTATCAACCACTTTAAGATTTTTAGCTGATTTTTAGCGTTCTGTTGGCATCGATATTAATATTGACGTTTCAAAAAGTTAATTTCAAACGAGCTTTTAACAAATGGATTAATTGTCCCCAAACACAAATCCTTATTCAATAGCCGGGGTTTTTCCAAAAATGCCAGAAGAATTTTATTTTCTTGACTGCTTTTGTGTTTTCCCATAAAATTAAAAATTAATAAATAGGTCGATTGCAAAATAAATTTTATGTCCCTGCTGTTTGAACTATGTTTTTAGGTAGAAAAAAAAAATAGGAGAGTAACCATTGAAGAATATGGCCGGCTTCGTAACGCCAAAATGCATTGCAGAGATGCAACTTTACATTGTTGACAACAACAATGCATATAAGACTTTGCACTACTGCGTTTAGGAAGTCGGCCTATGTCACAAGAAATGCATTTCTCAGAATTAAATTTTTGTAACAAAATTTTTGTTTGCATAATGATTGAGAACAGTATTTAGTTGCTACCTCATACTCGTTCCATACCAAAACTCTTGTCTCCAGCAGCACTTTTTCATAAACGACATGAAAAAAAACTTTAAAACAAAGTAAATTGCAAACATATTACAGCTGTTTTTAAAATATTGAATTTATTTTTTCAAACTTGGTCTGGTTTTTTCCCAAAACATTCTAAACACGGACTAGGATTTTTAAGAGAATTTTGTCCCCGCACATTGTGACCGTCATCCTTTTTAAATTTTCTTAGAATTTGGTAAAATAGTTATCATATTGAACTGAAGTGCATCAGGGTCAGAAAGTGTGTGGTTTGAAAAATACGAAATTTACAATATAAAAAAATTAAGCTGAAGCGTTATTTTACGTCTGTTTCTAGTACATAAAGTACACAAAATATGTAAAAAATGTCTTGACTGTCATGTACATTTTCTAAAAACAGAAGCTTAGTCATTGTTTCATAGGTTTTGGTTCATTTATTTAAAGTTTAAGTAAAATTGCAAAATAATCTTCTTTAAAAAAAAATAAAAAGTAGTAAATGTCTTGACCGTCAAAAAGTAGAGACATAGATTTTTTAGATTTTGCTACTAACACCCTTATTCTAAACTCTGTGGCAAAATAAAAATTATAACAAATGAGAATTTTTACATTGCTTAAAATATAAAATTTGTCAATTGTTATAATTTTGTCATTTGTTCTTTATTCTTCACTTTATTCTATATTGTACTCACACAATTAAATTTTCATTAAAGTCAAGAAGAGCCGACAATCTGTTGGAATAGCTCTCGCTGAGTTAAAAAAAAACCACTCACTTCCCGTTCCAAATACAAGGGACGCACCCAAAACCGTCTCGTTTTATTTTGGAGCTTTGAGTATGCTCTTGTTGCACAAAATATTATATTTATAAACTCAATAAATTTCACAAATTCTTTTAACATTTCAATTAACATTTTTGCAAAAATTATTTTTATTTGATAAAAATATTTACATTACAGCTGATCAAAACATAAACATTGGCGCACAAAAAGCGTTGCATGTAACTTGAATTTAGAAAGGCGTCTAAAGTATGAAACACACAAAACGCGCAACGCACGAAACGCGTGCTATGGACTTTCAGCTTTACTTAAGTACAAAACAACCAGAAAAAAATATAATCAGCTGACGTTATGCTACCACCTGTATACTTATTGCACCATGTTGCAAAGCATCTAACTAATTGTTAACCAATGGCGTTTGACGGTTTAACTAATGGTAAACAAAGAAGTGTGAATAAAATATTGGCTAAACTATTGTCATTAGCTAACTAATGACTGTGAATTTGGGCCTTTTCTTTAAATTATGCATGGATAATTGTCGTCTTAAAAAATTTACACATTTAAAAAATTTGTAGCGATTTGATTTAGACACGAATGGAGTCCATCACACCAAAAATTTAATTTTCTCCTAACTCGACTTAGGCGGTTAATGGTTGTAACCACAAATATATCGATAAATTTGCAATTGCCCATCTACTAAGCACAAGCATTTAATTTTTTTACGTAATTCTAAAACACATTTTTAATATCAACAAAACAATGCACAACAATTTTAAAACCGTTCATAATTGACGGCCAAGGCAGAAAACCTGGTATTCCTTATTAAAACTTAACAAAAATTTGTTTTTTGCCGAGGCTAAAAGCGACTTCATATTCTTCATGAATTTTCGCGTAAATCGAGTACTATATCGGGTAAATTTAAGAAACTTAAAAAATTAAACAACAGAAACGCGTTGTGTGCGTTTTGATTGCAAATGACCCAAATATACAACAAATGCATACATATTATGTATGTATGTATGAAGTACATGCATGTTTTTTTTACTCAGCGTTTACACTAGACAATGCTGTCTTGACAATAAAATATGTTCACTAATACATACAAACTATTTCAATTGGCTTCACTACTGTCTTGCATATTTTGAAGACAGTAAATCGGAGTAGTAGGGAACTGGGCTCATGAGCCTAATTAAAATTTTAAAATTTGGGTAATTAAAATTTGAAATTTTAATTGTTAAATAAACAAAAGTGTAATTTGATACCCGTGGGGAAAAAAAATTTAAAGTACCCTGTAGGTAAAATGTTGGTAAAAAATTGTGATGAATTATTATTGAGTTAAAGTGTTAGTGTGAAATTATATTACAGATAATGTTTTGTGTTATATGAATTTCGGATATGGGTGTATCTGTGGGTGAGTGGGGTTGGCTACCTACCATAGACCCTGGATGTTTTCCGTTGCTTCGTGGTGACAACGTCACCAAACTTGTGGATAAAAAAGTAGACTTGGATTCCTACGATGTTTATTGTGTCGCTGTTATTATTTTTTTGTTCTTGATAATTTTTTGTGATGCTTGTGTTTACATTTACTTTGTGCATGGCTGTGGGTGCGTGAATGTGTGGGGGATGGGTGTGTGTGTGTGTTTCTTTTTTCTTATCTTTAGATTTGTGAAGAATGTGTGTATGTCCTTTCAAATGTCCGTCTTGTTTATTTCAAGGGATAATAATTTGAATATTTGTTCTACAGAATCATGTTTATTGCTTTGTTTATTCAGCTGCGCATGTTTTGAGAATGAGTCATAATTTGAAATGTCCGTCTGATTATTTGTTTTGCAGAATCATGTTTATTGCTTTGTTTATTCAGCTGCACATTTTTTGAGAATGAGTCATCATTTGATAACAAAATTTCATTAGTCATCATTTATATAAAATAAAATATTACACAATGTTATGAGTCATCATTTAGTTGTGTTGTATTTGAAATAAAAAAAACAGTTGTTTTAATTTGTTTTTCTATGCATTTAGTTTTTATTACATATATATTTAAGTGATTAAAAAGTTTTAAAATTGTTAATTTTAAGACAATAATAATAGTAATTTGTATATATAAATTATTTTAAACAAGATATTTCTTTTGTTAGTAAAAGAGCATTTCTTAATGCGCAAACACCATATGTATGATAATTACAATATAAATAATCGGGATATTTAATTTCCATTTGTTTAAAGTTAATGCATCCAAAGTCCTCGATGTTAAAAACTCTTTTTTTTAAAGTATTTTTTCTAGCCATTGTCTCTTTTCTTCTCCTTTAACATATATTTTAGAATAGCGTACATTAGCTTTTAAAAACTTGCAGACGCTTTGAAATGTGACTGATCCATTGTTCCACTTTAGGTGATGATTTGTTAGCCAGTTTACTTCTTTTCGCTTCTTTGGCGATAGACATTTAAAATCAAAGGGGGGTTCTATAATGAAATTTATGGCTTCATTGTTGTTGTTGTTGTTGAAAACGATCGCTACTTCTTTTGCGATGAAATCATTTAAATCGCTTTTGAATCCTGTTGCATCCGTAGTGACCAATGAGGTTTCCGACCAGCTCAATTACGGTAAACATGTCCCAGCGGGTTCCAACCCTCTCATTGGGTACGCTGCACATAACAAAACTGAAAAAAAACTCACATACCAAATACAAGACTACCACAAACATATTGACGAATGACCTTTTGCTCTTCATGTAGGTAGGGATGGAATGTCCTACTTAGCCCGCCCAACCGTGTCACAAATTTCTTTTCCGTTTCTCACAATTCATTTTTGTGACCCGCCTCCCACCCGACTTCTCCTTCCTTTTAACTCACCTTCATGCCATTATTGTTACTTTATTCCATACACATTATGAATTCTATTTTCTAAAAATCACATTTATTATTAAAAACAAAAGTAAATCTTATATCTATACAATTTTTTTTTATTGCCACTCAAACTACACTAACTGATAATTAAAGAATTCTATATACGCCCAAAAAAAAACTATTTAACCTAAGCAATATAACAATACTTATTGTAATTAAAATCTTTCTCTTAAAATTAAAACACTATCAATACTCTAAAATTTCCTGTTTTTTTATTTAGCGTTTGTATTATTTTTTTTATGTGTTTTCAAGACTTTTAACTCTGCACTTAAATTTTGGTATATTTTCTTACTAATTTTAATTTTCTATTTCCGTTTTATATCTTTTTTTCTAGGTTCCACCTACTTAGCAAGGCTCGCCTCAACCAATCTTTAGCAATTTTAATTTTTGCGGGACAAATGGACACCTAAACCCTACCCTGAAGGAGCTCCCTAAGGCTAGTGATGTATCAGCCGAAGAATAATATTATAAATCTTAACTTGTATGAAAATTATTTATAAATAAACTTTGATGAAATGAGCCTCACTATTGTACATCTTTTTTTCTGTGGAACGTAGGAATGCATAAATTCCATCTACCGGATTATTGTGGGACTATTATCTCTATCAAAAACACACACCATACAATCGCTAAATATTCATTGCCTAACATTCGGGAAAAAAAACTGTTATACACTTACACACTAACTTTTCAATACAAAAGCTTAAAACAAACAAAACGCACTCTGACGTAACCGAGACTAATATACTTTTGGCTTGTGTGTTCTTGTTTTTTTATATATATACATATTTTTGCTGATTGATGGGTCTATAAGGACCTTTATATTTGTATGTTGCGTTCTGGACTTATCACAGGATTTAAAAAATATGCAAAAGGTTACCTGGCTATTTTTAGGACTTGCGCTGAGATTTGGGGTTTCCTCTTAGGATTTCCATCATTCGGCTTTTACTTATCTTGCGCCTTATTGAATTTTCCTCTCGCACATAAATATATAGCCAGCTGTATCATAAATAATGAATTAAGTGTTGAAGTACACTTTTCTAGGGCCACTAACTTACGTTTTTTTTTGTTCCTTTTCTCAGGTTCTTTACACCAAAAAAACTACTCCTGCACTTTTAAGTCCCAGATCCTTCGGTCACTATTTGCACACACTATCCATTTAAAACAAATATATATATAAATTTAATACCTTGTTACAACCAAACTAACAAATTTTTTTTTTTTTTTGTTTTTATACTAACGTTTTTTTCAGATTAGCTTTATTTCTATTTTTTTATACAATATTTTTGCACTGGTTGACTCTTCACTATATCTTATTTTATTTATTTATTTTACTGTGTACACTTTGACTGATTTGCAACTTCTGATCTGTATTGAAATTCCTCATTCCCAATGGACCAGTTTCTTTTCCATCAATTTTCCAATTTTCCCGAAGGAAAATTTACTTTTCTCCCGCCTATCCATCCATCTTTTTTCTGCCTTGAGTTTCTAGAATTTTCTACATAAATTTAAATATATTAAAACCTCAAACCAGTTTTCCTAATTAACTGTGTTTCTACCAAAAAAAACAGACAACTTATATTCTTTTTGATTTTTTCCTTGATCCTCGCCATTTTCCTATCCCATTTGTCCTCCTATAGCTTTTCTTCTACCAGGTTGTCATAAAACTTAGGCAGTCGGCTTTTCATTACTTTGCCGCATTTTTCAATCCAACCGCCTTCGCTGGGTTTGTACCATGGTGGAAAAAGTATACAGGTGACCGTGTAATGCCAGCTGATTATTTTTTTGCTCTGGTAGTTTTGTGTATATGCAACGCCAAACACGTGTATATTTTTTGACAAGCATTATCTAGTTTTTTGTTGTAATGTTGTGTTTGTTACCCTTACGCGGTCACCCGTACTCTCATTTCACCATGGTTTGTACCAAAGCGAATTAATATCAAGTGGCCTCATCATCAAAACAACACACATACAAAGTAGGTGTAGGACTATTTTTATTTGTGCTTTGACAGTTCGGGTTAAAGTTTTTCTCTTTTCTTATATAGAGTTTGACTGATTGGGTGTAATCAGCTGATGATCATCTGTGATGATAGGGCTACCTGGTACTGAATTCGCCTTGGTTTGTACTCTATGAATGAAAATACCGACCCTGGTTTTATTTGCCGCCTTGTTTTACACTACAAATTACACTACACACCGTGCTAGCACCAATAAATTATTTCATATAAAAACAACAAACCTGACAGATAACATGAACGCAGCCACAAATAAAAAAAACGAAGAAATCTGAGACAGCCCAAGAAGACAATGAGGATAAAAATCAAGAAAAAAAGTCCGTTAATGGTCTGACAAATGGTCACTTTAATGGTGAAAAGACGGAGGTTGCTGACAGTGAAGAACCTTCTCAGTATGAGCTTTTTATGTGTACTGGTGATCCACGCAACTGCATGTTCATGACGAAGGAAACGTAGATCGTCACACGTGGGTGTATTTTTATACAAATGAAGATTTAGAGGATTTAATTGAATCTCTGAATCCTTTAGGAATTCGAGAGTCGGATTTACGTGGTCAATTGACAACGCTAACAGATCTTATTCAGGAACACATAAAAAATTGTCCTGTCGACATGCTAAATATAGATTCGAAACAAATACAAAAATATAAGAACTACATGATGAATGACACTAATCGGAAATATAACAATTCGAATTTCGGTTTCCCCCTCGATAGTGCCGATCTAAATGAAGTTATGTACGGGTCAATAGTTAAACATATTTTGCAATTTGCAAGTGAAATTTATACCGGAGATTTGGGACGTCTTAAAGTTAAAGATATGGAAAAATGGAGAAGGGATATGTACAACAGTTGCTACGACCCACAAGCTAAGTTGCAATGGGGTCCACTTGCGACTGAAGAAGAAAATGTGTGAAAATGTGCATTGATTTGGTTCATTGCAACCCAGCATACATCTTGCCCGCAACAAAACTCCGGTTGCTACCAGTGTTCGCAGTGGGAAACGGTGTGCGGGACCAGTTAGTGATTCCATCAACAAGCCCAACGTGGGGAACTCCCACACCTGAGATAAAAAGAGTCTCAAGCTCTACTGCTGAGCTAGCCGGGCATTTGAACTCGTCAGCCGGTAAGTACTCAACAATATTTTTAGTTTTATTTCTCTGCCTTATTTACCTATCTTCCAGAGAGTCTACTACAAAGTCGGAAACCTCATTCACCCCTCCATAGAGCCTAGCCGACTTCTGAACTTTCTCCAGTAAGAAAGAGCATAGTGGCAACCCATACACCTACGATCTTTTGTAACTTTCTTGGAATTGGCTTTCGCTATACCAATTGGGCACTTAAAGTGCCATTACCTAATCGAACGCCTACAAAAGTACTACTATTGAGGCAAGTTAAATTTTAAATATTTTTTTCGTCAGAATTATCATTCAAATACTAATCATTTCGTCATAATTAATTTTTCGCTTTATATACATATCTATTTTTTTCTACCTTGGATTTTTACGCTCTATGGATTTTGGGTTAATCTCTTGAACGCTTATTTTATAAGAGTTCTGAGATTCAAAGATTCCTTACTATTGAAATAACTACCTTTCTGTCTTCCTCACTGGAATATTACGGGAAGTAAATCGTCACACGCATATAATATAAGCATTTACTTTGTGTAATTTTTTCCATCTTCAAGGGTTTCTCTATACCGTGTCAGATACTGTGCATCATTGAACTGCCGACACTATACCTTAAACTAGAAAAATCTGGACATCACGCAAACACTCATATCACAGGCGAATCACAGGTAATGACTTACTGACTAATATTGCACTATACAGAAAAAAAACTATTCTAAAACGTGGCTAGAAACCATCAGGTACTATATCACAGATTGTAAGGTACAAATTGCTTGGTCAATTTCAAATCAGGACATCACGACACATATTTGTTTGTATAAATACAAAAAAAATTATAGTCACACTATCCTAATATTGCTCTTGAGCCAGACTTAAATTCGTTCTTGAAACAATTTTATCTGCTTGGCAACTTACACCTTGATATCTTTTACGTGATATATGCCTATGGTTTTTCCAGCTAACGTTTCGAGCTCGTACATATTTCTACCTACAGGTCGAACCACTCTACATTGGAGAAACTTCTTACAGAATTTAGCATTTATATTTTTCCCAAAATTGCTTTGTACGGTGTTTCTCCTGTAGACCTCTTGTCCGGGTACAAATTTAACCATTCGTGCTCTCCGGTTATACCTTTCGGCGCTTTTTTCATAGGCTCGTGTCATATTTTCTTTTATTTGACTTCGTAGCAGTTCCATTCTTTCATTCGGCTGGGATAGTATTTGATGATCTGTAACGGATTGAAGTTTTTGGGCCAGTTTGTAATCTGTTCCACTCAAATACATGTGATGGCCAAATAAAGCAAAAAAGGGTGTGAACCCAGTGGCAATGTGGAATGAATTACGCAAAGCGCAATCTATCTCCGACAAATAGAGATCCCAATCTCTATGGTCTTCTTTAAGATATGCCCTTATGGCTGCTAAAATGCTCTGGTTCACACGCTCTGACGCGTTGCTGCTGGGTTGGTACACTGGCGTTTTTATATGTTGAATTTTGTATGTGTTGAGCAGATTTTGAAAACTTTTTGACACAAACTGCGCGCCGTTGTCAGTATGAATTACTTCAGGGACTCCGAACTTGTGGAATACTTCATGAACGAGAAATTCTATCACGTTTCCGGAGGTGGCTTCTTTCATGGCTTTCATTAGGGTGTACTTCGTGAAGTGATCTAGGACTAGAAAAATATAGCAATTACCAGATTTGGAACGCGGATATTTGCCTAAAAAATCTAGATATAGTTTCTGGAATGGCCTCTCTGTAATAACCTGGCTTCCAATCTCTGGCCGAAGATTCAGATTAGTTGGCTTGATTTCTTTGCAAATTTGACAATTTTTTATGTACGTTTTAACCTGTGTTGTTAATTTGGGCCAATAAAAGAATCTCCTTAATCTTTCTACTGTTTTGGCCACCCCTCCGTGTGCTGAAGTTAAACTATTATGTGCTTTATCGATTAAAATTTGAGTTAGGTTCGGAGGAATCCACATTTTCCACTGGGTTTCGGTTTCTTCACCACGATTGAATTCCATTCTTTTGAACACATATCCATCCTCTATTTTCAAATCTGGTAAGCTGTCTTTATTTTTGTTTATGTGCTCTATTAAATCTAAATATTCTTCACTTTGGAATTCAGTTTTTTCAAAATCAAAGAGATCATCAAAATCTATCTCATCCGCATTTATATCTTCTGCCGGTAATCGGGAAAGCATATCTGCAACTATGTTTTCAGAGCCTTTTCTATGTTCAATTTGGAAATCAAACGCTTGCAGCTGAAGTGACCAACGGGTTAGTCTTCCGGTCAAATCTTTTAGGGACATTAGCCACTTCAGGCTAGCGTGGTCCGTAACTATAGTGAACGGCATTAGCTCTATATAAGGGCGAAACTTTTTTACTGCCAACACAGCCGCAAGACATTCTTTCTCTGTCACACTGTAGTTTTTTGACAGGGGTTCAATTTTTGGCTATAAAAGGCTATTGGGTGCTCTTCGTCTTGATCATTCAGCTGATAGAGAACGGCGCCGACTCCGTAATCACACGCATCGCACTGTAGCCAAAACCTCTTTGAAAAATCAGCATGCCTCAACACTGGAGCTGACGTCAAAACCTTTTTTAAATTTTCAAATGACTCGATCGCCTCAGGCGTCATCTCAAACTTTTTTGCCTTTTTCAGCGTATCGGTCAATGGGGCAGATATTGAGGCAAAATCTTTAATAAATCGGCGATACCAGCCGGCCGTCCCTAAAAAGCTTCGCACTTCTCGTGGCGATTTCGGTACTCGGATTTCTTTAATTGCTCTAATTTTCTCGGGGTCAGTTTTCAGACTCCCACCACCAATTATAAAGCCCAGATATTTCAGCTGCTGAAAACAGAACTGAGATTTCTTCAGACCAATTGTGAGATTTGCTCTCTTTAAACAAGACGCAACCTCTTTCAAAATTTGCAAATGCTTTTCAAATGTGTCTGCTATCACCAGGAGGTCATCTAGATAAATAAAAACATTTTCTTTCAGCTTCTGTGGAATAACCTTGTCCATGAGCCTGCAGAGTCGCTGAGCAGCGTTACAGAGCCCGAAAGGCATCACACGAAACTGATAGAGTGGCCGACCTGCTACGGTAAATGCTGTATATGGCCTACTTTCTATGTCCAGTTCTATTTGCCAGAAAGCAAATTTCAAATCAACGCTACTTATAAAATAAGTTTCGTCAATTCTGCTTAAGATGCCATCTATGTTTTGCAAAGGATAAGCATCTTTAATTGTTAGATTATTTAGCTTTCTCGCATCTAGGCAGAATCTATTTTTGCCTGGTTTCCTGACAACTGTTGTCCTATTTGACCAAGGGCTTTCACTTTCCTCTATAACTTTTAACTCAAGCATTGTATCGATCTCTTTTATCTCTTGCACAGCTGGAGATAACGGATAGTGCCGATCTTTAAATGGTACTGCACCTTCAACTAACTTAATCACATGTTTTTCTAACGACGTGCACCCTAGTCCCTCCTTTTCGAAAGCTGGGAACAGTTTGACGACTTCATCTAATTTCTTTTGTTGCTCTGACGTCAGTATATGAGGATTAGACTTATGATCATTTACCTTAAAATCCTCTTGCACTTTTTCTATATTCACCTCTTCAGCCTCAAAAATTTCTGGGGCTAGTTGAAATACTCGCCAAAAATCTACGCCTAAATATGCCTCCTGTTCCAAATCTGGGCATAGATAATACGTTACTTGCTCAGTTGTATCCTTAAATGTAGTAGCTAGATCTATTTTTCCTATAAGTCGATGTTGTTTACCTGCAGCGGTCGACACAAATGAAAATATTGGCTTAAAACTAATGCCTAACTTATCTACTAATTCTCTACATCCCTTTCCTAGTAAACTCACCGACGCTCCAGTGTCTAATAAACCTCTGATATATATATTTCCTACATTAATATTGGCAAAAGCTCGAGAATCGTTTCGACTGTCCACTCCTTTTATCGTTTCAATTACCAATTTACGTAATTTCCTTTTTTCTCTAAACTTATTTCTTAATTTTCTAATTCTATTCGAAATTGGTTTATTAAATGTTAAAGCATTATTAAATATTCCTGCTCTAACCAACTCATAATTTTGTTTCCGTTCTTCTAAACTATACCTATGACGCATTTCCGGAATAAATTTATTAAAGTTTCTGACTATTTTAATTAAATTTTTGTTTTTTTCTGTTAGTGTATCGCACTCTGAGGGTTCTCTATGGAACGATGGCCCCTCGCTGTTGCATCGCCCCTGGAAAAATTTCTATTTTTGCAATCTGTGCAGTTTGGAGATATAACTTCCGGCTTACCACACCCGTAACAGAACACTGTCCTCTCGACAGAATTGCAATTTTTATATAAGTGGCCAATCTGTCGGCAGTTCCAGCAAACGGGCGGATTTCTGGGAGTTTGATTTTGTATTTGGCCCGAATTAATCGCTGCTACTTCTTCATATCGCTCCGGAAGGTTTTCAAAAGTCTCAATAGGCTTCTCAACAATTTCATTGACATGCCTGGGATAGCGGTTTATTTGGACTGTCGCCGGAGTGCTTCTAGTATCTCGTCGGCAAAATATTTTTGCCGCCTCGACACATTCTTCGCGCAATTCTTCCACTGAAGTTACAGCAATAGGGTACACTCTGGCTCTTATATCTTCTCTTAAGTTCTTTTTAATAATTTTTATCATTTCCCTTTCAGGTATTGATATATCTAGACGGGACCTCATCTGTGACATTGTGAAAAAAAAATCGTCGATACTCTCACCTTGGTTTTGCTTTCTTTCGACTATGTCACTCATCAGCTCAAAACTGGATCTGGTGGACTGGTATTGTTTTAATAGAGCCTCCTTGAGAGTGGTCCACTCTGTGACATAATTCACTTTTATGAAGAGCCAATACCATCTTTCTGCCGCTCCTTTGACCAATAGGTGGAAATTGTCCAGTACCTCACTCCAGGAGACTTTATATTGCCGCTGCAATCGCTCAACACGAAATACAAAATCTTCCACCGCCAATTTACTGGTATTGCCATCAAATTCTACCCCCCATTTGTCGATACGTAACTTCTGGTGGTTTCTATTGCTGGATGTGTGATGATGCTCAGAAGAGGCTATCGAAGACTGGTCAGAATTTCTCGGCGATTCCTCAAAATGGATGCTGCTGCTGTTTCTCCCCGGCCCGATTTCTTCACGGAGTTTCTTGTTCTCTTGTTGGGTATGTTGTAGTAATAAACTCATTTTACTCACAGTAGCTGTTAATTCTGCCATTTGTCTTCTCACCTCGTGAAGTTGGTTTTGCTCAATCGTACCTCTAGGCGGTTCTTCCCTGCGCATTTCATGAACGATCTGCTGTGCCCTATAATTTTCACGCTCGTTTATTTCTCTTTGAGCCGCAGCGCTTGTTGAGGGATAGTCCGACATAATGGTACCTGACTTATCGATTATTTGCGGGACTGAACTTCCTGAGGCCTCATTCATTTTTACTATTTTATCTGTACTAGCTTTCTGGCTGGATATATCGGTATTATAAACTTTCTCGCTCTCATTCGACTCTGTCCTGTTCAGATCAAATTGAACCTCTCTACCCCTTTTCCTTGTATCGTATGGACTTCGTAACATAGCCTACTGAACGAATAAATAAACGTCGGTTTCCCTTTTTTACTAAATAAAACTAAGATGGATGGTTAGGCGTAGAAACTAAATTTCTGAAGAATTAATTTTAAATTTATCGGTAATAAATAGATAATAAAACTATTTTCCTACAAAAACTATGCTTTAACTCAACACTGCTACTTGCTATTGCTAAAAAAGGCTATATGTGTAGGCTATATCTATTTCTATTCTATTTTACTAATTTTATTCACTTGTTGTAGACAAATTTAAAATTTTAACGCTTTCAATCTTATGGTATTCAGGTTTCTCAATCTATCATTAAATATGGCATGAAGGTGACCAGCGCTCGTCGAAGTGGTTATTAAGATATTTATATCAAAGTGTCATTCGCAATACGTAAAGCAAGGTGAAACAAAAGAAAGAATTAATTCGCCAATAATTACCTCATACGATCTTAATGCTACATAAATTTGCTTAAGAGATTATGAGGTTTTCCTTTCTGCGGCGGCCCTTGATACTACAGTCCCTGTAAATCTAATTAAATCACAGGCGGTTATCAAAGCTACCACCCCAACGAAGATTATATATTGACAGACTTAAGCTGAAACTACTCTAAATAATTAAACAAAAGAAAATGACACAATACGATTACACCCTATACTAAAGAAGAAGGTTGTTAAGTTATCAATATCATTTCCCCTAGGTATTCGTCAAACTCCTCGCTTCCCCATAAATTCAACTCTGAAGCTTTTCCATACAACCTTTGGCTAAGATAAAATATTACAAAGGGCTATAAATTGGATTCAGACTAATTTTACGGTTGGCGATTCGTTTGTTGGGCTATTACTGAACTCTAATGGACTATTGTTTCGTGCTTAGTTGATCTACACGTTACTTTATGTTCTACATTGGACGCCATTTATGGCGCAAAACCTAACTGCAAAACTTTATTTCCTTTGGGCGCCATTTATGTTGCATCCGTAGTGACCAATGAGGTTTCCGACCAGCTCAATTACGGTAAACATGTCCCAGCGGGTTCCAACCCTCTCATTGGGTACGCTGCACATAACAAAACTGAAAAAAACTCACATACCAAATACAAGACTACCACAAACATATTGACGAATGACCTTTTGCTCTTCATGTAGGTAGGGATGGAATGTCCTACTTAGCCCGCCCAACCGTGTCACAAATTTCTTTTCCGTTTCTCACAATTCATTTTTGTGACCCGCCTCCCACCCGACTTCTCCTTCCTTTTAACTCACCTTCATGCCATTATTGTTACTTTATTCCATACACATTATGAATTCTATTTTCTAAAAATCACATTTAAACATTTATTATTAAAAACAAAAGTAAATCTTATATCTATACAATTTTTTTTTATTGCCACTCAAACTACACTAACTGATATTTAAAGAATTCTATATACGCCCAAAAAAAAAACTATTTAACCGAAGCAATATAACAATACTTATTGTAATTAAAATCTTTCTCTTAAAATTAAAACACTATCAATACTCTAAAATTTCCTGTTTTTTTATTTAGCGTTTGTATTCTTTTTTTTATGTGTTTTCAAGACTTTTAACTCTGCACTTAAATTTTGGTATATTTTCTTACTAATTTTAATTTTCTATTTCCGTTTTATATCTTTTTTTCTAGGTTCCACCTACTTAGCAAGGCTCGCCTCAACCAATCTTTAGCAATTTTAATTTTTGCGGGACAAATGGACACCTAAACCCTACCCTGAAGGAGCTCCCTAAGGCTAGTGATGTATCAGCCGAAGAATAATATTATAAATCTTAACTTGTATGAAAATTATTTATAAATAAACTTTGATGAAATGAGCCTCACTATTGTACATCTTTTTTTCTGTGGAACGTAGGAATGCATAAATTCCATCTACCGGATTATTGTGGGACTATTATCTCTATCAAAAACACACACCATACAATCGCTAAATATTCATTGCCTAACATACGGGAAAAAAAACTGTTATACACTTACACACAAACTTTTCAATACAAAAGCTTAAAACAAACAAAACGCACTCTGACGTAACCGAGACTAATATACTTTTGGCTTGTGTGTTCTTGTTTTTTTATATATATACATATTTTTGCTGATTGATGGGTCTATAAGGACCTTTATATTTGTATGTTGCGTTCTGGACTTATCACAGGATTTAAAAAATATGCAAAAGGTTACCTGGCTATTTTTAGGACTTGCGCTGAGATTTGGGGTTTCCTCTTAGGATTTCCTCCATTCGGCTTTTACTTATCTTGCGCCTTATTGAATTTTCCTCTCGCACATAAATATATAGCCAGCTGTATCATAAATAATGAATTAAGTGTTGAAGTACACTTTTCTAGGGCCACTAACTTACGTTTTTTTTTGTTCCTTTTCTCAGGTTCTTTACACCAAAAAAACTACTCCTGCACTTTTAAGTCCCAGATCCTTCGGTCACTATTTGCACACACTATCCATTTAAAACAAATATATATATAAATTTAATACCTTGTTACAACCAAACTAACAAATTTTTTTTTTTTTTTGTTTTTATACTAACGTTTTTTTCAGATTAGCTTTATTTCTATTTTTTTATACAATATTTTTGCACTGGTTGACTCTTCACTATATCTTATTTTATTTATTTATTTTACTGTGTACACTTTGACTGATTTGCAACTTCTGATCTGTATTGAAATTCCTCATTCCCAATGGACCAGTTTCTTTTCCATCAATTTTCCAATTTTCCCGAAGGAAAATTTACTTTTCTCCCGCCTATCCATCCATCTTTTTTCTGCCTTGAGTTTCTAGAATTTTCTACATAAATTTAAATATATTAAAACCTCAAACCAGTTTTCCTAATTAACTGTGTTTCTACCAAAAAAAACAGACAACTTATATTCTTTTTGATTTTTTCCTTGATCCTCGCCATTTTCCTATCCCATTTGTCCTCCTATAGCTTTTCTTCTACCAGGTTGTCATAAAACTTAGGCAGTCGGCTTTTCATTACTTTGCCGCATTTTTCAATCCAACCGCCTTCGCTGGGTTTGTACCATGGTGGAAAAAGTATACAGGTGACCGTGTAATGCCAGCTGATTATTTTTTTGCTCTGGTAGTTTTGTGTATATGCAACGCCAAACACGTGTATATTTTTTGACAAGCATTATCTAGTTTTTTGTTGTAATGTTGTGTTTGTTACCCTTACGCGGTCACCCGTACTCTCATTTCACCATGGTTTGTACCAAAGCGAATTAATATCAAGTGGCCTCATCATCAAAACAACACACATACAAAGTAGGTGTAGGACTATTTTTATTTGTGCTTTGACAGTTCGGGTTAAAGTTTTTCTCTTTTCTTATATAGAGTTTGACTGATTGGGAGTAATCAGCTGATGATCATCTGTGATGATAGGGCTACCTGGTACTGAATTCGCCTTGGTTTGTACTCTATGAATGAAAATACCGACCCTGGTTTTATTTGCCGCCTTGTTTTACACTACAAATTACACTACACACCGTGCTAGCACCAATAAATTATTTCATATAAAAACAACAAACCTGACAGATAACATGAACGCAGCCACAAATAAAAAAAACGAAGAAATCTGAGACAGCCCAAGAAGACAATGAGGATAAAAATCAAGAAAAAAAGTCCGTTAATGGTCTGACAAATGGTCACTTTAATGGTGAAAAGACGGAGGTTGCTGACAGTGAAGAACCTTCTCAGTATGAGCTTTTTATGTGTACTGGTGATCCACGCAACTGCATGTTCATGACGAAGGAAACGTAGATCGTCACACGTGGGTGTATTTTTATACAAATGAAGATTTAGAGGATTTAATTGAATCTCTGAATCCTTTAGGAATTCGAGAGTCGGATTTACGTGGTCAATTGACAACGCTAACAGATCTTATTCAGGAACACATAAAAAATTGTCCTGTCGACATGCTAAATATAGATTCGAAACAAATACAAAAATATAAGAACTACATGATGAATGACACTAATCGGAAATATAACAATTCGAATTTCGGTTTCCCCCTCGATAGTGCCGATCTAAATGAAGTTATGTACGGGTCACTAGTTAAACATATTTTGCAATTTGCAAGTGAAATTTATACCGGAGATTTGGGACGTCTTAAAGTTAAAGATATGGAAAAATGGAGAAGGGATATGTACAACAGTTGCTACGACCCACAAGCTAAGTTGCAATGGGGTCCACCTGCGGCTGAAGAAGAAAATGTGTGAAAATGTGCATTGATTTGGTTCATTGCAACCCAGCATACATCTTGCCCGCAACAAAACTCCGGTTGCTACCAGTGTTCGCAGTGGGAAACGGTGTGCGGGACCAGTTAGTGATTCCATCAACAAGCCCAACGTGGGGAACTCCCACACCTGAGATAAAAAGAGTCTCAAGCTCTACTGCTGAGCTAGCCGGGCATTTGAACTCGTCAGCCGGTAAGTACTCAACAATATTTTTAGTTTTATTTCTCTGCCTTATTTACCTATCTTCCAGAGAGTCTACTACAAAGTCGGAAACCTCATTCACCCCTCCATAGAGCCTAGCCGACTTCTGAACTTTCTCCAGTAAGAAAGAGCATAGTGGCAACCCATACACCTACGATCTTTTGTAACTTTCTTGGAATTGGCTTTCGCTATACCAATTGGGCACTTAAAGTGCCATTACCTAATCGAACGCCTACAAAAGTACTACTATTGAGGCAAGTTAAATTTTAAATATTTTTTTCGTCAGAATTATCATTCAAATACTAATCATTTCGTCATAATTAATTTTTCGCTTTATATACATATCTATTTTTTTCTACCTTGGATTTTTACGCTCTATGGATTTTGGGTTAATCTCTTGAACGCTTATTTTATAAGAGTTCTGAGATTCAAAGATTCCTTACTATTGAAATAACTACCTTTCTGTCTTCCTCACTGGAATATTACGGGAAGTAAATCGTCACACGCATATAATATAAGCATTTACTTTGTGTAATTTTTTCCATCTTCAAGGGTTTCTCTATACCGTGTCAGATACTGTGCATCATTGAACTGCCGACACTATACCTTAAACTAGAAAAATCTGGACATCACGCAAACACTCATATCACAGGCGAATCACAGGTAATGACTTACTGACTAATATTGCACTATACAGAAAAAAAACTATTCTAAAACGTGGCTAGAAACCATCAGGTACTATATCACAGATTGTAAGGTACAAATTGCTTGGTCAATTTCAAATCAGGACATCACGACACATATTTGTTTGTATAAATACAAAAAAAATTATAGTCACACTATCTTAATATTGCTCTTGAGCCAGACTTAAATTCGTTCTTGAAACAATTTTATCTGCTTGGCAACTTACACCTTGATATCTTTTACGTGATATATGCCTATGGTTTTTCCAGCTAACGTTTCGAGCTCGTACATATTTCTACCTACAGGTCGAACCACTCTACATTGGAGAAACTTCTTACAGAATTTAGCATTTATATTTTTCCCAAAATTGCTTTGTACGGTGTTTCTCCTGTAGACCTCTTGTCCGGGTACAAATTTAACCATTCGTGCTCTCCGGTTATACCTTTCGGCGCTTTTTTCATAGGCTCGTGTCATATTTTCTTTTATTTGACTTCGTAGCAGTTCCATTCTTTCATTCGGCTGGGATAGTATTTGATGATCTGTAACGGATTGAAGTTTTTGGGCCAGTTTGTAATCTGTTCCACTCAAATACATGTGATGGCCAAATAAAGCAAAAAAGGGTGTGAACCCAGTGGCAATGTGGAATGAATTACGCAAAGCGCAATCTATCTCCGACAAATAGAGATCCCAATCTCTATGGTCTTCTTTAAGATATGCCCTTATGGCTGCTAAAATGCTCTGGTTCACACGCTCTGACGCGTTGCTGCTGGGTTGGTACACTGGCGTTTTTATATGTTGAATTTTGTATGTGTTGAGCAGATTTTGAAAACTTTTTGACACAAACTGCGCGCCGTTGTCAGTATGAATTACTTCAGGGACTCCGAACTTGTGGAATACTTCATGAACGAGAAATTCTATCACGTTTCCGGAGGTGGCTTCTTTCATGGCTTTCATTAGGGTGTACTTCGTGAAGTGATCTAGGACTAGAAAAATATAGCAATTACCAGATTTGGAACGCGGATATTTGCCTAAAAAATCTAGATATAGTTTCTGGAATGGCCTCTCTGTAATAACCTGGCTTCCAATCTCTGGCCGAAGATTCAGATTATTTGGCTTGATTTCTTTGCAAATTTGACAATTTTTTATGTACGTTTTAACCTGTGTTGTTAATTTGGGCCAATAAAAGAATCTCCTTAATCTTTCTACTGTTTTGGCCACCCCTCCGTGTGCTGAAGTTAAACTATTATGTGCTTTATCGATTAAAATTTGAGTTAGGTTCGGAGGAATCCACATTTTCCACTGGGTTTCGGTTTCTTCACCACGATTGAATTCCATTCTTTTGAACACATATCCATCCTCTATTTTCAAATCTGGTAAGCTGTCTTTATTTTTGCTTATGTGCTCTATTAAATCTAAATATTCTTCACTTTGGAATTCAGTTTTTTCAAAATCAAAGAGATCATCAAAATCTATCTCATCCGCATATCTGCAACTATGTTTTCAGAGCCTTTTCTATGTTCAATTTGGAAATCAAACGCTTGCAGCTGAAGTGACCAACGGGTTAGTCTTCCGGTCAAATCTTTTAGGGACATTAGCCACTTCAGGCTAGCGTGGTCCGTAACTATAGTGAACGGCATTAGCTCTATATAAGGGCGAAACTTTTTTACTGCCAACACAGCCGCAAGACATTCTTTCTCTGTCACACTGTAGTTTTTTTGACAGGGGTTCAATTTTTGGCTATAAAAGGCTATTGGGTGCTCTTCGTCTTGATCATTCAGCTGATAGAGAACGGCGCCGACTCCGTAATCACACGCATCGCACTGTAGCCAAAACCTCTTTGAAAAATCAGCATGCCTCAACACTGGAGCTGACGTCAAAACCTTTTTTAAATTTTCAAATGACTCGATCGCCTCAGGCGTCATCTCAAACTTTTTTGCCTTTTTCAGCGTATCGGTCAATGGGGCAGATATTGAGGCAAAATCTTTAATAAATCGGCGATACCAGCCGGCCGTCCCTAAAAAGCTTCGCACTTCTCGTGGCGATTTCGGTACTCGGATTTCTTTAATTGCTCTAATTTTCTCGGGGTCAGTTTTCAGACTCCCACCACCAATTATAAAGCCCAGATATTTCAGCTGCTGAAAACAGAACTGAGATTTCTTCAGACCAATTGTGAGATTTGCTCTCTTTAAACAAGACGCAACCTCTTTCAAAATTTGCAAATGCTTTTCAAATGTGTCTGCTATCACCAGGAGGTCATCTAGATAAATAAAAACATTTTCTTTCAGCTTCTGTGGAATAACCTTGTCCATGAGCCTGCAGAGTCGCTGAGCAGCGTTACAGAGCCCGAAAGGCATCACACGAAACTGATAGAGTGGCCGACCTGCTACGGTAAATGCTGTATATGGCCTACTTTCTATGTCCAGTTCTATTTGCCAGAAAGCAAATTTCAAATCAACGCTACTTATAAAATAAGTTTCGTCAATTCTGCTTAAGATGCCATCTATGTTTTGCAAAGGATAAGCATCTTTAATTGTTAGATTATTTAGCTTTCTCGCATCTAGGCAGAATCTATTTTTGCCTGGTTTCCTGACAACTGTTGTCCTATTTGACCAAGGGCTTTCACTTTCCTCTATAACTTTTAACTCAAGCATTGTATCGATCTCTTTTATCTCTTGCACAGCTGGAGATAACGGATAGTGCCGATCTTTAAATGGTACTGCACCTTCAACTAACTTAATCACATGTTTTTCTAACGACGTGCACCCTAGTCCCTCCTTTTCGAAAGCTGGGAACAGTTTGACGACTTCATCTAATTTCTTTTGTTGCTCTGACGTCAGTATATGAGGATTAGACTTATGATCATTTACCTTAAAATCCTCTTGCACTTTTTCTATATTCACCTCTTCAGCCTCAAAAATTTCTGGGGCTAGTTGAAATACTCGCCAAAAATCTACGCCTAAATATGCCTCCTGTTCCAAATCTGGGCATAGATAATACGTTACTTGCTCAGTTGTATCCTTAAATGTAGTAGCTAGATCTATTTTTCCTATAAGTCGATGTTGTTTACCTGCAGCGGTCGACACAAATGAAAATATTGGCTTAAAACTAATGCCTAACTTTTCTACTAATTCTCTACATCCCTTTCCTAGTAAACTCACCGACGCTCCAGTGTCTAATAAACCTCTGATATATATATTTCCTACATTAATATTGGCAAAAGCTCGAGAATCGTTTCGACTGTCCACTCCTTTTATCGTTTCAATTACCAATTTACGTAATTTCCTTTTTTCTCTAAACTTATTTCTTAATTTTCTAATTCTATTCGAAATTGGTTTATTAAATGTTAAAGCATTATTAAATATTCCTGCTCTAACCAACTCATAATTTTGTTTCCGTTCTTCTAAACTATACCTATGACGCATTTCCGGAATAAATTTATTAAAGTTTCTGACTATTTTAATTAAATTTTTGTTTTTTTCTGTTAGTGTATCGCACTCTGAGGGTTCTCTATGGAACGATGGCCCCTCGCTGTTGCATCGCCCCTGGAAAAATTTCTATTTTTGCAATCTGTGCAGTTTGGAGATATAACTTCCGGCTTACCACACCCGTAACAGAACACTGTCCTCTCGACAGAATTGCAATTTTTATATAAGTGGCCAATCTGTCGGCAGTTCCAGCAAACGGGCGGATTTCTGGGAGTTTGATTTTGTATTTGGCCCGAATTAATCGCTGCTACTTCTTCATATCGCTCCGGAAGGTTTTCAAAAGTCTCAATAGGCTTCTCAACAATTTCATTGACATGCCTGGGATAGCGGTTTATTTGGACTGTCGCCGGAGTGCTTCTAGTATCTCGTCGGCAAAATATTTTTGCCGCCTCGACACATTCTTCGCGCAATTCTTCCACTGAAGTTACAGCAATAGGGTACACTCTGGCTCTTATATCTTCTCTTAAGTTCTTTTTAATAATTTTTATCATTTCCCTTTCAGGTATTGATATATCTAGACGGGACCTCATCTGTGACATTGTGAAAAAAAAATCGTCGATACTCTCACCTTGGTTTTGCTTTCTTTCGACTATGTCACTCATCAGCTCAAAACTGGATCTGGTGGACTGGTATTGTTTTAATAGAGCCTCCTTGAGAGTGGTCCACTCTGTGACATAATTCACTTTTATGAAGAGCCAATACCATCTTTCTGCCGCTCCTTTGACCAATAGGTGGAAATTGTCCAGTACCTCACTCCAGGAGACTTTATATTGCCGCTGCAATCGCTCAACACGAAATACAAAATCTTCCACCGCCAATTTACTGGTATTGCCATCAAATTCTACCCCCCATTTGTCGATACGTAACTTCTGGTGGTTTCTATTGCTGGATGTGTGATGATGCTCAGAAGAGGCTATCGAAGACTGGTCAGAATTTCTCGGCGATTCCTCAAAATGGATGCTGCTGCTGTTTCTCCCCGGCCCGATTTCTTCACGGAGTTTCTTGTTCTCTTGTTGGGTATGTTGTAGTAATAAACTCATTTTACTCACAGTAGCTGTTAATTCTGCCATTTGTCTTCTCACCTCGTGAAGTTGGTTTTGCTCAATCGTACCTCTAGGCGGTTCTTCCCTGCGCATTTCATGAACGATCTGCTGTGCCCTATAATTTTCACGCTCGTTTATTTCTCTTTGAGCCGCAGCGCTTGTTGAGGGATAGTCCGACATAATGGTACCTGACTTATCGATTATTTGCGGGACTGAACTTCCTGAGGCCTCATTCATTTTTACTATTTTATCTGTACTAGCTTTCTGGCTGGATATATCGGTATTATAAACTTTCTCGCTCTCATTCGACTCTGTCCTGTTCAGATCAAATTGAACCTCTCTACCCCTTTTCCTTGTATCGTATGGACTTCGTAACATAGCCTACTGAACGAATAAATAAACGTCGGTTTCCCTTTTTTACTAAATAAAACTAAGATGGATGGTTAGGCGTAGAAACTAAATTTCTGAAGAATTAATTTTAAATTTATCGGTAATAAATAGATAATAAAACTATTTTCCTACAAAAACTATGCTTTAACTCAACACTGCTACTTGCTATTGCTAAAAAAGGCTATATGTGTAGGCTATATCTATTTCTATTCTATTTTACTAATTTTATTCACTTGTTGTAGACAAATTTAAAATTTTAACGCTTTCAATCTTATGGTATTCAGGTTTCTCAATCTATCATTAAATATGGCATGAAGGTGACCAGCGCTCGTCGAAGTGGTTATTAAGATATTTATATCAAAGTGTCATTCGCAATACGTAAAGCAAGGTGAAACAAAAGAAAGAATTAATTCGCCAATAATTACCTCATACGATCTTAATGCTACATAAATTTGCTTAAGAGATTATGAGGTTTTCCTTTCTGCGGCGGCCCTTGATACTACAGTCCCTGTAAATCTAATTAAATCACAGGCGGTTATCAAAGCTACCACCCCAACGAAGATTATATATTGACAGACTTAAGCTGAAACTACTCTAAATAATTAAACAAAAGAAAATGACACAATACGATTACACCCTATACTAAAGAAGAAGGTTGTTAAGTTATCAATATCATTTCCCCTAGGTATTCGTCAAACTCCTCGCTTCCCCATAAATTCAACTCTGAAGCTTTTCCATACAACCTTTGGCTAAGATAAAATATTACAAAGGGCTATAAATTGGATTCAGACTAATTTTACGGTTGGCGATTCGTTTGTTGGGCTATTACTGAACTCTAATGGACTATTGTTTCGTGCTTAGTTGATCTACACGTTACTTTATGTTCTACATTGGACGCCATTTATGGCGCAAAACCTAACTGCAAAACTTTATTTCCTTTGGGCGCCATTTATGTTGCATCCGTAGTGACCAATGAGGTTTCCGACCAGCTCAATTACGGTAAACATGTCCCAGCGGGTTCCAACCCTCTCATTGGGTACGCTGCACATAACAAAACTGAAAAAAACTCACATACCAAATACAAGACTACCACAAACATATTGACGAATGACCTTTTGCTCTTCATGTAGGTAGGGATGGAATGTCCTACTTAGCCCGCCCAACCGTGTCACAAATTTCTTTTCCGTTTCTCACAATTCATTTTTGTGACCCGCCTCCCACCCGACTTCTCCTTCCTTTTAACTCACCTTCATGCCATTATTGTTACTTTATTCCATACACATTATGAATTCTATTTTCTAAAAATCACATTTAAACATTTATTATTAAAAACAAAAGTAAATCTTATATCTATACAATTTTTTTTTATTGCCACTCAAACTACACTAACTGATATTTAAAGAATTCTATATACGCCCAAAAAAAAAACTATTTAACCTAAGCAATATAACAATACTTATTGTAATTAAAATCTTTCTCTTAAAATTAAAACACTATCAATACTCTAAAATTTCCTGTTTTTTTATTTAGCGTTTGTATTCTTTTTTTTATGTGTTTTCAAGACTTTTAACTCTGCACTTAAATTTTGGTATATTTTCTTACTAATTTTAATTTTCTATTTCCGTTTTATATCTTTTTTTCTAGGTTCCACCTACTTAGCAAGGCTCGCCTCAACCAATCTTTAGCAATTTTAATTTTTGCGGGACAAATGGACACCTAAACCCTACCCTGAAGGAGCTCCCTAAGGCTAGTGATGTATCAGCCGAAGAATAATATTATAAATCTTAACTTGTATGAAAATTATTTATAAATAAACTTTGATGAAATGAGCCTCACTATTGTACATCTTTTTTTCTGTGGAACGTAGGAATGCATAAATTCCATCTACCGGATTATTGTGGGACTATTATCTCTATCAAAAACACACACCATACAATCGCTAAATATTCATTGCCTAACATACGGGAAAAAAACTGTTATACACTTACACACAAACTTTTCAATACAAAAGCTTAAAACAAACAAAACGCACTCTGACGTAACCGAGACTAATATACTTTTGGCTTGTGTGTTCTTGTTTTTTTATATATATACATATTTTTGCTGATTGATGGGTCTATAAGGACCTTTATATTTGTATGTTGCGTTCTGGACTTATCACAGGATTTAAAAAATATGCAAAAGGTTACCTGGCTATTTTTAGGACTTGCGCTGAGATTTGGGGTTTCCTCTTAGGATTTCCTCCATTCGGCTTTTACTTATCTTGCGCCTTATTGAATTTTCCTCTCGCACATAAATATATAGCCAGCTGTATCATAAATAATGAATTAAGTGTTGAAGTACACTTTTCTAGGGCCACTAACTTACGTTTTTTTTGTTCCTTTTCTCAGGTTCTTTACACCAAAAAAACTACTCCTGCACTTTTAAGTCCCAGATCCTTCGGTCACTATTTGCACACACTATCCATTTAAAACAAATATATATATAAATTTAATACCTTGTTACAACCAAACTAACAAATTTTTTTTTTTTTTGTTTTTATACTAACGTTTTTTTTCAGATTAGCTTTATTTCTATTTTTTTATACAATATTTTTGCACTGGTTGACTCTTCACTATATCTTATTTTATTTATTTATTTTACTGTGTACACTTTGACTGATTTGCAACTTCTGATCTGTATTGAAATTCCTCATTCCCAATGGACCAGTTTCTTTTCCATCAATTTTCCAATTTTCCCGAAGGAAAATTTACTTTTCTCCCGCCTATCCATCCATCTTTTTTCTGCCTTGAGTTTCTAGAATTTTCTACATAAATTTAAATATATTAAAACCTCAAACCAGTTTTCCTAATTAACTGTGTTTCTACCAAAAAAAACAGACAACTTATATTCTTTTTGATTTTTTCCTTGATCCTCGCCATTTTCCTATCCCATTTGTCCTCCTATAGCTTTTCTTCTACCAGGTTGTCATAAAACTTAAGCAGTCGGCTTTTCATTACTTTGCCGCATTTTTCAATCCAACCGTCTTCGCTGGGTTTGTACCATGGTGGAAAAAGTATACAGGTGACCGTGTAATGCCAGCTGATTATTTTTTTGCTCTGGTAGTTTTGTGTATATGCAACGCCAAACACGTGTATATTTTTTTGACAAGCATTATCTAGTTTTTTGTTGTAATGTTGTGTTTGTTACCCTTACGCGGTCACCCGTACTCTCATTTCACCATGGTTTGTACCAAAGCGAATTAATATCAAGTGGCCTCATCATCAAAACAACACACATACAAAGTAGGTGTAGGACTATTTTTATTTGTGCTTTGACAGTTCGGGTTAAAGTTTTTCTCTTTTCTTATATAGAGTTTGACTGATTGGGTGTAATCAGCTGATGATCATCTGTGATGATAGGGCTACCTGGTACTGAATTCGCCTTGGTTTGTACTCTATGAATGAAAATACCGACCCTGGTTTTATTTGCCGCCTTGTTTTACACTACAAATTACACTACACACCGTGCTAGCACCAATAAATTATTTCATATAAAAACAACAAACCTGACAGATAACATGAACGCAGCCACAAATAAAAAAAACGAAGAAATCTGAGACAGCCCAAGAAGACAATGAGGATAAAAATCAAGAAAAAAAGTCCGTTAATGGTCTGACAAATGGTCACTTTAATGGTGAAAAGACGGAGGTTGCTGACAGTGAAGAACCTTCTCAGTATGAGCTTTTTATGTGTACTGGTGATCCACGCAACTGCATGTTCATGACGAAGGAAACGTAGATCGTCACACGTGGGTGTATTTTTATACAAATGAAGATTTAGAGGATTTAATTGAATCTCTGAATCCTTTAGGAATTCGAGAGTCGGATTTACGTGGTCAATTGACAACGCTAACAGATCTTATTCAGGAACACATAAAAAATTGTCCTGTCGACATGCTAAATATAGATTCGAAACAAATACAAAAATATAAGAACTACATGATGAATGACACTAATCGGAAATATAACAATTCGAATTTCGGTTTCCCCCTCGATAGTGCCGATCTAAATGAAGTTATGTACGGGTCACTAGTTAAACATATTTTGCAATTTGCAAGTGAAATTTATACCGGAGATTTGGGACGTCTTAAAGTTAAAGATATGGAAAAATGGAGAAGGGATATGTACAACAGTTGCTACGACCCACAAGCTAAGTTGCAATGGGGTTCACCTAAACCAAGCACAGCTGCGGCTGAAGAAGAAAATGTGTGAAAATGTGCATTGATTTGGTTCATTGCAACCCAGCATACATCTTGCCCGCAACAATCTTTGCATATCTATACAAACTATACTATCATCCATATTGTTTAATTTATACATAAGACTTTTCGGACTTGTCCTTTTATGGGTACATATTCAATTATGCGATCATGAATAAGAATGCAGTAAGCTGATGTCTTTGAGACAATATTTGTAGCTGTTTCAAATTCAATTTTTATATCAATTGGTCCGTTATTGAGCGATTCGTTTTGATGGCTGACATCTACTACAATAATCGGTGCATTATTTTTAAATTCTTGAGCAGTTAGAAGCGGTTGAGATTCTCTCATGTAATAGCTCTGTTGAAATCTTAAATACATATCATATAGAATTGCATAGCGTTCATTTTTAAATTTGATATTTAGGTCATCATATGGATATGACACTGAATTTAAATGTATATTTAAATTTGTCAGGTCACAATGAACAAACTTATTTTCTTGTTGAAAAGCAATCAATACAAAACGGGGTCGTTCTCTACTTGCAGCTAATTTAACATTCCAGATATGACTTGTTCCTGTATTAAGTTGTGGATTTACATGACAATACCAACTACGGAATGCCATCGGTATAGAAGCACCATTGTTAACAATTTTTATCATATTCAACTTGCTAAAATCAGATAATTGTACATGTGGAATTCTCCATGAGATGAGTGAAATTGAAAGTTTTGCTTTTTCTGTGGAAACGCTCGAGTGTACAAGATCTTCATCGTTCTTATTACGCAAGAGTATCAATTCATGTTTTCCATTTAGTATGACTTTGTTGTAGTCTTCAGCGAAACCCAAAAGCATTTTTAAGGGTACATAAAAGTTAAAATATCCATTAACAAGTTTTAAATCATCAATTTTATTCCAGCCAGCATTCTGCATTACAGTGCTTTCCGTTGGTGATAAAGAACCCAAATTTTTTATGGTACTTGTACCTCCTAAATATCTTGTATGATCAATTTCAATACCATTAAGTTCATAACGAATTTCATCAAAGAGATATGCAACAAAGTTGTTTTTTAATTTAAAGTTGTCTGTAGATGTGGAGGTTTTCTCATCTACAACAGATCCCTCAACATATATATAACTTTCACTAGGTAACACATACAAATCTTGATTTTGAATTGAAATGCGAATTTCATCATTATTGTTGTAGGATTGTAGGTATGGCACATATGTATGATAGTCCTTTTTGATTATATTTTCATCAGATAAGGGTTTATCTAAGACATTTATAATTGAACTCATTTTGCCTTCAATTTAAAATTCAATGACTTGAGAAAATTTTTATTTGCTGTCGTTAGAGTTTTTTGATGAATTGACCTCTTTAATTGTGGTTTAGGTCGTAATAATATTTTAGGTTCGTATGCTGATGGTGTTGTTGTTGTTGCTATATTCTGTGATATACTCGAGTTGAATATTAGCATTATTTAGTTGGTCTTAAATGAATTCGTATTGTGTTACGAACCTTACCGCAGTGGCAGATGCCTTACCGTATGTGATGCTCCCGACTTGCTCATTTTGGCCTCTTTCTCATTTAGGGGTGATTCAATAACCCACACCACATAGCTGATTCGCACAATAAAAAAAACGGTAAAAACTACTGATCAACATAGCCTTAGCTATAAACAAATTACTGAATAAAATAATAAAAAAAACCCGTAGTATACTAAGGTGAACAATAATTAAAACCTGGACAGATGTGACGCCCAGTACGTCTTTGCCCTGACCCTACCTACGTCATTAAGTTTATTTCTAAACGACCCCTTTTTCCGTTTTGCTTTCACCAACAACTTACTTACGACTACGGCTTAGTCCATGCCGAACATAGTGTATCTGAAATCCTTTAAAATTCAAATTTAGTAACCGCCAAACATTTTCCTTTTTAATTTCAGTACATAATTTATTATCAAATATTCCTAATTATACTTAAACTAATTTGGTTGACTTTAAATTTCAATTTCTTTTCTGATCCTAATATAACAAAAATTTAAAAGTTTAAAAAAAAAATTATTCAAATAACAGTAAGTTTAGCTTGAAATTATTTACCAAAATCCATATGGATTACCAAAAACAAAACATATTAACAAAACCCTGTATCTTCAAATGGACGCGGTAAAATTACTAACAAAATATACTAACTACTACCTATCGAACAGTAAATTTTCTATACCCTATCGTAAAGGATCGTACTGGCTACTATTTATATGGCTTTGATGTAAATCTGTTTATTCTTTTTGCCTGTAACCTAAATTCGTTGATTTTTCTTTCCCTAAAAGAGCTCTCTGAGGGTGAAATTGGTACAGCAGAAAAAAAACCGCTAACCGATACAGTTCAAATAAAAAAAAAACTAGCACGAACCTTTTCACAAAAATCAAATTAGAACATAAAAAATACTAATTCCTATCTTACTCTAACATGCACTTACATATATCTTAATATTTCTAATTTATCCTAAATTACAATTCCTTACAATTCGCTATTCTTTCTATATATATATTTTTTTTATTTTTATTTCTTTTGATTAGATTTGGTTATGGGTGTATTTTTAATAATGCCTACAATTCTTTTTTTTTTAATTTTTATTTCCTTTTTATTTTAAATAAGTTTAGAAAGGGTGGTTCCGGTCTTTGCTACCTTCATTTGGCTTAATACAGCTTTTACTTTATCCGCCGGCAGGTTCTTGGCACTGATTCCAGCTTTACCAACATAACCTTGCCAGGTGTTATTTTGCCTTTCTGGGGTGCCACTTTCAAATGTCTCACTTTCTTGTTAAATTAAAAATAATTATTTCCGCCTGTTTTATTAGCTCGTTTTAGCTATCTTACCTTTTTAAAACACCTTCTTCCTATACGGTAGACACTATGCTGCGTCAGATCTATATTTGCGCCTCTGAAATATGCCACAAATCTTCTCCCGGAAACCACGCGATACCGACTACACAAGCCTTTTTATTTAAATACAATTAATGACGAAATTCAAAATTTTTTTATTTAAACTCACTTACTTTGTCCTTTTTTTTATGTACCAATTTTTTCTTTGGTTTTATTTATAAAGTCCAAAAAAAAGTACTTTTACTTTAAACACTGATTATTATACTGATTATTAATCGTTAAACAACTCTCACAAACAAAACAACAAGAACAGCATAAACCTGATCGTACCGTTTCAGTTTATTTTTGTAATTTATTCTATACCAAAACGCTCTAAGTTCAATGCCCAGTCCCTTTGTCCTTGAACTTAGGTTAACGCTTCAAAAGAGTTCCATAGTTTTCTCTTTATTTCATGTCCCAAAAAAAAACTTTTTCATTAATACAAAATATGGTAACCTTCCATTATACTTATTCATGCAGCCCTGTTTTGCCTTGATTGTACCTTCACACAAACATCAAAATTGACAGATCAACAATTACAATAATAGAGAATTAAGTAAAATTTAATCCAAACAAATAAAAATAATAAAAATACAACAAAAATTGGAAGAAAACCACAACCTAAAAAAAAACAAAAGGAAATCTGTCTTAGCAGAACAGCAACCACATAAGACCCCCGAACAAACATTTTGGTGAATCACCCCGAGACAAACTGGGCTAAGTCGATCATTTTACTCCCGCAACAATTGTTATTTCCTCTCCTCGGAAATTAATTAAATCACCGTGCTGATCAACTACTCGTAGAGCTAGTGAACTTATCTCTCTGGAGTTCACCGGTAAATAGATGAGATTTCGAGGTATCTCATCTATTTATTGCCTGGAGGCACATTAATCGGAAATTCATGTAGTGTATGAGCCTTGAAATTATTCATATATGTATTAACAGCGATACTACTTTCAATTCGCAACAGATTCACCTTGAAAATATTAACTGGAAGATCAGAATAATGATCAACGTTTGGAGTTAGGATTTTACTATTGAATCCCATTAGTTTTCCAATTGTATTTTCTTTATTAAAATATATTGCATCCTTAGAGCTGTTGACTTTAACTTGCATTGTATTGTTATTGGCTTCTATAAAAATTCTATTTTCTGGATTGTAGCGTTTATATTGTTCCTCTATATAAACAACAATATCATTCAATTCATAAGATCCAATTGGTATTTCAATCACATTTTCACCTATATGAAACAAATTGTTGTAGACATCAACATTTGGGATGCTATTATATGAATGAAAATCAGTTAGAGCACACTCATATGCCCCATTTAAATCAATAGGTGGGAAGTAATTAGCAGATAACTCTGATGAGTTGGAGCTTAGAGTAAGTGTTATTGACGTTATGACTGTCTGATTACGAATAAATAAGTTCAACACAAAATTGTTTATAAAAAGGATTTACATATTTATTTCATCTTTTTATTTTAAATTTACATTATAATCTTAAGTACTAAGTATGTATGTATAATAATTGCTGATAATGTTTCAACTATAATATTTCATCTTTACTTATCCATGAATTGTGATCGTTACTAAATCCTAACCATTTAACAAATGCTTTGGCTCCTCTGGTTTTAATAATCTTTTCAACTAGATATGTATTAGGAAATCTTGTTTTTAAAAGTTCTTCATCATAAAATCCACCTTTAATAGGATTTCCACGATAATCTTGAATAGATTTAATTGTGAAAATTTCTGTTGTCCAATTTGGAGTATAACCTTTTTCAAAAATATGCTTATATTTGCTTATGCGCACATGATCACCAACATTATATTTCGATATTTTATACATTTTCAAATGACTGTATACTGTATTCAATAATTTTTTCTCATTTGAAGAGTTGACTTTAATTGGAGCCATTTTAATGGTACGATGAACTTTTCTATTATATGATTCTAATAGATCTTTGTAGATATCAAGCCAATTATATGTACCATTAAAACTAAATTCTTTCCACATCATCCCTTTTAATGTTCTATTAAATCGTTCTACTATTGATGCTTTCATTCTGCTATACGTTGAATAGTGATTAATTTTGTACTTATCCATAAATTTTCCAAAGTGTTTATTGAAAAATTCTTTACCATCATCTCTTTGTAGGTTTTTTGGTACTCGTCCCAATTGAAAAATATCTGACATGGCTTGGGTTGTTTCAAGTGCAGTTTTTGTTTTAAGTGGTACTGCCCATGCAAATTTGGAGAATGTGTCAATTACAGTTAACGAAAATCTTTAATTTTTATTGTCCATAGAATAATTTTCCATTTCAACTAAATCAGCTTGCCAAAGATCATCTATTCCTTTCATCACAACTCTACGACGTAAAAAAGATATTCGAGCTTGTTTATGGAGTTCATTTACTAAGAATTATTTTCGATGTGTTGTGATCTATTTGATACACTTTTAGCTATTGACACAAACATGTAATTTTCAAATCTATAAATCTTCTCATTAACTTTTCTTTTGTATACTTTCAACAAATTTTTGTAAATATCCGTCTTCCAAAAATTGTTTGATTTTGGAAATAGTTTCTTGCATTTTCTTATTCTCTTCCAACTGTAATATTATTGCATGTTGTAGCATTTCGATTTGAGTTCTTAAGGCCGTGTCAGATACAACTTTGTCGCTTTGCGTGACGTTTCTAACTTTGATAGAAAAGTGTAAAGCGAAAGGTGTATGACACAATGAAAACTTTGACAACACTCGCGCATTGCTCGTTTACCAAAAAAGTAGTTGATAATTTTGCTATTTATTTATTTTTATTTTTTTTATGAAAATAAAAGTAAATTATGTTGTTTTACGATTTATTATAAATAAATAAATGGCACATACATATTTACCTCTTATTAAAACAGATTCAAACGCACGATATGTTTAGTTTGGCAATATAATAAAAGAAAATTATTCCAGCTGATTGTCAAAGCAAGCAAAAAGATGAGAGATGCCGAACTTTTCGCTTCACGCTGCGTTAAAAGTGCTTTATGTAGCATGTTTCGTATAAGTATGTATATTTCATCTTATATGTCAAAGCGAATCTGTAACGCAACGCGAAGCAAAAGTTTTATCTGACATGGCCTTTAGAGTATCATGAATATTGTTGTTATCTTCCTTAAAGTATTTTAATAGCTTGTGTTCTATTTCTTCGATTTGAGTTTGCAGAAACAATTTATTGATAACATCGTTTTCTTCCACAGATTTTGCCACATAATAATCCTGATATGCTTCAAAACAATAAAAAAGGATCTGTAAGACAAGGGCTAAAGCATACAATCTTTTAGCTATATTCTTTAATTCACACACACACTATTTCAAAATCTTTTTTCCGACGGCATTCTTTAATAAAAAATTTTTGCTAAAATGAATTTTTATCTAATAATCGATGGTGGATATTGAAACTAATAATCTTCCCTAACCTATTCAATTACCCTAGAGAGATAAAAGAACCTGTCAAAAGACAGTTCACGTGACTGGTTCGCCAAGGGTTCAATTGAGATAATTAAGATACCCAGTGATAGGTTCTAGTCCCAAACTTAAGCTACTTGTCATGTGATGGGCTCTTAATACTAGTTAAATTACTGTACTGCAAACAAATGATTTTAATTTGGAACAAAATCTGCTGTATAATGAAGGAATTTTCCTATCATTTTTGTTCTAGTTTTGTGGTGTGACTATTTTCACCGGTTACAACTCAGGAAGATTTTGTACCATTCCCATTTTCACTAGTCATACAACAAGTACATTCAAAACAATTGGTATAACATTTCCCTCAGAGCAGTTAAACTTAAGAGTTCTATGTATTTTATTTGAAATGAATCCTTGTTGAATACATTGTTAGATATTTCTAAAGTTAGTGAGCTACATCTTATATATAAATAGACTACACAATTTTGTCGTACACTTTTAAGTATCTTATTGTCCACCAATATTAATGAAACATACATATATGGTTAAAAAGATATTTGTGTATAGATGTCCGTAATATATTTTTTTAACCGAAAATCCTCAAAATTCCAGAAGCTCTCCAGAAATATCCCCGTTTGAATTTCGGTCATCCGGCGATCCTAGTATTTGTTTTATTACTTAAATGCGTTATTAATTTAATTTGTTTCATGCTTTGAATTTTCTTGGTTTCTACACAAAATGATAAAGCATTTCGATAATTGTGTAATCTTGATGGTATTTTAAGTCTAATCTAATAACAATTAAGTTATTAAATTTCTATGGGTCTAATCTAATATGTATCCAAATGTTTGTAAATGATGTAAGGTTCCCTTTCATCATCTAAATTAAAATTTTATGAATCTTCAACCAATGAAGAATGGAATATGGTAGGTAATAACATATACCATAGTCATACAAGTTGTTTACAACTAAATAACTTAGATAATTTGATTTATTTGTAAAGTCCTGTGTTACATCATAGTACTACATTTGAATGTAGTACATACTTTTCCAACATATTCATAATCATCCTTACTATATGACTAATTAGTAATCATTTTTTCGAAACTAATTCAGATGATTACACGAGGAGATGATACCTGTACATATAATTAAGTAGAATTCATTGACAATTCAGTTATTTCGTTAGCAACGTCATCATATCGACCATCATCGTATAAAAAACCTTCTAGTGTGTTCGAACTTGATGACTTGATAATATAAATCGAAATTAGTCTATAAAATATAGTTTAGTAATGCGTTTTTTTCGGTCACTTTAATTTTCTTTAATATGACTACGCATAGATACATTATTATTTAAAAATTCTCTTATAAATATTCTAAATATGCATGTATATGTAGTACATATGTCTAATGTTGAATTAAAGGAATACTTAATATGATAACTGTAAGCAAATGGAATAAGCCTTTACAGTTATCTAACAATATTTGAGTTTGGTATATTCACTGATTCCTAAATACAATCGAAATCTGTACAAGTATACTATAAAAGGCCTATATATTTGCTTTTTTAAGTTCTCCCCTTATGTTTTTATTAAGACTATCTCATTATGGTATTGAATTCAGCACATGAATCTAATGGGAATATTTTGGTAGTTGACTTCGTATCAACCTGTAATTTAATAATATTCAAAAAGATATCGATTAATAATATTCCGAAATATATCTACAATTAAATTGAATTTTCAAGGATATGTGTAATAATATGAGTTTTAAAAATAGTACGTATTTATATATTCAGTTTCGGTATGGAATTAGTCAACAGATTTTACAGAATCTCATTCATAATAATAATTTGAATTTACATTAATTCAAATAATTGAACTAGAAAGCCTAAATAATTACTTTCATCTTAGATTTTACATTTATTTGTATAAAAAATTTTCAAACATGTAATCATCACAATCTCTATAATAAACACTTGCTTCTTTAATATTTTTAGAATGTTTTATTAAACGCTGGTGTTTTAAAACAACCAGCTTTACTCTGCACATCAAAAATAAAAAAATAAAAAAAACTAACCTTGTTTAGCAAATCAGTATAAGAAAATGTATGTATTATTAAGTAATATACATACATATGTACGTTCAATGACACGCTTCAGAAAAATAAAACAAAACTCAAACAATAGAACACATCAATACAAAGATCATCTATCGATCACAGCATACTAATACAATCTACTACTTTCCAGCGGCCAAGAGAAAAATTAACTTATAAAATCCCTACTTGATAAAATATTTAATGTAAAGAAATATCTTTGTATATCAAATAAACTCATTAACATTATTAAAAATATCGGATGTAAAAGTGATAGAAATAATTAATGTTCCTGTCTTCCATGTATAGGTATAAGCCTTCAAATTAAAGAACAACAACCATGTAATAAGTATATTGATAGACCTTTCACCCTGAAAAATATAACCGTCGAATACTAAAATAAATTTTCTCAGTCATGAAAACCTTCCATGACTTCCTCCCAAAAAAATTAATCTTCTGGTCCTCGTGTAGATCTCATTGTAAAACAATCACACAAAGTGATAAAAAATAGTGATGTACATGCACAACAACTACCACTATAAGCTCAAAACTATACAATCTTTATCTGTAAAGTTCAAATAATAAACAAAAATATCCAAGTCAGCAGAATTAAGAATACATAAAAAAAGTTTAAAAGAAAAATTAATATGTACAACCTCAAAAAGAAATTTATATACATACATAAACAACAACCTACAAAACCGCAAAATTTATGTAGATATTAGATCGATCACAACAGACATATATCGTATACACACACTCAGCCCAACACACACCTACAACAAAGTGATGACGTAATACTCATACACAAACATAACATATATGTAATAAAATTTCATACTATGTATTGTGCAATTAAAATTCCTTTGTCTAGCAATACGAAACACTGTTTCTTAAATAAATAAACGAAGGTGCCATAACGACACCTTCGTCTCACCAACGAAGCAATAGTCGGACAGACAAAACCCCATAAAATAATAATGTCACCTTAACATCTATCTACAATTGTTACATTAAAATAAAGAAATCAAAATATCCATCACAAGTTCATTAACCTTATTCAAAAACTCTGGTTATCAATACTATGGTCCCAAAATATTGAACAACTGAAATGCACTTGTACATAAAAAAAACCTCTGCAAACAAAATACATATTTCAAATTTCAAATAAAATATATCGGCATATTTATTAGCTACACACAACTTCAAATCCAAACGATCATGCGAATATTTTGCAACAAAAAATGAATACAAACATAGAGCAAACACTTATTTGTATGTATTTACATGCATACATCAAATAAATTTGTAGATATGTACATACTTATGTACACATATTGCCAAATTTCATACCCATTCGATTGCGTACTCAGAACATTTAGTAGAACTTAACACAGCTTCTCCTCCCCTCTCACACTTCGATAACCACATAATGAAAATATACAAACCGTTTACCAACCGACTGACGTTGAGTCAAAAATGGACGGACACGCTTAAATAAATAGAAACAAAACATTTTAAAACTTTAAACATAAACAAATTGAATTTAACATACATAGAACAAAGATAAGCTTGACAAAATAAAAAAATTTCATCGTCCACAGTATTATAAAACATTGATCTAATCAAACGGATTTTAGCATAAACATTAAAAAATATGGAAGGTCACATACATGAGAACATTTTATACTACATATGTACATCACATGTCGCCCACAAAAACAATTCAAACTATTTTAACAACATACCTCGAAATCATGGACAGACTCAAATTCCTACATTCAGACATATAGAAATTCCCACAGACAGACAGAAATTCTCACGCTCCCCATACTTACACTAACAAATTGAAAAAACATCAAGCTATGAACATCTCACATACACAAATATATATTCTCACGGACAGACATCAATCCAGATGTAGAAATATGATTAAATTTATATACATAGCAACAGCAAGAATTCGCACGATCAGCACAAAATCAAGGGCAACACATTGTAAAGTTCAAATTGCGTAATATTGTGAAATTAAAATTTGACCTATCAAACACAAAAATAATAAAAGAGAATTGTAATATGTACATACATCCAGATATAAAAACAACCTCACATATACCTACATATATAAACAACAACTCACAAACAACAAAATTTATACAGGTACTAGATCGGTCACAACGTACATACATCACATAGACACACTCACACAACACAGAAACAGACATACACATTTGTTTATTTGTTTATTTAACAATTAAAATTTCAAATTTTAATTACCCAAATTTTAAAACTTCGGCAAAACTTCAAAGGAATATTTTGAGTGAATTTTGTGCAATGTCGCCCTACTGCGGGGTAGAATATTCAAAGAAATATACAAGATGGGTAGACATCAATCCACATGTACAGACTCTTAATGTAAACACAACCTCTAACCAATCCCCACCAACAAACAAAAAATTAGGATGATGACTCATTCTGCAACACATCCACCTGAATAAACAAAGCCATAAACATGATTCTGCAAAACAAATAATCAGACGGACATTTCAAATGATGACTCATTCCCAAAAAAATGCGCAGCTGAATAAACAAAGCAATAAACATGATTCTGTAGAACAAATATTCAAAGTATTATCCCAAGAAATAAACAAGACGGACATTTGAAACGACTTACACACATTCTTCACAAATCTAAAGATAAGAAAAAAGAAACACACACACACACCCCCCATCCCCCACACATTCACGCACCCACAGCCATGCACAAAGTAAATGTAAACACAAGCATCACAAAAAAATTATCAAGAACAAAAAAATAACAGCGACACAATAAACCCCGTAAGAACCCAAGTCGACTTTTTTATCTACAAGTTTGGTGACGTTGTCACCAAACTTGTCTACACTCTTTATTTCCACATATAATCTAAAACACTACCCAATCTCTCAATATGACCCCATCTAAGCCAATACTTTCAAGCTCCAAACTCACTACCCAATGTTTCAATATCACCCCATTAGAACCACATTGTCTATACTAAGCCAATTGTTCCTAGGTCACTATCTCAACACAAGCACAACCCACGAAGCAACGGAAAACATCCAGGGTCTATGGTAGGTATCGAACCCCACTCACCCACAGATTCACCCATATCCGAAATTCATATAACACAAAACATTATCTATAATATAATTTCACACTAACACTTTAACTCAATAATAATTCATCACAATTTTTTTACCAACATTTTGCCTACAGGGTACTTTCATTTTTTTCCCCAACGGGTATCAAATTACACTTTTGTTTATTTAACATTAAAATTTCAAATTTTAATTACCCAAATTTTAAAATTTTAATTGGGGCCATGTCCCCAGTTCCCTACTACTAACATTAAGGAATTGCTATGCGAGAGTGTGTCAAACGCCTTACTAAAATCTATAACTAATGCCAGAACATGATAATGTTTACTTAAATGTCCACTTACATAATTTGAGAAATTTCCTAAGATATGGTTTATATTTTTTCCCTTTTGAAACCCATATTGGTCACTGCTTATAATCTTGTACTTTTGCAGGAAATTCGTAAGCCTTCTTACAATGATTTCTTCTTTCTCTACTACAGATAGTCTATAGCTTGCTCAATGTTTGAGTTGACGAGTTTGGTTAGAATTGGTGTTAAGTATGCTGCATTTATTTTGAGGTCGCTTGGTCGGATTTTATATATACCGGGTGCTTTTCTTGTGTTTAAAGATTATAGTATCCGGTATATTTTCTTGTTCATTTGCTTGTTCTACGTAAATTGTGTTTTGTAGTGTACTAAAGGAGCTGTCTATTGTTTTTACATTACAAGTATGTAAGATTTTTTAACATTAGCACTAAAATTTACTGCAAAATTATCCAGAATAGTGTTTATATTTTCATTCTTAAAGTTTTTCGTTAGAAAACTGTCAATATTGGAAGATTTTTTCCCAATTATTTGATTTATTATTTGCCACGTTGTCCGTATATCAGATCTATTTTCAATAAATTTATTTTTAAAATAAATATTTTTTTCGTAAACTATGTATTTTCTTATTTACAAAATTTCGAAACGTTTTATATTCGTATTCATATGTTATATTATTTCGGTTGTTGCGCCATTTTTTAAAAAGTTTATCCCTAGTATCACAGTACTCAATAATCTCTTCGCTAATCCACGGATTTGCCGACCTTTTTCTTTTTACTTTCTTTTATTGCATTTCTATATATTTCGCTAAAACTTTCTTGAATTTTATTGTATGTATAGGCTATTTGTGCTTGTTCGCACCCCAATTTTTCTCTTGTATTTGTTTATTGATTTTGTAGTTATTTAGTTGTGGCCCCAAGCTAATTGTGTTTTCCTTTCCCTGATTATTTACTTCTTTAAAAACAGAGCAGAATAGCGAGTAGTGATCTGATATGATAGTTGCAAGGCATATTAATCACAGGTACCACCATTACTGCAACAAATACAACACCAAAAACACATGAATTTTGTTGGTAGATACACACCAGAAATATGTCCAATCCATTATCTGTGTGTCGTACACATTCATAATAACTCTCTCAAATTTACTAACACATGTACTGTGTTGATAGAAACATACCAGAAATATGTCAAAATCTATTGTCTCTGTGACGCACACATTCTTAAATTTACTAAAACATCTGTTCTTGTAGTGATACCTGTTTATTCTACCTTGGCTAGTTGTTATTACAGCTGCGTATTCTTTTTTTGTTGTTGAGTTTGCCTTTAGAAATATATGGTCTATGGTAGAATAATATAACAGGTAGCCGCATAACTAATACAAATGTACATTTGGGGTAGGAAGTGTCAAACTTTAATAGAGAGGGTACGTTTGTGTTTGTAGAACATAAGCAGCAAACATTCGTGTGGTATTGTGTGTGCAACATAGTTATTTCACATATACACAAAATTTGACAGTTCGTACCATGAAAAAAGCAAGTAAAAATATAATCAGCTGGCGTTCCAGGGCTACCTTGTATATTATTCTACCATGATATGGTCTATGCATGAGCTTGTGTTTCTCTTTACATCTTCCCGAGTACTCTCATCAATCATACAGTGTAAACCATTGCTCGTTAACATATTTAGCAAGGTGAATTAATTTTATCAGGTGGTGTTGAGTCTACAACAACACAATAACATTTGACATCAACGTATACATATTTTGACATACGAGCATCTAATTTGCGGAAAAAAGTAGAACAGCTTTGCTTATAATATCACCTGTATAAATCCACCTTGATATTTAGGTACGTTGTTGTTGTACTGTTGTTTTTGGAGATATCGATATTTATATCCCCAACAATCAATATTTCTGGCTTTTTCTTTATGTTGTTTATAATCACATCGATCTCATTGAGAAACAGTGGTACACTTTCGTGTGGGGGACGGTAGATTGAAAGTAGGGACAGAGCTTTTTTATTATTATTTACATCTATTTGTATAGTTTCAAAAGAGCTTGTGTTAAGGGATATATTATTGAAATTTAATTTTTCTGTAATATAAACTGCGCCGCCACCACCTCTGCCTTCTCTATTGAGGGGTGCTCATTTGTTTTTGTAAAAGCACTTAGCTATAGGATGTGTGTTTTAATACACTCAGCACTAGCAATACCCAGCAGCTAAAGTCACAACTAGTAACGCTTTGGGACAGTCATATTACTAGTTGTAATGATAGTAGTAAAAAAACGACAGTCATATTACTAGTTGTAACAAGACTAGTAACGTTACTGGTCAAAAAAGAGCAATCATTTTACTAGTTGTATCGAGACTAGTAACGATACTAGTCAAAAAAGGACAATTATATTACTAGTTGTATCGAGACTAGTAACGATACTAGCCAAAAAGGGAAAAAATTTTCAGGTATCGAATTTATATAAAACATATTTTTAGCTATTAAAAAAAAAAAAATAAGTAGAATGTGGCTCAGTGGGTAGAGTACGTGCCTTAAAGTATGAGGAATGTGTGTTCGTACCCCTGTTGAGCCAAAGTTTTTTTAAGAGTTACAAAACTCTTAATAAAAAAAAAACTAGTAAGCGCACTAGTTTACTATAACTAGGACTCCAACTGGGATATAACTGTATACAAATGAAGTAGTTGGTCTCCTATGACAAGCTAATGTTAAAATCGATAGTTCGATATATGAAAAAAGGATAGATAGGCAACTAGTCTGAAGCAAAAAGCAACTAGTATAGTTCCAACTACATACCAGTTACTTTGTCTGCAGGGTACGTGTGTTTGGCTGTGTGTTTTAATACACACACACAGCACTCAGCACTATCCCACTAAACCTGAGATTCGAAATAAAAGAAGGTTCGCTAAAACGAAGAATTTTCGAAACAAATTTGTTCGATAAATGCTCGTGAATCTAAAAAAAAGATTGTTCGCATATGCGAGCTTTTGTCGATAATGTTGCGACAATAAGCTCAATTGCCAAATTTCATAAAATGTGAATGTTCGCAGCATCGAAATGTGTCTCGATAAGAAGCGCAATTGCCAGATTTCATAAAATGTGAATGTTCGCAGCATTGAACTATTTTCGATAATTTATCGAATGTGTAATTTACATTCATGTGTGCAATAATTGAATAGAAAACAATTTGCCACGTTAGCCTAGTGGACGTGTGCTAATCTGTTAGCCTGGTGCGCCAAACCAATAAAAAGCTGACGATATATTGCGTTTTATTTCTTTTTTTAACGAAAAATAATTCTTAAATTATTATTTTCCATAAATAATTTATGCTCTTTTCCTTTTATGGTATGACGTTTTTTGTACAAAGTGTATGTATTATATTTGTTGATTTTTGAAAAATTATGTTTAATTAGCAAAAAAAAAATTTATGAACGGCAACCCATATCGAACCAACATCGTCTTGACTGGCAGTCATTCGTATCATACCCCGACCTACAGAGGATCCTGCTATATATTCATTTTTAAGTACTTGAGCTTAAACTGTTTAAAAAACATTAGCTGCTTATCTAGATTGAAATTAAACTCATTTATTTGTTGTAGCCACCGTGGTACATACCGTTGAGCGGTATGTCTGTACAATTTCCTCTCGAAACGTGTTCAGATTCAGATCACGGCGACCGAATTTTTTTAAAATGTTAAAATACTTATTTTACTACGTTTTTTATTTACTCGTTTTGATGTATGCCTGTTCGAGTGAAAAGTCGTAATTAATTTTAAGGTAACTTTCTGATGAGCTAGTGGCTTCAAATTTTGCACAGGCATTGGCTATCAGTGACAATACAATATTATGATTAAAAAAGCGGGCAGCGACATGCCTATAAAAAGTAAATATGCGATTTGAACTATTTGTGCTTAGCTGATTTCTATGCACATTTGGTTTTCTTGACAGTCAGTTTTAAGAACATAGGTATAAAAAAAAATTATTTCCTTAATAATTATTTCATAAGATAGTAGAGTCAGGAACCGAAAACATAAATTATAGTAAAAAAATTAATAATAGTAAATAAATAAAATCAATAAAATAGTTATTTGGGATACATTTTTTAGTACTGAATAGAAAACTTGCAAAAAATGTTTAGAAAACCAATATCTTTTGAGCTCAAATGATTAAAAATTCATATTTTATTATTTAACGCAAAATTAATTGTATACAACAGTAGTATTGCTTTATTTGCCCTGTCTTTTAGTGCACTTTTGACTTAACTGCACACAACTATTAATTTGTCTCACTATTCTTTAAAATCCCATATAAATTCGATGTTTAAGTCCGCTTTGCACTTTTAAGATAAATGCCTTTAATTTTTGGCATTTTAAAACTATTATGACGCAGAAAATTAATCTTAGCTGCATTTTGCCTTAACTTCATTTGCTTTCTGTAAATATTCATCAAAATATTTTTTTAAATGCACTTTGTATGCCTGCATATTTAAAATACTTTTTTGGCAGATTTGAATTATATTCAAATCAAATATCAGTTAGCACATTAAGGCAACGAAGAGCATTGAAACTAACACCATTTTTTTACTTATCTATACAAAAAAAGTCAAAATTACTGTATAACCTAAAAATTAATTTTTCAAAAATATAAATTTTGTAAAATACTTTTTACACAACTAATTATGGTTTTTGTGCTATTGGAAAATTTTTACTTAAACCAACAACAAGATGATCTACTAATATATTCTTACTTAGCAAAAGCAAGTATGTACATTAAAATTTATTTTAGTCACATAAAAAGTTGTAATTCCTTTACAGCTTTAGAAAAAATCCACCAAGCTTTTGGAAAAATCGATTTTATAAAGAAATTTATGAACTAATTTTCGTCTAAAAATTAAAAGTTATTTAATTAAATATACAGGAAAACAGTGTTTTGCGTTATAAAAAGAAACAAGTTGCTAAAATGTGTAACTTTTTAGTCTTTTTCCTGGAGAAAAATATTATAGAACGCAAAAAAGGAAATTTTCGTATACATCGCTCCCAATTCAGTGATTATATACCGAAAAAGAGATTTTCTTGCAATGACAACCCTATGTAATAATCATTGGAAATGATCGAAATTTGCACTACTTCCGGATCGCAAACTCTACATTTTCATGATTTCTTTGGAGTGTATTTTTTTACGAAAGTCACTACGAAAGTTTTTTCGTAAAATGTTGCATGGATTATTTTCAGTGTATATAAATTTCAATTTAATGAAGTGATTTACACCATTAGGGCCTACATTTTTTCTAATAAAGCAAAAATCGCAATCTTCTAATATTTGAGCAAATACAACATAATAAAGAAATTCACTTTTTAAAGAAATTAAAAAAGAACAAATCGAATTAAAAACTTCAAAATTATTATTGTTTTTTATGAAAGGGAGAAGAACAACATTATTTTTCTTTGTAGTTTTTTTTTATCGTCCATAAAACCATAATGAATATTCTGGTTTCGATATTTTCAAAATATCACCTTAAATATTTTGCAAATAGGTCGGAATTACGTACAAATATTTTGCAAATATGTATATAAAATCGGTTAAAAGTCCGGTTAATAATCTTTAATTTTAGTTTTAATTATGAAAAATAACTTTAAAGAGAACTATTCCTATTTTTTTACATATATATATATATATATATATATATATATATATATATATATATATATATATATATATATATATATATATATATATATATATATATATATATATATATATATATATATATATATATATATATATATATATATATATATATATATATATATATATATATATATATATATATATATATATATATATATATATATATATATATATATATATATATATATATATATATATATATATATATATATATATATATATATATATATATATATATATATATATATATATATATATATATATATATATATATATATATATATATATATATATATATATATATATATATATATATATATATATATATATATATATATATATATATATATATATATATATATATATATATATATATATATATATATATATATATATATATATATATATATATATATATATATATATATATATATATATATATATATATATATATATATATATATATATATATATATATATATATATATATATATATATATATATATATATATATATATATATATATATATATATATATATATATATATATATATAATAAAATCAATAAAATATTTATTTGGGATACAAGTTTTTAGTATCAAATAGAAAAATTTTTTTAGAAAATCTATATTTTTTGAGCTCAAATCATTCTAAATTTATATTTGCATAAATTAATGCAAAATGAACAGTATATATGTAACCTAAAAATTCTTCTTTAAGAATACCAATTTTGTAATATACTTTTTGTACAACTAATACACGTAATCTCAACAAATAGGTATGTATCTGATACGTAAATTACACATTAGATATTTAAAAAAAAACTCTCAATTGAATAAATTAGGTATGTATTACAAAATTTTGTAAAATACTTTTTACACAACTAATTATGGTTTTTGTGCTATTGGAAAATTTTTACTTAAACCAACAACAAGATGATCTACTAATATATTCTTACTTAGCAAAAGCAAGTATGTACATTAAAATTTATTTTAGTCACATAAAAAGTTGTAATTCCTTTAGAGCTTTAGAAAAAATCCACCAAGATTTTGGAAAAATCGATTTTATAAAGAAATTTATGAACTAATTTTCGTCTAAAAATTAAAAGTTATTTAATTAAATATACATGAAAACAGTGTTTTGCGTTATAAAAAGAAACAAGTTGCTAAAATGTGTAACTTTTTAGTCTTTTTCCTGGAGAAAAATATTATAGAACGCAAAAAAGGAAATTTTCGTATACATCGCTCCCAATTCAGTGATTATATACCGAAAAAGAGATTTTCTTGCAATGACAACCCTATGTAATAATCATTAGAAATGATCGAAATTTGCACTACTTCCGGATCGCAAACTCTACATTTTCATGATTTCTTTGGAGTGTATTTTTTTACGAAAGTCACTACGAAAGTTTTTTCGTAAAATGTTGCATGGATTATTTTCAGTGTATATAAATTTCAATTTAATGAAGTGATTTACACCATTAGGGCCTAAATTTTTTCTATTTTTCTAATAAAGCAAAAATCGCAATCTTCTAATATTTGAGCAAATACAACAAAATAAAGAAATTCACTTTTTAAAGAAATTAAAAAAGAACAAATCGAATTAAAAACTTCAAAATTATTATTGTTTTTTATGAAAGGGAGAAGAACAACATTATTTTTCTTTGTAGTTTTTTTTTTATCGTCCATAAAACCATAATGAATGTTCTGGTTTCGATATTTTCAAAATATCACCTTAAATATTTTGCAAATAGGTCGGAATTACGTACAAATATTTTGCAAATATGTATATAAAATCGGTTAAAAGTCCGGTTAATAATCTTTAATTTTAGTTTTAATTATGAAAAATAACTTTAAAGAGAACTATTCCTATTTTTTTACATATATATATATATATATATATATATATATATATATATATATATATATATATATATATATATATATATATATATATATATATATATATATATATATATATATATATATATATATATATATATATATATATATATATATATATATATATATATATATATATATATATATATATATATATATATATATATATATATATATATATATATATATATATATATATATATATATATATATATATATATATATATATATATATATATATATATATATATATATATATATATATATATATATATATATATATATATATATATATATATATATATATATATATATATATATATATATATATATATATATATATATATATATATATATATATATATATATATATATATATATATATATATATATATATATATATATATATATATATATATATATATATATATATATATATATATATATATATATATACTAATAAGACAAAGTTGTGTATTTCGTATTGCTACCCAGCAAACCAAAACATTCGAAAATAATATCGCATTCGAATGTTGCGCACACGTTTCTCGGACAAAACACTCGCGAACGGCTATCATAAGATATTAAAATCAATGACAGAACAAATAGATTGTAGCAAATAAATTATTAGTAAATAAATAAAATCAATAAAATATTTATTTGGGATACAAGTTTTTAGTATCAAATAGAAAATTTTTTTTAGAAAATCTATATTTTTTGAGCTCAAATCATTCTAAATTTATATTTGCATAAATTAATGCAAAATGAACAGTATATATGTAACCTAAAAATTCTTCTTTAAGAATACCAATTTTGTAATATACTTTTTGTACAACTAATACACGTAATCTCAACAAATAGGTATGTATCTGATACGTAAATTACACATTAGATATTTAAAAAATATTTGCATAAATTAATGCAAAATGAACAGTATATATGTAACCTAAAAATTCTTCATTAAGAATACCAATTTTGTAATATACTTTTTGTACAACTAATACACGTAATCTCAACAAATAGGTATGTATCTGATTCGTAAATTACACATTAGATATTTAAAAAAAACTCTCAATTGAATAAATTAGGTATGTATTACAAAATACTTTATTACGTAATAGCTACATATATACAAAAGTTTGCCTATTTTACGAAAACAATAATTAAGAAAGTTATTTGGAAATTATTGCATAGATATTTCGTGTATAATTGCAAGTACATGTATCTGTCCCCTCAAGGAATAACGACTAAACGCGATTTTGGGTAGTGAGAATTTTAAAATCGTTGTGTAAAATCAGGGAAATTAGATTAAGCTAATGCTACCAATTTTATACTATATTAATTTGTAATTTAATTTATAATGAAACAACAGTTAAGTTAAGAGAAATAAACAGAATTATAATGATAAATACACTTTGTCCCAACTCGAATTAACTGTTATACCTTGTGACCAAATATATAAATTTTCTATTTCTTTGTGAATGGTATATAATATTCGGCATAGCCAAATATAACCCTCTTACTTGTTCTTGGATGCATTGGTTTTTACGACAAAAAATATTGAATAAAAATTAGTTTTTCTTTAAATGTTTGGTGTTTGCTCTTTCATAAGAAACTTTTGGGCACGCCTGGTATAGAGTATTGGGAGGTTTAACTACAGGTTTACATAGATGGCACATCCATGAGCTTTTCCTTTCACTACTCATAGTTAAATATGTATTTTCTGATAATGAAGAACATGTTGAGAAAATATAGTTTGAGTTGCAATCAGCGTTGCCATAACTTTTTTTTTTAACTGCAAATTTAGAATAAAAAAAAACAGATTTTCATGGGAAACAACTGCACACAAAAAATCCAAAATATAGTATATGCATTATTTATTTTAAAATGTTTCTTATTAAAACATAGCACTCTTTCTTAAAATGCGCCCACGTCAGAACAGCCTGCGGCGCAAATTTTTGTATTGTTCGTCAAGAAACCAACAAGGTTCGGATTGTGTGCGTTGAACGTGACGAAAATTCCTGCGTTATTTCTGTACGTCGCACACGCCCACACTACCTAAAATGAGATGCAAATATTGGCAGCGAACGCGTTCGGCGCAAATATTTACCAAAAACAACCAAAAAAGTGCCAAATTGGTACGCTTTACCATCTCGGAACTTAGCAAAAATGTGGCACTCCAAATTTACAACTTTTTGAATTATATGAAAAGGAAGTCTATCAGTTGCACTATGGGGCATTTAATAAAAAATTTTTACAAATTACACAGGAAATCGATTATTTTTTCCGAATCGGCTTAAAGACGTAAGGAGCAAAATTCAGCAAATAGAGTAATTAAAATTTTTGCTTCCGTATTTAAGTTTTTGTTTTATTTGATCTTTTTGTTTGAATGAATCGGAGAATTCTGAAAAAAAATTTACGTACATATGAACTATAATAGCAAACTTCCTATAGAAAAACACAACTTTCTTAGACCTAAATGAGTATGAATTCCGTCCAGCAACACATTGTCGCATTAAAAAAGTAAAAACACTTTAAAAACTGGAATTAATATAAAAATTTTAAGAGCAAAATATAAAAATGTGGAAACTGCAAAATCTCCACAATTTGTAGAAAAACTGGGTTTTTAAGCAAAAAAATGCAAAACTGCTCAATGGTTAGAAAAACTGCAAAATACAGATAAATCTGCACATTTGGCAGCGCTGGTTGCAATAAAAACATTTTATGTAATTTAGCGCAAGGCATACTCATTACAGGTACCACCATAACTAAAACAAATACAACACCAAAAAACACATGTATTTTGTTGGTAGAAATACCCCAGAAATATGTCAAATCCATTAACTGTAAGTCGCACACACTCATAAGCTTTCTCAAATTTACTAACACATGCCCGTTGTTGATAGAAAACTCCCAGACATGTGTCAAAATCTATTGTCTGTGTGACGCACACATTCTCAAATTTACTAAAGAAGCTGTTCTTGTAGTGGTACCTGTTTAATCTACCTTGATTTGGCGATGCAATTTCTTTTTTGCAGTTATTACAGAGAGTAAATTGGTTGATCTTACTATGTTTGTGTTTAGGTATGTAAATATTTATGTGTATTATCATATTTACACTATGCATCTTTGTTGCATGCAATTTTCATTTTAAGTGAGAGTGCTGAAATAGAAATGTATACATTTTGTATTTCTTCTCTGTCTTTCTCACTGAAAAAAGAGAGTTGCATGCAACAAAGTTGCGTGGTGTAAATATGGTATATGTTTTTAAGAGAGTTTAGGTTTTAAGTTAAGCTGTTTGGATTTTTATTTTGTCTATTTTTTTGTGTTAAAAGAATAAAACGAAATATTTTCAACAAATTCAAATTTATTTATTTTATTTTTTCACAGATGAATTTTGCGATATTTTATTTATATTTTGATATTTTTTTATGAAATTAATTTGTGGTTTTAAAAGGGTTTTGAAAAGTTTTCTTAGGGCACTTGTTTAACACGTCCGTTTGCAATGACGATTACGATTGTTCATTGATAAATAACTGATAGTAATTTTCAAACGGAGTTTTGTTTAGATGTATGTTTGTGAACAATAATAAAATGATTAAAAGTGTAAGCCTATTGCTTTTCTACAGACCTGTTGAAATGAAAGGAGGTTTATAAGTATAGTATATTATAGTATAGTATAGTATAGTATAGTATAGTATAGTATAGTATAGTATAGTATAGTATAGTATAGTATAGTATAGTATAGTATAGTATAGTATAGTATAGTATAGTATAGTATAGTATAGTATAGTATAGTATAGTATAGTATAGTATAGTATAGTATAGTATAGTATAGTATAGTATAGTATAGTATAGTATAGTATAGTATAGTATAGTATAGTATAGTATAGTATAGTATAGTATAGTATAGTATAGTATAGTATAGTATAGTATAGTATAGTATAGTATAGTATAGTATAGTATAGTATAGTATAGTATAGTATAGTATAGTATAGTATAGTATAGTATAGTATAGTATAGTATAGTATAGTATAGTATAGTATAGTATAGTATAGTATAGTATAGTATAGTATAGTATAGTATAGTATAGTATAGTATAGTATAGTATAGTATAGTATAGTATAGTATAGTATAGTATAGTATAGTATAGTATAGTATAGTATAGTATAGTATAGTATAGTATAGTATAGTATAGTATAGTATAGTATAGTATAGTATAGTAGTATAGTATAGTATAGTATAGTATAGTATAGTATAGTATAGTATAGTATAGTATAGTATAGTATAGTATAGTATAGTATAGTATAGTATAGTATAGTATAGTATAGTATAGTATAGTATAGTATAGTATAGTATAGTATAGTATAGTATAGTATAGTATAGTATAGTATAGTATAGTATAGTATAGTATAGTATAGTATAGTATAGTATAGTATAGTATAGTATAGTATAGTATAGTATAGTATAGTATAGTATAGTATAGTATAGTATAGTATAGTATAGTATAGTATAGTATAGTATAGTATAGTATAGTATAGTATAGTATAGTATAGTATAGTATAGTATAGTATAGTATAGTATAGTATAGTATAGTATAGTATAGTATAGTATAGTATAGTATAGTATAGTATAGTATAGTATAGTATAGTATAGTATAGTATAGTATATAGTATAGTATAGTATAGTATAGTATAGTATAGTATAGTATAGTATAGTATAGTATAGTATAGTATAGTATAGTATAGTATAGTATAGTATAGTATAGTATAGTATAGTATAGTATAGTATAGTATAGTATAGTATAGTATAGTATAGTATAGTATAGTATAGTATAGTATAGTATAGTATAGTATAGTATAGTATAGTATAGTATAGTATAGTATAGTATAGTATAGTATAGTATAGTATAGTATAGTATAGTATAGTATAGTATAGTATAGTATAGTATAGTATAGTATAGTATAGTATAGTATAGTATAGTATAGTATAGTATAGTATAGTATAGTATAGTATAGTATAGTATAGTATAGTATAGTATAGTATAGTATAGTATAGTATAGTATAGTATAGTATAGTATAGTATAGTATAGTATAGTATAGTATAGTATAGTATAGTATAGTATAGTATAGTATAGTATAGTATAGTATAGTATAGTATAGTATAGTATAGTATAGTATAGTATAGTATAGTATAGTATAGTATAGTATAGTATAGTATAGTATAGTATAGTATAGTATAGTATAGTATAGTATAGTATAGTATAGTATAGTATAGTATAGTATAGTATAGTATAGTATAGTATAGTATAGTATAGTATAGTATAGTATAGTATAGTATAGTATAGTATAGTATAGTATAGTATAGTATAGTATAGTATAGTATAGTATAGTATAGTATAGTATAGTATAGTATAGTATAGTATAGTATAGTATAGTATAGTATAGTATAGTATAGTATAGTATAGTATAGTATAGTATAGTATAGTATAGTATAGTATAGTATAGTATAGTATAGTATAGTATAGTATAGTATAGTATAGTATAGTATAGTATAGTATAGTATAGTATAGTATAGTATAGTATAGTATAGTATAGTATAGTATAGTATAGTATAGTATAGTATAGTATAGTATAGTATAGTATAGTATAGTATAGTATAGTATAGTATAGTATAGTATAGTATAGTATAGTATAGTATAGTATAGTATAGTATAGTATAGTATAGTATAGTATAGTATAGTATAGTATAGTATAGTCTAGTCTAGTCTAGTCTAGTCTAGTATAGTATAGTATAGTATAGTATAGTATAGTATAGTATAGTATAGTATAGTATAGTATAGTATAGTCTAGTCTAGTCTAGTATAGTATAGTATAGTATAGTATAGTATAGTATAGTATAGTATAGTATAGTATAGTATAGTATAGTATAGTATAGTATAGTATAGTATAGTATAGTATAGTATAGTATAGTATAGTATAGTATAGTATAGTATAGTATAGTATAGTATAGTATAGTATAGTATAGTATAGTATAGTATAGTATAGTATAGTATAGTATAGTATAGTATAGTATAGTATAGTATAGTATAGTATAGTATAGTATAGTATAGTATAGTATAGTATAGTATAGTATAGTATAGTATAGTATAGTATAGTATAGTATAGTATAGTATAGTATAGTATAGTATAGTATAGTATAGTATAGTATAGTATAGTATAGTATAGTATAGTATAGTATAGTATAGTATAGTATAGTATAGTATAGTATAGTATAGTATAGTATAGTATAGTATAGTATAGTATAGTATAGTATAGTATAGTATAGTATAGTATAGTATAGTATAGTATAGTATAGTATAGTATAGTATAGTATAGTATAGTATAGTATAGTATAGTATAGTATAGTATAGTATAGTATAGTATAGTATAGTATAGTATAGTATAGTATAGTATAGTATAGTATAGTATAGTATAGTATAGTATAGTATAGTATAGTATAGTATAGTATAGTATAGTATAGTATAGTATAGTATAGTATAGTATAGTATAGTATAGTATAGTATAGTATAGTATAGTATAGTATAGTATAGTATAGTATAGTATAGTATAGTATAGTATAGTATAGTATAGTATAGTATAGTATAGTATAGTATAGTATAGTATAGTATAGTATAGTATAGTATAGTATAGTATAGTATAGTATAGTATAGTATAGTATAGTATAGTATAGTATAGTATAGTATAGTATAGTATAGTATAGTATAGTATAGTATAGTATAGTATAGTATAGTATAGTATAGTATAGTATAGTATAGTATAGTATAGTATAGTATAGTATAGTATAGTATAGTATAGTATAGTATAGTATAGTATAGTATAGTATAGTATAGTATAGTATAGTATAGTATAGTATAGTATAGTATAGTATAGTATAGTATAGTATAGTATAGTATAGTATAGTATAGTATAGTATAGTATAGTATAGTATAGTATAGTATAGTATAGTATAGTATAGTATAGTATAGTATAGTATAGTATAGTATAGTATAGTATAGTATAGTATAGTATAGTATAGTATAGTATAGTATAGTATAGTATAGTATAGTATAGTATAGTATAGTATAGTATAGTATAGTATAGTATAGTATAGTATAGTATAGTATAGTATAGTATAGTATAGTATAGTATAGTATAGTATAGTATAGTATAGTATAGTATAGTATAGTATAGTATAGTATAGTATAGTATAGTATAGTATAGTATAGTATAGTATAGTATAGTATAGTATAGTATATATAGTATAGTATAGTATAGTATAGTATGTATAGTATAGTATAGTATAGTATAGTATAGTATAGTATAGTATAGTATAGTATAGTATAGTATAGTATAGTATAGTATAGTATAGTATAGTATAGTATAGTATAGTATAGTATAGTATAGTATAGTATAGTATAGTATAGTATAGTATAGTATAGTATAGTATAGTATAGTATAGTATAGTATAGTATAGTATAGTATAGTATAGTATAGTATAGTATAGTATAGTATAGTATAGTATAGTATAGTATAGTATAGTATAGTATAGTATAGTATAGTATAGTATAGTATAGTATAGTATAGTATAGTATAGTATAGTATAGTATAGTATAGTATAGTATAGTATAGTATAGTATAGTATAGTATAGTATAGTATAGTATAGTATAGTATAGTATAGTATAGTATAGTATAGTATAGTATAGTATAGTATAGTATAGTATAGTATAGTATAGTATAGTATAGTATAGTATAGTATAGTATAGTATAGTATAGTATAGTATAGTATAGTATAGTATAGTAGTATAGTATAGTATAGTATAGTATAGTATAGTATAGTATAGTATAGTATAGTATAGTATAGTATAGTATAGTATAGTATAGTATAGTATAGTATTAGTATAGTATAGTATAGTATAGTATAGTATAGTATAGTATAGTATAGTATAGTATAGTATAGTATAGTATAGTATAGTATAGTATAGTATAGTATAGTATAGTATAGTATATAGTATAGTATAGTATAGTATAGTATAGTATAGTATAGTATAGTATAGTATAGTATAGTATAGTATAGTATAGTATAGTATAGTATAGTATAGTATAGTATAGTATAGTATAGTATAGTATAGTATAGTATAGTATAGTATAGTATAGTATAGTATAGTATAGTATAGTATAGTATAGTATAGTATAGTATAGTATAGTATAGTATAGTATAGTATAGTATAGTATAGTATAGTATAGTATAGTATAGTATAGTATAGTATAGTATAGTATAGTATAGTATAGTATAGTATAGTATAGTATAGTATAGTATAGTATAGTATAGTATAGTATAGTATAGTATAGTATAGTAGTATAGTATAGTATAGTATAGTATAGTATAGTATAGTATAGTATAGTATAGTATAGTATAGTATATAGTATAGTATAGTAGTATAGTATAGTATAGTATAGTATAGTATAGTATAGTATAGTATAGTATAGTATAGTATAGTATAGTATAGTATAGTATAGTATAGTATAGTATAGTATAGTATAGTATAGTATAGTATAGTATAGTATAGTATAGTATAGTATAGTATAGTATAGTATAGTATAGTAGTATAGTATAGTATAGTATAGTATAGTATAGTATAGTATAGTATAGTATAGTATAGTATAGTATAGTATAGTATAGTATAGTATAGTATAGTATAGTATAGTATAGTATAGTATAGTATAGTATAGTATAGTATAGTATAGTATAGTATAGTATAGTATAGTATAGTAATAGTATAGTATAGTATAGTATAGTATAGTAATAGTATAGTATAGTATAGTATAGTATAGTATAGTATAGTATAGTATAGTATAGTATAGTATAGTATAGTATAGTATAGTATAGTATAGTATAGTATAGTATAGTATAGTATAGTATAGTATAGTAGTATAGTATAGTATATAGTATAGTATAGTATAGTATAGTATAGTATAGTATAGTATAGTATAGTATAGTATAGTATTAGTATAGTATAGTATAGTATAGTATAGTATAGTATAGTATAGTATAGTATAGTATAGTATAGTATAGTATAGTATAGTATAGTATAGTATAGTATAGTATAGTATAGTATAGTATAGTATAGTATAGTATAGTATAGTATAGTATAGTATAGTATAGTATAGTATAGTATAGTATAGTATAGTATAGTATAGTATAGTATAGTATAGTATAGTATAGTATAGTATAGTATAGTATAGTATAGTATAGTATAGTATAGTATAGTATAGTATAGTATAGTATAGTATAGTATAGTATAGTATAGTATAGTTATAGTATAGTATAGTATAGTATAGTATAGTATAGTATAGTAGTATAGTATAGTATAGTATAGTATAGTATAGTATAGTATAGTATAGTATAGTATAGTATAGTATAGTAGTATAGTATAGTATAGTATAGTATAGTATAGTATAGTATAGTATAGTATAGTATAGTATAGTATAGTATAGTATAGTATAGTATAGTATAGTATAGTATAGTATAGTATAGTATAGTATAGTATAGTATAGTATAGTATAGTATAGTATAGTATAGTATAGTATAGTATAGTATAGTATAGTATAGTATAGTATAGTATAGTATAGTATAGTATAGTATAGTATAGTATAGTATAGTATAGTATAGTATAGTATAGTATAGTTATAGTATAGTATAGTATAGTATAGTATAGTATAGTATAGTATAAGTATAGTATAGTATAGTATAGTATAGTATAGTATAGTATAGTATAGTATAGTATAGTATAGTATAAGTATAATAGTATAGTATAGTATAGTATAGTATAGTATAGTATAGTATAGTATAGTATAGTATAGTATAGTATAGTATAGTATAGTATAGTATAGTATAGTATAGTATAGTATAGTATAGTATAGTATAGTATAGTATAGTATAGTATAGTATAGTATAGTATAGTTAGTATAGTATAGTATAGTATAGTATAGTATAGTATAGTATAGTATAGTATAGTATAGTATAGTATAGTATAAGTATAGTATAGTATAGTATAGTATAGTATAGTATAGTATAGTATAGTATAGTATAGTATAGTATAGTATAGTATAGTATAGTATATAGTATAGTATAGTATAGTATAGTATAGTATAGTATAGTATAGTATAGTATAGTATAGTATAGTATAGTATAGTATAGTATAGTATAGTATAGTATAGTATAGTATAGTATAGTATAGTATAGTATAGTATAGTATAGTATAGTATAGTATAGTATAGTATAGTATAGTATAGTATAGTATAGTATAGTATGTAGTATAGTATAGTATAGTATAGTATAGTATAGTATAGTATAGTATAGTATAGTATAGTATAGTATAGTATAGTATAGTATAGTATAGTATAGTATAGTATAGTATAGTATAGTATAGTATAGTATAGTATAGTATAGTATAGTATAGTATAGTATAGTATGTAGTATAGTATAGTATAGTATAGTATAGTATAGTATAGTATAGTATAGTATAGTATAGTATAGTATAGTATAGTATAGTAGTATAGTATAGTATAGTATAGTATAGTATAGTATAGTATAGTATAGTATAGTATAGTATAGTATAGTATAGTATAGTATAGTATAGTATAGTATAGTATAGTATAGTATAGTATAGTATAGTATAGTATAGTATAGTATAGTATAGTATAGTATAGTATAGTATAGTATAGTATAGTATAGTATAGTATAGTATAGTATAGTATAGTATAGTATAGTATAGTATAGTATAGTATAGTATAGTATAGTATAGTATCAGTATAGTATAGTATAGTATAGTATAGTATAGTATAGTATAGTATAGTATAGTATAGTTATAGTATAGTATAGTATAGTATAGTATAGTATAGTATAGTATAGTATAGTATAGTATAGTATAGTATAGTATAGTATAGTAGTATAGTATAGTATAGTATAGTATAGTATAGTATAGTATAGTATAGTATAGTATAGTATAGTATAGTATAGTATAGTATAGTAGTATAGTATAGTATAGTATAGTATAGTATAGTATAGTATAGTATAGTATAGTATAGTATAGTATAGTAATAGTATAGTATAGTATAGTATAGTATAGTTAGTATAGTATAGTATAGTATAGTATAGTATAGTATAGTATAGTAGAAGTATAGTATAGTATTAGTATAGTATAGTATAGTATAGTATAGTATAGTAGTATAGTATATTAGTATAGTATAGTATAGTATAGTATAGTATAGTATAGTATAGTATAGTATAGTATAGTATAGTATAGTATAGTATAGTATAGTATAGTATAGTATAGTATAGTATAGTATAGAGTATAGTATAGTATAGTATAGTATAGTATAGTATAGTATAGTATAGTATAGTATAGTATAGTATAGTATAGTATAGTATATAGTATAGTATAGTATAGTATAGTATAGTATAGTATAGTATAGTATAGTATAGTATAGTATAGTATAGTATAGTATAGTATAGTATAGTATAGTATAGTATAGTATAGTATAGTATAGTATAGTATAGTATAGTATAGTATAGTATAGTATAGTATAGTATAGTATAGTATAGTATAGTATAGTATAGTATAGTATAGTATAGTATAGTATAGTATAGTATAGTATAGTATAGTATAGTATAGTATAGTATAGTATAGTATAGTATAGTATAGTATAGTATAGTATAGTATAGTATAGTATAGTATAGTATAGTATAGTATAGTATAGTATAGTATAGTATAGTATAGTATAGTATAGTATAGTATAGTATAGTATAGTATAGTATAGTATAGTATAGTATAGTATAGTATAGTATAGTATAGTATAGTATAGTATAGTATAGTATAGTATAGTATAGTATAGTATAGTATAGTATAGTATAGTATAGTATAGTATAGTATAGTATAGTATAGTATAGTATAGTATAGTATAGTATAGTATAGTATAGTATAGTATAGTATAGTATAGTATAGTATAGTATAGTATAGTATAGTATAGTATAGTATAGTATAGTATAGTATAGTATAGTATAGTATAGTATAGTATAGTATAGTATAGTATAGTATAGTATAGTATAGTATAGTATAGTATAGTATAGTATAGTATAGTATAGTATAGTATAGTATAGTATAGTATAGTATAGTATAGTATAGTATAGTATAGTATAGTATAGTATAGTATAGTATAGTATAGTATAGTATAGTATAGTATAGTATAGTATAGTATAGTATAGTATAGTATAGTATAGTATAGTATAGTATAGTATAGTATAGTATAGTATAGTATAGTATAGTATAGTATAGTATAGTATAGTATAGTATAGTATAGTATAGTATAGTATAGTATAGTATAGTATAGTATAGTATAGTATAGTATAGTATAGTATAGTATAGTATAGTATAGTATAGTATAGTATAGTATAGTATAGTATAGTATAGTATAGTATAGTATAGTATAGTATAGTATAGTATAGTATAGTATAGTATAGTATAGTATAGTATAGTATAGTATAGTATAGTATAGTATAGTATAGTATAGTATAGTATAGTATAGTATAGTATAGTATAGTATAGTATAGTATAGTATAGTATAGTATAGTATAGTATAGTATAGTATAGTATAGTATAGTATAGTATAGTATAGTATAGTATAGTATAGTATAGTATAGTATAGTATAGTATAGTATAGTATAGTATAGTATAGTATAGTATAGTATAGTATAGTATAGTATAGTATAGTATAGTATAGTATAGTATAGTATAGTATAGTATAGTATAGTATAGTATAGTATAGTATAGTATAGTATAGTATAGTATAGTATAGTATAGTATAGTATAGTATAGTATAGTATAGTATAGTATAGTATAGTATAGTATAGTATAGTATAGTATAGTATAGTATAGTATAGTATAGTATAGTATAGTATAGTATAGTATAGTATAGTATAGTATAGTATAGTATAGTATAGTATAGTATAGTATAGTATAGTATAGTATAGTATAGTATAGTATAGTATAGTATAGTATAGTATAGTATAGTATAGTATAGTATAGTATAGTATAGTATAGTATAGTATAGTATAGTATAGTATAGTATAGTATAGTATAGTATAGTATAGTATAGTATAGTATAGTATAGTATAGTATAGTATTGTATAGTATAGTATAGTATAGTATAGTATAGTATAGTTAGTATAGTATAGTATAGTATAGTATAGTATAGTATAGTATAGTATAGTATAGTATAGTATAGTATAGTATAGTATAGTATAGTATAGTATAGTATAGTATAGTATAGTATAGTATAGTATAGTATAGTATAGTATAGTATAGTATAGTATAGTATAGTATAGTATAGTATAGTATAGTATAGTATAGTATAGTATAGTATAGTATAGTATAGTATAGTATAGTATAGTATAGTATAGTATAGTATAGTATAGTATAGTATAGTATAGTATAGTATAGTATAGTATAGTATAGTATAGTATAGTATAGTATAGTATAGTATAGTATAGTATAGTATAGTATAGTATAGTATAGTATAGTATAGTATAGTATAGTATAGTATAGTATAGTATAGTATAGTATAGTATAGTATAGTATAGTATAGTATAGTATAGTATAGTATAGTATAGTATAGTATAGTATAGTATAGTATAGTATAGTATAGTATAGTATAGTATAGTATAGTATAGTATAGTATAGTATAGTATAGTATAGTATAGTATAGTATAGTATAGTATAGTATAGTATAGTATAGTATAGTATAGTATAGTATAGTATAGTATAGTATAGTTATAGTATAGTATAGTATAGTATAGTATAGTATAGTATAGTATAGTATAGTATAGTATAGTATAGTATAGTATAGTATAGTATAGTATAGTATAGTATAGTATAGTATAGTATAGTATAGTATAGTATAGTATAGTATAGTATAGTATAGTATAGTATAGTATAGTATAGTATAGTATAGTATAGTATAGTATAGTATAGTATAGTATAGTATAGTATAGTATAGTATAGTATAGTATAGTATAGTATAGTATAGTATAGTATAGTATAGTATAGTATAGTATAGTATAGTATAGTATAGTATAGTATAGTATAGTATAGTATAGTATAGTATAGTATAGTATAGTATAGTATAGTATAGTATAGTATATTATAGTATAGTATAGTATAGTATAGTATAGTATAGTATAGTATAGAGTATAGTACAGTTAACGTGACCAGAAGGTTTTTCTCAAAAGCGGGATAAGAACGTTTGAAAAGCTGGATTCTGAAGAAAATATTACCAAAAAGCGGGACTTTATAAGATATTTTATGGAAAGCGGGATGTTGTAAATACACTGATGATAATATAAATGTATGCAACTACACAGTTCCATATCGTTAGCTGAAATGCGAAATAACGTAACTAACAAAAAATTTAAAGTAGTATTTTCAATCATTAATTACTACATCGAAGCGCTTGTCCCTACAAAATTTCAAACTGTTATCATAAAAATCTATCGCATTAAAGACGAAAATGAAGAGACTTTTTACTTTAGCCACTTAAAGTATTTTATTTAGTCTTTTTTCTGTCCTATAAAATTTCAGCTAACGATATGTTCTTAGGAAATTCACTGAGTTGCAGGCCTTTTTTTATTTAATTTAAAAAAGCGCATTTTAGATTTCTTAAAACTTCATTTTCATGAAAAAAATTTTATAAATTGATTTAGCCTAAAGATAATTTTTTCTTTAGTACATACATAAAACATGAAATCGTTAAGACGCGAGAAAAATAAGCAAATTGTAAGTCTGTGAGTAAAAACATCCGAAGTCATCTTTTATAAAATTCAGTTTACAGTCAAAAGAATATTTTTGATCAAAACCAGTTCTGTTTTTTCACTTAATGTCTTGTAACTTTCCTGCGGAAAATTTGGTGACAAATGATCCAAAAGTACTCGTCCTATGACTTGAGAAAATGAGACTGGTACCAAAAATAAGTAGTAGTGAATGGTGAAAAAAGACATATTGTGTAAATGGTCGCATATTAACAATTTTCAGTCAACTTAGTTGGTACTCCGGCTAGTATTATAGGAAACGGCACTGAACAAATTCGATACACCTGGATCTAAGGCCTATCACATAGTATCTATATAATATTAATTGTCTCCCTTCAATGAGAGCTTAAGTGGTATTTATAACATTGAAATACAAGTTCCCCTGTGGTTGAGAGGGTAGCGTACAGCTGAATTTTGGAATGATATTTATATATAATCTATATTATTCTACACCTATTGGCACTCCATAAGATAGTTCAGAGACAAGTTACAAGGTGCATACAAAGTATCATTTAACCCCATCCTAGGCCATCCCCATGTAAAAGTGGCTGGTCCGCTTCATAGGAAGTGTTAGAACTCGGACTGGTCCCTACCACCTGGGGACCAGTCACGTGATATGTTCTGTGTCAGTTCCATTTACCGCAGGGTTTGTTCTATTTTGTCGGTTCTTAAGCATTTTATGTTTCATGTGTTCGGCACCAAATTAGTTTCAACTTTGGGCTTTGAAGGTTTTTTCTGGATTTTCGTTTCATTTTAATGGAGAAAAATTTAAATTGAAGGTATCAATATTAGCCGAACTCTGGTTTTTAAGTAGTTAAATTTAATTTTCGCAATAATTAATAATTTTCAATACAACGTGCCTTACTTGACTTCACCACCCTCACACTGTGAATCGTGGTTAATCTTGAAATATCATGGTGTTCAGTTCGACCCTTATACAGCCAAGAAGTTGTCTTTCTTTTTTCAATTATTACATGGTGTTAAAATTCCTTTCTCAATAAAAATAATTTAATTGAAAAATTAAAAGAATAATTAAGTATTTTTGGATTAGAAATTATTAAGTATTGAGTTTTGAAACAATGTCTAAAACCACTTTTTTCAATTTTAAGTTCCTTTAACTCAATGAGTTTTTATTCGAGCAACACAAGAAAGATCTATTTTGAAACATTTTCGATATTTTTGAGAATAACTAAAAAAACAGAACTATAAATTTTAAAACTCGAAAAAGCGGGATAAAGCGTGGTAACAATTTTAGGCGGGATCGACATCTTAAAAGCGGGATAATCCCGCCTAAAGCGGGATGTCTGGTCAGGTTAAGTATAGTATAATGTAGTAAATAAGTACATGTAGGCGGGAAGGATTTATGTATCTTGGTAAATAGCTTCACGATGGGATTTAAGTAGATGAAAATTAGTAAGCGGATCATAACTCTGTGAAAAGTCGTGAAGTGTTAAACATAGGAGAAAAAATAATAACTTTGAATAGCTCAACTCTTAAATAAAAAATTATAAAATAAAGTGAAAATTAGCAAAGTAAAATATATTTGGTGTCGTAGCGGCCAAAGTTTTACATATTCTGCGAAAATTGCAGGTCCGTAGCTCTTAAGGTTCCCGAGAAAACAGCCTGTGACAGACATCCACACATACAGACGACAGACGGACAGCGTAGCGAAAACAATAGGCTTCCTTTACACTTTTGGTGTACGGAACCCTAATTAAAAAGATAAGATAATGAGGCTACTAAGTAATGTAATAATTTCATTATAACAATGAAATAATTTTATTAAAATAATGACAGAATATCATTAAAATAATGACAGAGTTTCATTAAAATTATTAAATAATTTCATTAAAATGATGAAACAGTTTCATTAAAACAATGAAATAATTTCACTGCATTAATGAAATATGTTCGTTAGCTTATTGAAATTATTACATTGGAGCAATGAAATTATTTCATATATAATGAAAATTTCATAAAATTAATTTTAATGAAACTTGTTTCATTTATCCAACGTTGGTTGAGTTTTAATGAAATTTTTCATTGGATTAATGTCAAAATACACAGAATTTATGAACAAACACTGGTACTGTTCTAAGTGTACTGTTCTAAGACTGCTCTTTGTCAGCAACATTTATCCTAGATCAATTTCGCCCTCTGACAACCACGTGTTAAAATCTTTGATGAATGATCAGAAATAAAAGTACATACTTTGATTTCTGTCCATCAGTGATTTTACTAATCCCAGCAAACACAGAAATACACTACATGTATTGCTAAACGTATTGCCTGGATGATAAATATTTTTGCGGCAATAATCGATTTCGTATTGCGTAAGATACTTCCTTCGGGAAGAAACGTGTCTCGATGGCAATACTCCAACGCAATACGAAAGCGATTCTTCTAGATGATAAAGAAGCAATGTCGCCTGATAGCCACGTATAAGAAAATAGGAAGATATCGCTAAAATATTATTAGGAAGATAAAAAGATTTTGCATATAAAAAAATATATATATTTTGCATATAAAAAAATATATGAAAAAAATATATCGATATATTTTTAAATATCGATCGGCATCGATATATACCGAATAAAAATATCGATATATCGTTATTTTTCAACAATAAAAAATCATGCGTAGCCCCAAAAATTTTTTAAATAAAACAAAAAAAGTACCTTTCTTATAAATAATTAAGCTGGAAAGAGTTAATTTCCAAGATCCTTACTGTTCCACCAATATTTTATTGAACACACATCAACAAAATTACACTCAAAGAATGATAATTTTTCGAATAGACAAAATATAAATAAAACAAAAATTTTGTTAGTAATATTTTATTTGGTGAAGACTGTGCCGAAATATTTTTAAAAATTGCACGAAAAACAAAACTAAAGCTAAAAAAATATCGAATTTGAAACTGTGGATATATTTGGTAAAAAATATCGATATATCGAAATTAAAAATATCGACGATATATATCGGTATATTTTTAAGAAAATATCGATATTTTCGCCCATCCCTAATTCATTGATAAACCAGATTTTTTTTTGATTACATATTTCCTCCTTTTCTGTAAAAATTTCATACATACATTTTGCAGCTAAAATTTATTTGTGGAGATTACGCCTTTTTTTGTATATTTTTTTAAATAAAATTAATTAATTTAAATTTTTTCTCTTTATATTGCGTAGTTGGGTCAAAAATTATAAAAGGAAGAAAATAAAAATATTACTTTGATTATTTTCTTCTAGATGACAAATTTGGAGCTATTGCTAAACTATTGATATACTCGTGAACGTGGTTAGAAAAACCTTCTAGGAAAAGACATATTGTTCTTCGCTCTTCAGAGATGTTTCTCAGGCATTTGATAAAGTATGGCACGAAGGTTCAATACATAAACTAAAGCAAAACCTACCCGCAAACACCCTTAAGGTAAGACCGCACTGGGCGACGCGACGCGGCGCGACACAGCACGACAATATATTATTTGCTTTAATTCTTAAGCTGAAAGTCCATAACATGCGTTTCGTGCGTTGCGCGTTTTGTGTGTTTCATACTTTAGACGCCTTTCTAAATTCAAGTTACATGCAACGCTTTTTGTGCGCAAATGTTTATGTTTTGATCAGCTGTAGTGTAAATATTTTTATCAAATAAAAATAATTTTTGCAAAAATGTTAATTGAAATTGAAATGTTAAAAGAATTTGTGGAATTTATTGAGTTAATAAATATAATATATTGTGCAACAAGAGCATACTCAAAGTTCCAAAATAAAACGAGACGGCTTTGGGTGCATCCCTTGTATTTGGAACGGGAAGAGAGTGGTTTTTTTAACTCAGCGAGAGCTATTCCAACATATTGTCGGCTCTTCTTGACTTTAATGTAAATTTAATTGTGTCGGTACAATATTGAATAAAGTATAAAGATAAATTGATAAAATTAATAAACATAACAGAGATGAAACTTATTACATAAAATTAATCGATAAATAAAATGAAAATTTTGTTGATGAAAGAATTGTGTTAAAAATTTATTTTAATGTATTTTACTCTTGAAAACATTTGTAAACTCTATTGCGATAGGGTTTTTTTTATTAAAGACTTCTTTTTTGTAAATAAAATTTAAAAAAATAATCCACCATACATACATATTTATCGATAAACATTGAAAATATAATATAATTTGTCATCCCTGGCTATCAAAAACAGCTGTCATTTTTTCATGGCGCATGCGACGCATACTAAAGTAAAAAAGTAAACTTACTTTTCGCGTCAAGCGTTTTACGCTTTGTGCTATGTAACTCGTCACATACATTTACACAGATTCTACTTTTTTGACAGCCGCTTATAACGCGTTACCGTGTGTAACGCGTGTTATGGACTTTCAGCTTTATGGAGCATATCGCACTAAGCGGCAACTGAACTACGCGGCGCGACACTTCGCGACAAAGTCGAGCAACTAGGCAAAAATGCCGCGTCGTGGCGCGTCGCGTAGTTCAGTTGCCGCGTAGTGCGATATAGCCAGCGACATGTTACAATATATTTCAGTATAGTGGTCTGAAACAATCGATGGTACTATCGATAGTTTTTGACTATCGAATCACTATCGATAGTTTTCAATACTATCGATAGTTGACGATAGTTTTTGTTTTTTTTTAATTATTAGGTTCGATAGCGTATCTTTTGGGTAGAATTAATCCCACTAAACACAAAATTACGGGAACAGCAAAAACAACTCTCAGTTCTAGGGAACGACAAAATTTACCAAAACTTGTAAATTAGTGTAAGCTTTTTGAAATATTAATTGCTATGTGTTTTTTCGACGTTGCTGTTTATTTTGTTATATATGAGATTTAAAAAAAGTGGGTAAGGTGAAAGATGTTGGGAAATTCAGAGACAACTTCTTAGAAGTATGTTTTTTGTAAATCCTGTATATTGAGGTTCAATATATTAAGGTGAAAATTCCTGGGAATTCCCGCACAAATTTTCCGGGAAATTGGGATTAAAATTTTTGCGGAATTCCCGGGAAATCCTGTAGAAAACTGCAGTGGCATGTCCAAAATTTTTATTTTTTTCCGCTCCCCGGTCAAAAAATATGAAGTACACAAAAATAAGCTTCTGAAGTCTAAAACCAGTCCGTTTGCATTAAGGAGATCAAAATTTATTCGTCAAAGAAACTGCTAACGGCCAATCGTCGGCTAAAAGCTTATATAAAGAAAATGTTTCCCATTTTACTAGCAGAAAAAACTTTATTCAACTTAATTGGTAAAAACTTTTAGTTTAAGACTTATAGGTAAGTTAAACTGTATGCCTTTTTAGGGTATTTTTGGGTCGGTCTATACTTTAGAAACTTATTTTTTGTTCACTTCGTATTTCGCAGAGTGGAAAAAATAATACTTGCACATATATGTATGTGGTCTAATGTAAATATATGTATGAATTTTTATTTTTTTATAACTCTTATTAATAAGTTTACTGAGTTTGTAAGAAATATATTTCTTTTACAAATATACCAAGTACAACATACGTAAGTATGTATAGCCAAATTGTGGTTTTAAGACTATCGAAAACTATCGATAGTTATCGATGGTTTTTGAAAAACTATCGATAGCGTAGACTATCGATAGTTTCAGACCACTATTTCAGTATTCAAGTTAAGTAATTTTGCGAAAATGCCGTTTGAAGAAGAAAAATTAATTATTTTAGTAAGTGAATATGCGGAATTATATGACCTAACAAATTAAAATTACATGAATATTTACAATAAGGAAAAAATGATATTAACAAAAAGGTGAGTTTTGTATTTCTATTGGGAAACACAATTATCTTGAATTAATACAAAACATCATCATAATTTTTGCCAGAAGTTCACTCTTGTTTAAATTTTTCTTCTTCGTCGCGTAAAAATGAAACTATTAACGCATCAATTTCACTTATGTACATCAATCTTGTTTGAAAGTTTAAACATAAGTAATATAATAATTTTGCACAGTGTCGCGTTTCTGCAGTTCCAGTGCGATATACTAAAAATGTAGCGCAGTTCCGCTGCAGCGTCGCATCGCCAAGTGCGGTCTTACCTTTAAGCTTTTAGAAAGCTACTTAACTGAGTGAAAATTTGTTGTTAATGAAGGTAGTTTTCTAATCCCTCTGCAACCGATTGAAGCCGGAGTTTCTCAATGCAGCATCCTCAGTCCTGTGTTATATCTGATATGTGTCCCTGACTTGCCGAGAAGCAGTAACATACACATATCAATATTCGCTGATGATACAGCTTTTTTAAGTGTTCACAAAAGCCATCAAGAAGCTTCCCGCAAACTGCAAGAGTATGCACCCCAGTTAAAAAAATGGCTAAAACAATAGCGGATAAAAATTAACGAACAAAAATGTTTACATATTACTTTTACATTGTGCAGAGAAACATGCCCGCCTACAAATCAATAACCAAACTATTACTACGCTTATACGCAGTGTTTATTTGCTAATAAAAACGTAGTGCTGCCAAGTATGTATTTTTAGTGTAACTTACTAACTCACGAGAATAATTGCTGATTAAAGCGTAGTATGCAGTTCTTACTGAAATTAAGGCTTGGAGTTTTGCATTTATTTCTACACGGAAAAATAGTCGTGTAGAATTCTATACAGAATTTTGTTTGCATACACACAAATTTATATATTTTTTAATTTACAATACACAAAAACACTAAAACTTAATTACAATGTACAAAAAATTAGAAATGTCAAAAATTCTGAACATTAATTCTTGTTTCATTTGACGGAAAAAATTATCCACTTATTGTTATAACATGCCTGTAAAGACAATAAATGCCAAAATTCCGTGTACTTTTCTTTTGGAACTGCGTAAACGGAAATTTCTTTAAGAAGTTTACCAACCTGAATTTCAGTTTGTTTTTTTTACACATACTTCTTATGGCAGCCTGAATTTCAGGCAGAGCAGCATACTACGCTTAACGCACTATTTGCAAAGTGAAGTTTGAGATGCCACCTTTACACATGTTTGTTAATAAAAAATAAGAAATAGATAAATATATTAATATATATGTATGTAGATAAATATTCAGTGATTTAATAAATGTCAATAAAAAGTATTTGGCAGCATTTTACGTTTTTATTTGCAAATAAGCACTGCGTGTAAACGTAGTATATACCTCAACACACTGAAGTATAATATATCGGTGTTCATCTTGATCATTGTCTAACATGGAAGTCCAACATAAATGCAAAGATGACCCAAATGAAATTAAAAGCGGCTCAAATAAATTGTCTCATTGGAAGGAACTCCACACTATACAACTCCATTCTAAAACCAATACGGTCCTACGCTATCCAGTTATGGGGCACTCCCTCAGCATGAAATGAAGTGAAAATCCAAAGACGACAAAATAAAATACTCCGTACTATTATACCAGCCCCATGGTGTCAGAAACAAGCGAATTCATACTAAGATGTGCCGTGTTTTCTAAATATGTGATAAGTAGAGGTGGAAAACTATCGATAGTGTCACTATCGAAAATTTTCGATATTTTGAGAAAATATATGGATATATCGATTCTTAACTATCAAAAGTTAGAAAAACTATCGATATATCGACGATACTATCGTGATACTATCAAAGTTTTATACTTCTTAGAGAAAGCTCTAAATATGTGTGCAAAAATGCTAAATAAAACCGGTTCTGAAACGAAACAGAACTTTATTTCTTAGTTCAATAAATAACGGCAAAATAATATCGATTGTTTTTAAATAATAATCGATTGACGAATAAAACCATCGATAGTCATAAAACAAATTAAATATCGATATTATCGAGTGCCATCGATAGTTTTCCACCTCTAGTGACAAGATACAAAAAAAAACTGAGTTGCACCCAGCGATGCCAGAATGAAGATTTTACCTTAATTTTGAAGATTTTTTAGTCAAAATAAGATTTGAAGATTTTTTTCCCAAAATGAAGATTTTTTGAGATTTAGTTGCCCTGTTTGAATTGAATTTTTCTTTTCGATGTTTAGATATTAATTTTTATGTTTTTATATACATACATATTTACATTAGCGGGTCCGAAAAAATTAGTTTTTGGTTTTTCATAACGCAAACGCCTCAGAATTTGCGTAATCGACCATAGATTATGAAAATAGATTTAAAAATAAAAAAAAGTGTCATCTTAAGGGTGCTACCAATCTTTAACGTTTGGATTTCCGTGGTGATATACATATGTAGAACTATCCTTACCCTACTTGACTAATTCAATTTGCAATTTATTTTGTAAATAAAACATGTAATTTATTTATAAAGAGTTAAAATAAGTATTGTAATTATTATAACTTACTACAGGGATTTTTCTTTTGCTTGAAAAATTATCTAGTAGTGGTTGTATATCTTTATCTATAAAATATGCATGTATATTAAAAACAACGGTACCAAAATGTAACACCAAATGTTGTGTATGACAAACACATAAAAATAACAAAGAATACCTAATTTTATACTTACATAGTTCAGTGAATTAAGAATAGTTCAATATGACCATCAAAATGAAAACTTTGAAGATTGGTAGCACCATTAAAACGGTGGTTTATTTTATTTTAAAAGCTAGGCTGTTTTCCTAAACGCATGTTGCTTTGTGGTAATACAATGCAACTTGTTCCTAAACAGAACACTTAAAATTATGACAATGTGGTATGTTCCTAAACGTATCAATTTCGTTGTAGTACAGAGGAGTATTTGGCCCGAAAAGCTGGCCAAAATTATTAAACATGTTTTTTGAATTAAAAGTTGGAGGTTTTTGATAGTTTTGGTTTAACTTTATATACAAAATCAATTTTTTGGAGGTTCGTGTTGTTTTTTGTGTACTGTATCTTAAAAATGGGTCACTGCTCAAAAATAACCTATTTAGAACATATCGATTTGTACAGCTTCTGCTGAATTTTCTCGAATAATTCGTACGACTAATCTGAAGTGCTTATTTCTGGCCTCGGCAGCTTCTTCTGACAATTGTCTTATTGGCAAGATTGCTTGCTTTATAACAGCACCGCCATGAATAAGGATTTTGTGCGTCGTTAGACTCATTGGGTGCCAATTGTGCATATTCTAAAAATTTTTCAATATTTATGCAGTGTCCGCTAGTTATTGCTTCCAATATTATATTTATGCGTTTGATTCACCCTTCATTTATACCGGTGATTTTAGATACAGTTGCTGGGTCCGAAAAAAAAATCTTCTTGATGTGTTGCCATCACTATTATTGCCGTATCCTTGTTTTGGAACATCTACAAGTAGTCCCATTTCGTCTTTAAGGCTTTTTTTGGATGAACATCTTTCTTTCTTTAACAAGTGCTTTATCTTCATCGCTCCTTGCTTGCCACTTTTTGTCAGTTTATATGAGAGATGAAGTATTGATTCTAAAAAGCGGATGCGTGCGTGGATAGTAGATATCTGCATGAAACATTCGTTTTTCAATTCACAGTATTGCTTTGTTTTACAAATCACTAACACTATTGCTAAAATGTGCGACAAAACCAGGGCTGCCAATTTAGGGGTTCTGACCCCAAATTAGGGGAATTGTCATCACAAATGAAGATGAAAATTTTTATTTGGGGTTTGGGGTTTTCATTGAGGTTATTTAAAAAATATGTTTGGGGTTTTTTGGAGAGATTCCTTAAAAGTTTATTTCCTTTGATTTATAATTAAACTACTTCTTCTAAAATAAGTTTAAGATGCATACATACATATATTGAGAAATTTGGACCCCAGGTAAAGGACTAATCCCTATTGACACAAAGTGCAGTCATATAAATTTTCTTTAAAAGTTTACTAACTCTCAGTTTGCTTGAACTTAAGTTTTATCTGAAAGTTTAACATTATCGTTAACATTTTATTTGTGCTTTACCATTAGTACACTTCAACCAGAATTTTGAAAAGTTTCAAACCTTTTACCTTATACACAAACTTTCAAAAATTATTTGAGAATTACAAAAGCGTAGTAGGCTTAGAAACTTGTATTTACAAAGCACAACAAACAAATTATATTCGATATGAATCTACTTTATTTTTCATATCAAATAAATTCTTTTGTTTTTGTGTGCCGATGTAGTTTTTGCGTTAATGAGTTTATACAAAAGCCTCTGAGTTTTCGTCTGATTTCAATATGCAAAAGAGAAATATCGTGTTTAATATACAATTTTTAATTTTTTGTCCGATCTCAGTTGAAAATAGAAGCAATTCTATTTTCATCTACTATAAAATATGAGTTTTAAATATCATTGAAATCAGACTTAAATAATTTTGGCTTTAATATAAACTTCATGTTAATAATTTTCTTGTTAACGGCTCTAACTCCTCCACTACGAAAAAATAAATAGACTGCATATTCCTACTTAACACAGTTTGTTAGAAACAGTACGCTTATTGAAGTCAACTAGGGGAGTTCATGTGGTTGTTTTGAAAATAACTTTATTTTTTTAAGAATATTTTTTTAGCAAGTGGTTTCAAAATTGTTTTATATTTTTGTTTTTGATCAGTCTTTGCTTTTTGGATAAATCTTTGTGTTTTTCGTTTTTTGGCGATATATTTAGTTTGGATGATTTTTTTAACTTTTAGTGTTTTTTTTCTTTTTGTCGATTTTTTAGTTTTGGTGATTTTTTACATTTTAGCGTTTTATTTTATTTTTAGTGCTTTTTTCCTTTAAGCGCTTTTAAGCGCTACATTTTGCCGATTTTTCGTTTTGATATTTTTTAATTTTAACGTTTTTTTTTAATTTCAAGAGTTTGCCTCTTACGGTTTCCAAGATACAACAAATTTTCTAAATTACATAGTCATAGTTTTCTAAATTACATAGTGGCGGCTTAAGTGCAAATTGTGGTGACTGTCCTGGCTTTAGGTAACCAAAGGACTCGTCATATGGCTACCTGAATCAAGGGCAGCGACCTTAAAGGTCTGCATACAAAAGGTTATCCAATTACAAAAGGTGTCTGGTACGTGGTTGACTACTTTTTTTTTAAGGTCAAGGTGGTTAAGGGCTGTGCCGATGATCTGAATGGCTAATTTAGTCTATAAAGAAAATTAGTTCCTAACAGTCGCCCCCTTAAACGCCTATGGGACGGGTTGGTTGTAGACCTCTTGCCTAGTCTGCGCACGCCGTCACTGCGCAGACGGTCTTTCTCATTTACTCATACTCGTGGGAACAAAATACTCTTCTTTTAAAAAATCTAAGGACGTTGACGTGGACTCTACGGACGATGCGTCGGGGGGTGACAGGCTGCTGAATCTCGTGCACGAAAATATTCTCGTGCAGGAGAGTCAGCTAAGAAATGAACTGGAGGAGGTGGAGGGACTCATCGGTCTGTCGGATGACTCATCTGCAGGGGCCATTCAGGGATTGGGAGAACTGTCTCTGGGTTCTGACGACGAGGCGGAGATCACAATGATTTCCGCTCGCCGTCGGGACTCAGCGGGACAGCTCCCGGACCCTGGGGCTGGGCAGGGCAGTGACCCGACGGATGCGGGGGTCAACCATCTACCCCCAGTAAAATGATCCGACAGGACGCCGTACCCGGTAATGCGGGAAAGGATGGTCGGACAAAACTAGAGAAGGCCAAGAATGGCACTGGGAAATCTCTTGACTTTCTGGAGAAGATGGCCAAGAGGGATCCTAAGCTGTTTACGGCAAAGGAGAGACATCTTGTCAGGAAGGACAGGCAGGACGTGAGAAAATTCGAACGAATTTATGGTCCTGTCAGTGTTCTCCTGGGGAGACCATCTCCTCTGGAGAAGGATGTGACGGTCTATACAACCCAGGATGCATCTCCCAAGAATGTTGGGGTGGTATCAACAAGCACACCCAGCTCCAAAGGTAGGGCAACCAACAAGGAACCTAGCAATGTCCTGTTTGTCAAGGCGAAAGAAGGTGAAGGGCATCGACCCAGCTGGCTCCCTGAAGGACCCCCGTAAGGAGGTCCCGAAGAGGACGAGATCTGGGGACGAGCAGCCTTCCACCTCAAAAAAGATAAAAAAGTCGACGAGCCAGGAGGGTGATCTTCGGGCAGCTGTCATAGATCAGAATGATCCGGATGGGAAGATCAATCCTGAGCTATGGCAGCTGGTGGAAGGTAGGCTCGTAGACGAAATAGGTCTAGCGGGAGCAAAGAAGGAGGAGAAATTGCAATTCCATGGCGCGGACTGAACGAGAGGCGTCAAACTGGTTAACTGCGGTAATAAGAAATCTTTTGATTTCCTAAAATCCGTGGTTGGCAGGTGTGGCGACTTTTGGCCGGAGGCGAGACTGGAGGTGATTCTAGCTTCTGCTCTGCCTATTAGGACAGCGGTGACAGCATGGTTCCCACCACTCGTCAGATCGGTGGAAACCATTCTGTCAGTGCTGGCAGCTCAGAACTCACCTCTCAGGACAGACCAGTGGAAGCCCTTGGCTTCAATGGACTGTAAAGAGAGCGTGCGTAAAGATCTTCGGTTCACCGTGGATCCGGAGTCTCTTAAGATACTGCGGCTGTTGGGGGGCGTTGTGAAGTTCGGGTTGGGGACTGTCAGATTTAGATACCCTATATCTGATGATCCCAAAAATGCTGCGGGTGGTGCAGATAAACCTGCACCATAGCGAGGCAGCCTCGGCCGAGCTAACAGCATTCCTCAACAGATCGCAGGTAGACGTGGCTCTTGTCAAGGAACCCTGTATTGTATGTCCCGATCACGGAGGACAAGGTTACGACTTGCGTTTTAGCAAGGAAGGAGCTAGATTTAACTTTGTTTAATTCTTTCAGCCATTTAGACCTTACGGTCGTCACTGGAGGGGCCAGGGGGAAGCAGAGATTTGTGCTTGCCTCGGTCTACATGCCCTATGATGCTGTAGACCCGCCGGGGGCTGGCGTGCTGGAGCTGACGGAGTATACGAGGACAAGGGGTGTTGCACTCGTACTCGGCTGTGACGTAAATGCACACCATAGTCAGTGGGGAAGCAGCAACATTAACAAAAGAGGTGAGTCAGTGTTTGATTTTACTACTTCCTGCAATGTTTATTTGTAACAGGGGCAATGTCCCCACGTTCAGGATTAGGGATAAGGCAGAGGTTATAGACATAACACTGACTAAAGGTGAAGGTACATAGCATGCGTTAAACACGCTAATGCGTTACAGACTTCTGTCAAAAAAGTTGAAATAGTGTGTTTCCATAAGGCAAGATACAAACAGAACTTTGCGACGCGCGTAACTCGCAAAAAGTTGAACATTCTTCAACTTTCACGCGTCGTATACAAAATGACAGGTAGTGCTGCCAGATTCATATGCTAAAATGTTTCTTTAATGGAAATAAATTATTAGAAATTAATTTTTTATTAAAAAAATGGATGAAAACTGCATTAAATATATAAAGAAAAATAAAACTTAAAGGCAAGACAAAATATAGCCGGCAAAGGCTTGAAATTGTATAAGCAGAAGAGCATCAAAAGCGTGGTGTGTAACTTGCCATTCTTAAAGCATTAAAAGTTCGAAAAGTAAGAAAAGCGTTGCCGCGTAACGCGTGGTATGTACCGCCACCTTAACAGACATAGGAGCCTTGTAGAGAGCTGTAGGGTTGACTCTGACTGTACGTTTCCAGACCACAGTAGGATATCCTTCAGTTTAAACTTTGCAGGATCAAGGCGTGACCTATATAGGAATCCAAGAAGGACAGATTGGGATACCTACAGGGCCACCGTTGGCATTAGAGCAAGGGACACTCTGCGCGGTGTAGAGACACAAAGGGGAGTTGAAAAGGAGGTGGAGAATTTCACTAAGAACTGCATAGAAAGTTATGAGCTATCCTGTCCATTGGTTTATCCAGGTAATAGGGAGCAGCCTTCGTGGTGGACGAAGGATCTGCGGTCTTTGGTAAGGAGGCTGTTCAATTGGGCGAAACTCACGGGCAGGATGGAGGACTGGAACAGCCATAAAGTGTTGTACAACAGGTACAAGGAAGATCTCAAGAGGGCGAAAAGGGCCTCATGGAGGAAATACTGTGAGATCGATTCCGTCAATGAGCTATCGAGGTTACGGCGAGTACTGGCCAGGGACCCTAAGGCCCCTGGGCATATTCAAAGAGTGGATGGCTCATGGACGGAATCCAGCTCTGAGACCCTATCTGTGGTTATGGACACACACTTTCCTGGCTGTAGAGAAGTAAGGAACGAGGTAGCTTCTAGGGTTAGGCTCGACTCATTGGCGGTACCACAGTTAGGTGAGACAGTAGACGACATAGTGACATTGGCAAGGGCAGCATGGGTAATAAACACTTTTGGGCCCTATAAGTCACCGGGACCCGATGGTGCTTTTCCGGCCATGCTGCAGAATGTCCCAGAGCGCGTACTAATGTCTCTGGTGAAAATCTTCAGGATATGCTTGTTTAGAAGGTTTATACCTGAAGGCTGGAGAGAGGTTAGGGTCATCTTCATACCCAAGGCGGGTAAGACGAGCCACTCAAAGCCGAAGGACTTTAGGCCGATCAGTCTTTCGTCTTTTCTTTTGAAGACACTGGACCGACTGATCGACCTGCATCTTAGGAACACGATTGATACGCGCGTCAGCAGGTCTGTGGAGAGCGCGCTTCATGATGTGGTTAGTGTTATTGAGCGGGGATTGCAGCATAACGATTATACCTTGGCTGCGTTCCTGGATATTGAAGGAGCCTTTAACAATATTAGTATAGATGAATTAAATTCTTAGGCGTTTCGACAGGAGCGGCCGGAAGATAGTCGCCTATGCGGACGACGTCGTTTTAATGGTAACGGGAAAATTTCTTTCCACTATCAGTGAAGTCATGCAGTCGGCGCTTGACGAACTATCTTCCTGAGCTAGTAGTAAGGGACTTTTGGTCAACCGTGAGAAGACTGAGTTAGTCCTCTTTACCAGGAAATACAAAGTAGACAGTTTTGTACTAGGGCTAGCAAAGGAGGCCAAATACTTGGGTGTCATCTTGGATAGTAAACTTTCTTGGATGAGGAAAACTCAAGAAAGGTTTAAATGCCTACTACGCATACAGGAACTCCGTTGGAAGGAACTGGGGTCTGCAAACAAAGGTGGTAAACTGGATTTACACAACTGTTGTCAAGCCGGTTGTTTCCTATGGATGTGTGGTGTGGTGGGAGGCGTTGAGGAAAGAGAGTCATAGGAGATTACTTGCTAAGGTGCAGAGGTGCGCCTCTCTGGGCATCACAGGCATAGAGGATTTTGTAATGAGAACGGCAGCAAGGAGTCTCCTAAGACTATTAGAGGCAGGGTTGGTAAGGACAGGAGTAACAGGTCACACAGCAATCCTAAATGAGATCAGTTTTAGCGGGGGGTCCCCATAACACATGGGTTCACGGACTCTAAGGTTGCTGATATTGATTTTGGGAGGACACCCTCATTAGTGATTCCGGATAGGGACTTTTGGGTCGAATCTGATAGGCTTTATAAGGGTTGTGCGGTTTTCACGGACGGGTCCAAAATGGGAACAGGCACGGGAGCTGGTGTCTATATTTTGGGGACGGACATTCGTAGGTCTTTTAGGCTACCAAATGAGTGTAGCGTTTTCCAAGCTGAGATCACAGATATGACTGAGGGCGAGGAGGTGACAGTCAGACCGAAGCTAGTTAGAGACTGCAGGAGAGCCCTCAACTTGCTCATGGACAAATATAGTGTTAGATTATGTTGGGTTCCTGGCCACTGCAATGTTGAGGGAAATGAGACAGCTGATGAGCTGGCAAGATTAGGGTCAGCGTTAGATGTGGAATTGTGTGATAGATCGGTTAAAGTACCGATCGGTCATTACTATAGGGAGCTCAGTGACTGGGTGTCGAATAGGGCCAACCTTTCATGGGGAGCAGGCAGGATTGTAGTCTCGAGGGCCATGTGGCCAAAGCTTGACTTAGGCAGATCCGAACTGCTACTGAGTATGAATAGGAAGGTGATAGGGGTCTTAATAGGCGCATTGACTGGTCGGTCAGGGCGAGGACCAGCATTTGGGAGATTGGCACTCCAGATTTTTGTAGGATGTGCGATGATGGAGAGGAACCAGAAACTATGGAGCATGTTATCTGCCATTGCCCGAGGCTGCAACGACACAGGCTTAGCAGATGTTTTCATGAGAGCATTAGTGATATCGCGAAGTGTGAACTTGAGGATATCAGGGACTTCATTATGGGAATAAGGTGGTTGAATGGCGGATAGCAGAATGCTCCCTTTCTGGGTTTTATAGCGGGTATGAATAGAAGGGAATCACAATGGATCCAACTGGGTCTCCAAGTGGATGTGCAGCATAGCACTACCCTTCCTAACCTAGTCAAAATTACATTATCTGATAGAACACCCTTTAATTTTTATTGTTTTTAATATCAGTGTTATTGGTGTAGTCTATTATACTTTGAAAATAACAATTAAATTAAAAATTTTTTTGCGGGCGTGGCGCAGCCCTTTTTTCTAAGAGCCGTATTGTAATGTCAACAAAAGTAAAGGCGCTTACCACATTTCAGATTAATCGGTTAACAGGAAGGCGTTAAATTTTGAATTACAATATTCTACCCAAACACCACACAACTATGACACAAACAATAAGCTAAATAAAACCGTTTAATAAATTTTGCAAGATTTTGTAATAAAATACATTACTACATACATGCAAAATCTAAAAATAACAATAGTTCATTCGTTGTTAAAGCTTGTTTACATCTACAACACTAACTCTAAATGTTTCGTTGCCTTTTTTACTATCTTCCGCTCTCATAATTACAGTCTTGTTTCGATTCGTATTCTAGTTGTCTTGTTGTTGGTGTGCACTCCCATTCATTCGTCTTGAAAGCTTCGATTCAAAATATGTTTTTATTCTAAATTATTGCGAATGATTCTAATCTCGTTATTTATGACTCTTGCATATGTTTATTGTATAGTCCGAAACTCAAAGCATCACGGTTTTGAGTAATATTCTTCCACAATGCGTCAAAATCTTTTGAACTTTGGCCGCAAATGTAACACTTCATTTTGTATCCGTTGCAGCATTGCAGACTTTTCCGTCGACCATTGTCAGTAGCATCGCGTGTTTAATTTGTGCAATACTTCCATTATATGGAACATTTGAGTTTGATTATTTATGTATCCTATTTCTTGCTTCATGATGCCAGTAGTTTTATGCAAAAAACGAATGCGGATTGGTCTACACAGCCAAGTTGAGGGTGATGTTGGATTTCGCCATATCCTTTTTATGTTTCCGTTGATATTTGTGATTAATTTAATCGGCACACAACTGCTTTGGAATATATTACCGTCACTATCGTTTTCATTTCATATCGAATTTCTGCTTATATGATTGGTGCGATCCATCACAGCCCCATTTGCTTATAAGTTCCAGAAAATTAAGTTGTTCATAGTCCAACTGCTGCAAAACCTCATCAAGGTATATACATAGTCGTGTTGCTGTGTGGTCGAGGTGAGATTGCAGCTTCACTTCCGCTAATGTGTCAGTTACGGTTATGGCATCCTCACTGGGACAAAATTTTTTTTTTGCATTTTTAAAGCCCTTATGATAGTACATTTTTCTTGCATTGTTTTGCTATAGGATTGAAAGAAAGAAACATCAAATGATAGAAAGGAATAACTGTACAAAATGTAAACAAAACGTATGTTTTCTTTAAGTGCTGCCTACTTTTTATTTATAGTAAAACGCCAACAGAAAAAAAAGTAAAAAGAGGTGCTAAATTGCCGAATTCGTGAATAAACCGCTAACTTGGCAACACTTTAATGTTTCAAGCTTGAAACGTCAATTTTAAGTTGAACAATTTTACATTTGACAGGCCTTCATTTTTTATCGATAACATTAGTAAAAGCTTTGACAATGTGGTATTTATCTTAATATAGTTGAACTCTTGCACTGTTCTCCAAAACTTAAAAAATGAAGTTTACTTGCTGGGTTGATCTCAGAAGTTGTTAACGATCGCTTCTTCTTGCTTTTCTTGGAGATCCAGTTATGTATATTCATTATTAATTTAGCCGCATGTCCCGCTGCTTTTTGACTCATGGATGCAGCAAATGTGATCTCCCCTTTTGTTAACTGTGACGAATTTCTTCCATTTTTCTTCGTTTTGTTCTTTCACTAGCTTCATCAAATTATTTTTGTGGTCGCCCTGAAGACGAACTACCAAATACTGGTATTGTCACAGTTAATTCCAGCCATTTAGCGGATGGGCTTAAAAATCGATTCTCTTTTCGTTGTGCTGAACACCAATATCTTTTGAAACCATTTCTGAAATTGATCAAACACTGCTTCAGTGCTAATATGTCCCCATCTCCTTGACATTTCGCACAATTTTCTAACTAAAAACTCAATTTCTCGTCAATGGTTCTAGAATCATATTCCTGTACTAACTTGGAATAACTCTTTCCATGTTATAAGTATCTCGAAGTTACGAAACGGCTATGATACAAATTTTGTGCAATAACAAAAATATATCTATTTTTATACGTTCATTTTTATAAGTCAATTACCTAGTACCTCTGTGCCTTTCTTTTTTTGTAATTTTATTTTTGTGATTAATGCATGTAAAAATTATTAATTAGGTATGTGCATTTCTTTTCTTAAAAAGTAATGCTATCTATACCGCAGGTAAACAAAAAAACTGTTTTATGGGGGTTCGTAGGATATTCACTATAATAAAGAATTTTGCAGATTTCGATTTATGAATACTTGTTCTTTTAAAACCCGTTTAGGACATTCGTCTTTTATAGGCAGGTAATCAAATTGTGAAGTGTTAAAAGTGATGTGAATAGTTTAAATGAATAATTCGAAATACACAAATGTTATGATGGCAAAAAGGTATAAGAAAAAGTGCCTGATGCGCAAAAATAGAAAAAAGGTGAAAATTTCAAAAAATCTGCAAAAATAATGGCGCAAACTTTTTGGAATGTGCCCTAAAAGTAGATATTTAAAATTTTATTGTACAGTTATTTGTACAGAAGCTACCTTCACTTTTAAAAACCTTCATCTTTTTTTACAAAACAAGTGTATGAAACCCCTTTTTTTAATTTTAGAACTGATTTTTTCAACATAAATATTTAAGATATTATTTAAGATATTATTATTAATGTTGAAAATAGCTTTTGATCAACTCTTTCAGAAAAAAAACCAATGAAATACCTCTATTCGTTTAGCAAACTCAAAAAAGCATATAAAAATCTTGAAAAGGGAAAAAACCATTAAAATCGCGTGTAATCTCAACAAATCTCAACTTAGTCTTGAAAATTAACAGCATAATGTAAAATTTTGTTATCTATCAATTAGTTTTTAAGATTTCTTTAAATTCATTTTTGCCTTTGTGTCGATACGCATAGAAGAACAAAATGTGTGTACAAAAAATTTGGATGCAAAACAAGAGACACACAAACTTGAATCAAGCGTTATGTACTTGGTTTAAGAAACGGACTTAATTCCGGATTACTTGATTTTCCTTTTGAGTGTACCATTAATAATAAAGTTTATTTGCACGAAACAACAATTTTTTACAAAAAGTCTTTTACAAATTTTTAAAAACTGAGTACATATTGCCGTCCCGAAGTTATCTTCACGTATATTTCCTGAGGTACATTTTTCAGATCTATCGATCTGTTCAATCCACGGGTCAATATCTCTTATGGCTTCTGAGATATTGTGAAGGCATTTTATTGTATATCCACTTTTGCAAAAAATTTAACGAGTTATATTAACGTATGACATTATTATGGATATACGATACAAAGTATTTGAAATTTTTTAGTTTAAAAAAATCTGGTTATCTTCACGTATGTATATGAAAATAAATAATAAGTTATCTTCACGTATATATACGAAAAAATTTTAAGTTTATTCATAGAGCATATAGGTCTGTTTTCCATAAATATACTTTTTTGTAATTAAATTAAAGTATAACTGTAATACTAAGACTAAATATTTTTGTTACAAACATATTTAAAAAGAAATTTATTAATTTATTCCAGATATTCTTAATAATCTATGTTTCAAAATATTAAATTTATTTATGGATTAGCAAACCACAAGAAATACATTTAGTTTTTTTGAAAAGCAGTTAAGGTAGAAAGAAAACAACGCATAATACAAAAAATCCAAATGTACAGGTATCACTCGAGAATAAATTTTTGTTCTGAAAATTTAGCTGAATGTACTATTTACAAACTTAAATAAATAAATCCGAAAAGAATTTCACATCACTTTCTGGTAGATAAGAGTATAAACTTTTAATTTCACTCTTTTTATCTTCATTGCGGTTGTAGTTAGTTCTTTTTCAAAAATACTTTCTGAAATAGTAAAAATCCCTTTCTAGCTTATTTTTTTTAATCTTGTTGACTGATATTGGTCTTCACTTGCAGATTTTTTATATTGTAGAGATAAGAGACTGAGTTTATTATATTTTAGTTCTTCTATTTTGGTAAATTTCAATTGGCTTGCTAATGAGGAATAAGTTTTGAAATCTGTTGGGAGCATTTCTATAATTTTTAAAGTTATTTTTCTGGATTGATAGTATAATTTTTTTTTGGTCAAATCTAAGAGACTATGAATTTCTTTTAATTTAAGGAACCGGTCTATTGCACTATGTAGAGCGTCAATCTCTTGAGCTTGAGAATGAAATGGTTCTGAAAATGTTAGAGTTATCGTTTTTAAATTATTTTCTTTATACAAAAATTTTAGGACAGCAGAAGATAATATTTTATTTTTAGTTTGCAGTACACATGAGTCGCTCAAAAAAATGATGTGCTCAATATTTTTAAAATCCTGAAAAATGTTCACCAAAATTTTAATGACAGCAATAGCAATATCATTTCCTGAGCGACCACTTTGTGCTTCGCTCCAAATTGCACAGTAAGGCACATTCTTTTCATTTAAGTTCTGTGCACATACCGTTGCTGTCATGTTGTAAACTGAAAGTTTTCTTTTATAGTAAAATATAGATGAAAATCGTTTTGGCAAATTCAACGTGCTTTGCAAATCGAAGCACACCACTATTGTGTTGTTTGACATTAATTTTCTATCTTTATCACGTTTAATTTTACAAATGCGATTTTCTTCTGTGTGGTTTTCATAACACGTCCTTTCATTTTCGCTAAGTCTATTGCTATTTTCAGGTTTGTATACGAACAACATTTGTCGCATTGATCTTTCTTTGGTCAATAAAAACCTAAATTAAATTTAGTGTTGAAAATTATTGTAAATGTTTGTATAGATACTTTATCTGAAGGAAAGTTCTCTACGAATAGCCGGTATATTTTGCTAACACTTAGACCCTCTTCTAAATATTGTTTTGAAGTAGTCGCTCTACAATAATGGGAGTCTTGGTAGGAAAACTACTGATGAATTCCTCAATATTTTTTAATACGTCTTGTGCTAAGTGGCTTTTCACACTATGCCTTTTTCTTCTTCTTCTTAAATGGCTATTACAGAACGTTTGTTCCTGTAGCCGAACAAAGAATATTCTTCCAAGCGCCTCGATCTTCCGCGCTCCTTCTCCAATTTATTACACCAAGCTTTGAAATGTCTTCCTCCACGTGATCTTTCCATCGGAGTTTTGGTCTTCCTCTTCTGCGTGAACCATCACCAGGCGCGTATTCGAATGCCTTTTTAGCTGGAGCATTTTCTTCCATTCGCACAACATGACCTAGCCAACGCAATCGTTGTAGTTTTATACGTTTCACAATGTCAATGTCGGCATACAGCTCATACAGCTCATGGTTCATACGACACCGATATTCTCCGTCAACGCAGATGGGTCCATAAATTTTACGAAGAATTTTTCTCTCGAATACCCCAAGTACTGCCTCGTCTGCTTTTGCAAGTACCCATGCTTCAGAGCCATACAACAGCACGGGTAGTATCAGTGACTTGTAGAATGTGATTTTTGTCTGTCGAGAGATGGCTTTGCTCTTAAACTGCTTACTTAGTCCAAAGTAGCATCTATTAGTCAGTATAGTTCTTCTTTTAATTTCAAAACTGATGTTGTTTGTTTTGTTTATGGCGGTGCCGAGGTAGATAAAATCGTTGACTATTTCAAAGTTGTAGTTTTCAATTTCCACTGTTGGCCCGAGTCTACTGGACGTCCTGTGCGTTGGTACCATTAACTTTGTTTTATCTGCGTTTACCACCAGACCCACTTTAGCAGATTCTTTTTCGACTTTTTCAAAGGTGGCAGTCACTGCTCGCAATGTTCGACCCATGATGTCAATATCGTCGGCATATGCGAGTAGCATGTGCTGTTTTGTGTATAGTGTGCCAGTTCTATTCACATCTGCGTCTCGTATAACCTTTTCCAGCAGGATATTAAAGAGATCACACGAGAGACTATTTCCTTGTCTGAAACCTCGCTTGGTACTGAATGGCTCGGAGAGATTTTTTCCTATTTTGACTGAAGATCGCGTATCAGTAAGGCTCATTTTGCAAAGTCGTATAAGTTTTGCCGGGATACCAAACTCAGACATGGTCTGAAACACCTTTGATCGTATGGGGCTGTCGAAGGCGGCTTTGTAGTCGACAAAAAGGTGGAAGGTGTCGATTTGTTTCTCTTGGGTCTTTTCCAGGATTTGGCGTAGTGTGAATATCTGGTCGATGGTGGATTTGCCAGGTCTAAAGCCGCATTGATATGACCCAATTATCTCTCCAACTTTAGATTTAAGTCTGTCACACAATACGCTCGAAATTATTTTATATGCAATGGGCAGGAGACTTATTCCTCTGTAATTGGCACATATTGTCTTGTCTCCTTTTTTGTGCACGGGACACAGTATGCTGAGGTTCCAATCATCGGGCATGCGTTCTTCTTGCCAAATAGAACAAACAAGCTGATGCATGCGCCTTATCAGCATGTCACCTCGGTAATCCATCGGCTCCTGCTGCCTTATTGTTCTTTAGCCGAGATACTGCTGCTTTCCCCTCATTTTGGCAAGGCGGTATACACTCAATACCGTCATCATTGATTGGTTCTGAAGTATCTTCGTCGCCGCTACAACCAGATACCAGCAGTTCGGAAAAGTGATCTTTCCACATCCTCAGCACACTTTCTGTTTCAGTCACCAGATTACCTTCTTTATCTCTGCAGGAGAATGTGCCTGTACCAAAGCCTTCGGTTTGATGTTTAACTCTTTGGTAAAATTTTCGGACTTCATTTTGACTCCTGTACATCTCGATTTGCTCACACTCTCGCCTTTCCATTTCTCTCTTCTTCTTTCGGAAAAGGCGTTTCTCCTCTCTCCTTTTCTCCCGATATCTCTCCTTCGCATTACGTGTTGCTACCGACTGCAACGTTGCCATATATGCGACATTTTTTGCTTCAGTAGCATTACGGCACTCCTGGTCATACCATGGGTTCCTTTGGGGAGGCTTTTGATACCCAAGTACGGATTTTGCTGCATTTTCCATGGAGTGGGCCATGATTTGCCATTGTGCTGTTACATTATCGGGACGAGGAGTGCTTTCTTCTAGCAGTTGGGTCAGTCGAGTGGAGTATGCCGTAGCTGTCTGTTGTGTCTGCAGCTTTCCGACGTCCAGCTTCCTTGCTGCGTCAGATCGTACGTTTCTCGCTACACTTAGACGGGTGCGAACCTTTGCTGCTACAAGGTAGTGATCCGAATCTATGTTGGCACCTCGGATCGTTCGTACGTCCAACACACTGGATGAATGCCTTCCATCAATCACAACATGATCAATTTGGTTTCTCGTTGCTTGATCAGGGGACAACCACGTGGCCTTATGTATGTCGAGATGTTTAAATTTGGTGCTGCTAACTACCATATTTTTTGCCGCTGCGAAGTCTATTAACTTCATTCCGTTATCGGAAGTTTCTTCGTGAAGGCTAAATTTTCCGACTGTTGGACCAAAGATATTCTCCCTTCCTATTTTAGCATTAAAATCCCCTAGTACTATTTTAATGTCTTGGTCGGGGCAGCGGTCATAATCTCTCTCTAGGCGCTCATAGAATGTATCTTTGATCAGTTCGTCCTTTTCTTCGGTCGGGGCATAGGCACAAATTAGACTGATGTTAAAGAATTTGGCTTTTATTCGGATTGTGGCCAGTCACTCATCCACCGGATTGAATCTAGATACTAGGTGTTTTAATCTCCGGCTTACGACAAATCCACAGCCAAACTCATGTCTAGTTTTATGGCAGCTATAGTACAGTGCGTCGCCTTTGGGTGTTGTTGTTACGCCTGTCCCATTCCATCGCACTTCCTGTAAGGCGGTAATATCGGCGTTGTACTTTTCAAGTACGTCCGCCAGTGCGTACACTGCACCGTCTCTATAGAGAGTTCTTACATTCCAGGTGCATATACACAGATCGTGGTCCTTTAAACGTTTGCGGGGGTCGTCATCATTAGAGGAGTTCTTTAATTTTCTTCTTCGTTTTTTCATAGTACTAATGTTTTTTACAAGGGTGGGCTACTAACCCGACGCCTCAACCTACTTTTTATCGTCCTTTAGGATGAACGCGCGGCACATTTTTGCTCACTACCCTTATCGGATGGTAAAGGTAGCTACCCCAGGAGGCACCACGAGGAGGTTTGTGTCCACAATTGGGATGAAGGAGTAACCGAGATAGGCCTGGATTTTGCCATGTTAAAACCATTCAGAGCCGTTACTCGGTGTCCGACTTCCCCTACGCCTCCAACTATGCCTTTTTAGCCTGGCTTTTTTTGACAATTTTCTTTTAAATCCCCTACGAAAAGTCACACACATTTACATTACAGACTTTTTAGCCATGCCTTTTTTGACGATTATACACATGCTTAATGCTGAGAGTACGAGAATGACAAAGAGAAATAACAAAAAACTCCTCAAATTTCAATTTGTGCCTTTTTTCTTACTCCGCTAGCTTCTCACCACCTTTCGCCTGCCTTTAAAGCCAGGCGAAAAAGGCACAATGTAAATTGCGTGTAAGCGATGTTTCGTGTGCTTTCCATGTTGCAAATCTTTTGGTACACCCGTTTTTTCATCAGAATGGTGTTTGAAATGGTAATAAATTCGACAATCGGACACAGAAATGGTATTAAGAAAAAAAATTTTACACACTTTTACTTTGACATTTTCCTTTTCAAAATAGTATGAAAAGTTGTATTTCTTCCTCTCACTTTGAGCCCTTCGCCTTTTCACTAATTTTCTTGTAATAAATTTAGCATAAAAAGAACTTTTCTGACTATCGTTCAATGACCAAAACGCCCAAAAGTTTTTTTCGTAAATTTTCTGAAAAATTGTTTGCACAATCTAAAATACATTTTGACCCACATGGGGATTTGACGAATTTTGCCTCTTTTAGTGTACCTTTCAAAGTGATGTATTCTTCGCCGTGCTGCCTTCTTTTTGCGTACATTTTGTTTCCTTTGCTCGACATATGTACATTTTTCTTTCACGAGTTGTTTTTGGTTCGTCTGAATTAAGAGATGAAGAAGATGTTGTCGATAACACATTTTGGCATCTTCCCTGCAAAAATGATTGATCTACATGGTCCATTTTACCTGATATGGATTAGTTTCAACATAGTCCTATGTAATGCAGTTATGGACCACTTTCAAAAAAATGTTTTACCACGGAATGTAGTGTTGTCAAGAATGTTATTTCATAGATATCATCAATTACCAGCAATATGGTAGCCCTAATGACACGAAAATTTATTTGTGGTTATAATGAATGTTTGTAATTAAAACTTTATTTTTTTTTGGTAAAAGCGCAAAAATAAATAAAATTGTGTTTTGTTTATCAGAAATCAAAAGTGCAGTGTAGCTCTCATCATAAAAGGAGACTTATTAAAGCAGAGGGAAAATCATTTACGTAGACTACAAGGTGAAAATGAAAACTAGTTTTCTGTTTGTGAACCATGGAGTAGTGACATAGAGTAGTTTCAAAACTAGCCTCTGTATGTGCTCCATGGAGTAGTTACATGGTCCAGTTTTTGGGTTAGTCCGATGTAATGCAAACTTGGAGCGCGTGGTCCAGTCCTAGGACATCGCAATGTTAAATGGACCACGTCTAATGCATACGTTTGGAGTAGATTGGGACTAGTCCTGGTCCATTATGGAGTAGTCCTTACACGCATGTATGGACTAGTCGCGGTTTCTGCAGGGTTATAGTAGATTCTGTAAAACAAATTTTTACTATTAATTTTATGAACATAAAATGAATATTGTAGTACCTTCAGCATGTTGATCACTGCTTAAATGCTTTTCCAAAGAACAATTAGCATCAACGTTGCGATCGTTAGTATTATCTGCGTCAATTTCACATCTACTTTTCTTTGAAACATTTATATTAAGTATTACTTTCCTTTTTCTTTTGCAAACCGATCTATTTCCAAAGCACAAAGAACATTCACTGTATGATTCTATAAGTAAGAAATATGTCTAAACATGCTTGTTTTAAATGTAATTTAATATAAATACCACTATTCTCAATATGCTTTGAGCTTTTGTTAGGATTATAGTCTGAATCACATATGGAGTCGTCAGAGTCAAACGGATCAGATTCTATAAAAAAAATTTTATTAAGGTAGAAACAGCGAACCATACCGTACTGTTTCTTTAAGAAAACGTATCAGCTGTTCGTATATGGTATGGGAAAACCAATGCAAACGCTTACCGAATTTAAATGTCACGTTGCCGGAACATCTCAACCTGTATAAAATAGAAAACCTAACGTTGTTAAGTGACAGTTGTAAAGCAGTGGTGGGTTGCCTGTATGCTAAATCGAATGGGGCTATTTTCGCTATGTTTTTTGGTACTTTGGTAATAATAATATCTGTGTGGGAAAACAACTTAAAGTAATATATATGAATGTATGTTTGTACATAAATATACATATATTAGATGTATGCATATAATAAAGAAATACATATCGTCATATAAAATGCAAAAGAGCATATCGTCATTTTTAAAAATTTTTCAGGAGATAAGAAACTTAATAAAAATGAAACTATTATGATTACAAAAAATGTTCCAGCATAGTATTATTAATTCAGACTTTCTATAATCAAAATAGTTTTTTTTATTAAGTTTTTTATCTATCTTGAAAAGTTATTTAAGAGGATGATTGCCCTTTTGCATTTTATATGACGATATATACACGTAAAATATAAATGTGATACATATAGATCAAAGTATTAAAGTGGCTTCAAACCATTTTTTGTTTATGAACATATAAAAAATAGTTTAATTTCTTACATATGTACATATCTATGTATTATGTTGGTGAAATACATCGGAATTTATTAAAAAGCTGATTCGATTTTTTTGCTAGTTAGGGCTTTTTGCGTTTTATTTAACGATATGTATGTGTACATAGATACATATTTGTTTATTATAAATATAGTATACATTTTTATGTACCTATACCAAATACAGTTTTAATACTATTTACATCGTATAGGTACTTTTTCTTCGCAAGACTCACAATTTGAAAATGTTTAATTACCATTACTGTTTTGTGAACAGCTGTTTCTTTTTAATAATAAAACAACAAAATAAAGTAAAACAATTAGGTTTTTAAATGTTGTATAAGTGAACAAACGTGCTAACAGTATGGTACGGTAACGGTACAGCAACGGTTGGCTAACAGAGCCTTTACTGTATATAATTTTGTATTGTATATCCATTGAGCTGGACTCGACGACTTCCACTTGATTATTCAAACTTTTTCTGGACATCTCAGTTAGTATACTTAAATAATACAATTTTAAATTATTTATAAAAAGTTATGAAGTACCACCAAACACGGCAGAATTGCAATCACAAGTAAATCATATCGCACCCTAAATACAAAAGGGTCACAACTAAAAATTTTCCAAAACTGACTTTTTTCCATAAATTAATTCAGAGTATACATCTCTAACTACTGCCAAAATTTCTTTCACAACACTATCTTCCTTAACTGGAAAAATACAGCTATGTCTATTTTTATGTTAAGTGTGTTGCTTCTGCACATAAACAGTTTTTTGTCTCCTGAAAATTTTAGTATTTTGTGTTGTGACCCTTTTGTATTTAGGGTGCGTTATGATCAATTTGTTAAATGTTGCAGTTCAAGGGAGCGAACTCTGATTGCGTAAAAACACATCAATAGCAGGGTTGTCAAAATTTTTCTGACCTATTTCGCCAAATTGATTTCAAAAATCGCCAAAATCTATTTTATATAATATAGATTTTAATTTTTTTCACGTGCTTTTTCCCAAATTAATATTTTACTTTTTTAAGTAAAATATTAAATTTTTATTAAAATACATTGAAATTGATTATGGAGGGGTATTAGCTAGTTCCAATGCGCATTTCATTGGGGCTAATGCAAATCGTCAGGGAACCTTTACCCAAAAATCTCATAGAAAAACTAAAGATATTATATTAAACTATTAATCATAAGAATAAGCAGTTTATAATATCAAAGTTCCATAATCAATCATGTTTTTTTATTTTCTTTACTTGTGTTTATATAGTCGTTATAAGTAGTGTTTATATAGTTTTTCATAATATATATTTTATAATAAATTTGTTTTTATATACATAATAGTTTTTATATAAGTTTTTATAAAATAATCGTATAAATTTTTTTTAGAAAATCGCCAAAAATTATTTTATGTAAATTTTTCTCATCAAAATTTAAAATTTATTAATGACTATAATTAATATAAGAAAAACCATCAAAATCGCATTGTTTTAATTTCCTACACTGATGAAAAAGCGTCATAACCCTGATGTAATCTGACATCAATGCTATGTCAAGTGTCTTCATTTTTGACCCCATGACACTTAACATCACGGTGATGTCAACCTTTACATCAGCTGGTCATCAATACCAATGATGACAGATCTATCATCAATGCAATGACACACCGACATCAGAGAAAGGACGAATTGACATCAATTTTATGTTAAAATGTCATCAATATGATGTCGCTGATAGAAACCCCGTCGTAACGCTGATGTAATTTGACATCAATACTATGTCAAGTGTCTTCATTTTTGACCCAATGACACTTTACATCATTGTGATGTCAACTTTTACATCAGCTGTCATTAATCATCTTTGATAAACTATAATTGATATTATGGCGAAATAAATAAACACTACAATATAATTATGTTTTTATTACAATAAAAATTTATTATATTCATATATTTCTTATAAAAAATTTTCACTTTTATTATATTACTTATTATTTTTTCTATCCACTTTTGCTTTGCTATTTATTAAGTTGATATAATTACACTTTTTTTATTTTTCTCCACAAGTAGTAGGAAGGCAACACCAAATAACAACAAAAATAAAAATGCAAATTATCTTTAAAAACAAACAAAAAGTGTAATCAAATCAACTTATACCAAATAATTAAAAATATGTATGCAATTTATACTTATAAATTTCACTCACAAGAACACCACGCGGTACTATTTAATTAGCTTTAAAAACACAACTGATCTAGAACAAACAAACAGAATAGTTTTCTGCTATAACTTCTTTTATTTCATTTGTGTCAAGAGTATGTTTTTGTTGTTTTTCCGCACTTTACTCTCTTCGCGCTCATTCTATTTGATATTGATGACATGTGATGACTATGTGACATCAATATAATGAAAAGGTGTCATACTATTGCTTGTTTCAACGTTTTTCTTGTGTATGTATGCTGTACTGGCTTGGTTTTTAAAAGGTCTTGCGTATTTTATCTGTCATAGTAATGATGATAAGTGTACATCAATGCAATGTCAGGTTTTTGAACTTTTTTAAAAATGTGTTTAAACACAAAAATAAAAAATAAAACAATAACATTTGTTTTAAAATACAAGCTGCAAACATTATAACATTGTTTACTTATTTCTCTAATACATATTTTACAATTTAATAATATATAATAAGTGACATCGTATTGATGTCATTCCAATCATAGCATTGATGACACTTAAACTATGACAAAATTCTATAATGACGGTTGTCATTAGATTGATGTCAGTTTTCGTTGTATTGATGACATTTGTCATAGCATTGATGTCAGAATTCTGATGATAGGGCGTCATCAATGCGATGATACATTTTTCTATGAGTGTACAGTCAAGTTTTAGCGGAATTTATTTTTGAAAATATGTACTCTTTCAAAAAAAATAATATTTGTGAATTATAAAAATTTTCAAGTTAAATTTTATTGAAAGGTATCAATAAAAATCGCCAGCAAATTTATTTATCGCCGGAAAATTCGCCATGTCGCTAAATCAAGAATTTGGATGCCAAAAACCCCACGTTTGCCGATAAATCGCCATATCTGACAACCCCGATCAATAGTATTAGCTACGCGACTCCAAAGTTCAAAAGAGAACAAATAATAATTAACGATAATAAAAACAAAAATGCACAACGATGACTGAATGAAACAGTTGGGGGGAGTGAAAATTGATTACGTAAGAACACATAAATAAGAATAAACAAGAAATAACGATAATTAAAAAAACAATGCATAACGAAGACTATTATGTATTTTTTGGCGATATTTGGCATAATTATACTTATTTGTCGAGTTATGAGATGCCAAAGCGTTTCCGTTTTTTAAATTTTTATTTCTTAAATTGTTGCTTAGAACTAGAAAAAAATTTGAAAAACAATTAATATAAGTGGTTCTTATAGGAAATTGTATATTTTCAAAACAAAAATTTAATTTTATAAAAAAAATCTTTATGTACAAAAACGAATGCGATAATGCGAATGCACGTAACGAAGATGTAAAATGTTTAAAAAGTTGCTCACAACCCCATCTATAGTGAGTGCTTACTAACTGTAACAGACTGCTTACTGAATGCCTAGTGCATATACGTGAAGATATTTTTGGAGATAAAAAACTAGTGCGGCTTTTATCAGTTTATTTTTACGTATGTGCCATAAATGATAAATTATTTCCCAAAAGGTGGCGTATACAATAAAATGAAAAAAAAGTTTGGATGTAAAAATTACTATAACTCAAAACTGTCTTCCAAGACCTCAAATATTTTTGCATTAGTCGATTTGGAACTCTAAGCTCTATATACGATTACAATTTGAGACCAAGTTTTTCACACCATTTTTTTAATATATGCTGTTGAAACTTTACATTCAATTTCCCAACAAAATATTTTTCGGAGATATGTGAAGATAACTTTGGCATGACGATATGTATGTACATTGTTAAAAACTAGAACTAATTTACTAACCAACAACAACAACAACTTTTTTAAAATTATTTTATTATTAATCTTAAGTGCTTTCGCAAAGCCTTGAAAGATTTTCCATACCAAATAACGTAAAAATAGTGCGTTTTTCTTAAAAATTACATAACTCAGTCGCATTTTATGCCATTACATCCTTGTACTTGTTCTGGATTTAATCGGAATAAAAAAATCTGCAAAAGTACTAATAGCGACGAAACTGTAACTTTTACTGGTAAGTTGGTGCGGGTCACTGCATTTCATTTTTACCTGAAATTCTTTTTTTGCTGTTATCTCCGAAATAATCAACTGTACAAAAAAAAATTATGTGAAAGATTTGTGTGAAATGTGATTTCCTACAAAAATGTTATGAGAAACCAAATTGCTTAGATTAGTATTGCTTGTGATATCAGACTTTGACTTATAAGTGTTGATTCGGCGTATATCCGACGTTTTACGTAAATTATTCCAAAAAAGAAAAACACAAGAATTTCAATATGATATTTCAATTAAAGAGAATAAATTCTCTAACTTTATTTAATAAATAAATAAAATTTTACCTTGTAAAGGATCGATGTGTTTATCACTCACAAATTAGCACGTAATGCTCGAAAAGGGAAAAGGTTTCCAACAAGGTTGAAACAAAAATTACTTAATACGTTTAATAAAGTTAAAACACAGTAGAATCGCGATTTAATGACTTCGTACTTAAACATTGCCGGCCACCTTGTAACGATGAATAAGTTGCAAATAAATAATAATGTTTCGGCGTATATCCGATTAGGAACAAATATGCAAATAAAACATACAAAAATTAATATTTTGAATTAAAATTGAGAATAAATCTGTCTTTATTTACTAGTTTTACCTTGTAAAAGAATTTAATGAAGTTGCACGTAGTGCTTGGTTGACTTCTAAATGGCGAGTAATTATTTATATATAAACACTAGTATAACTAGTGATTTGGCAAAACAATGCTTAAAAAAAGCCTTTCATCAAGGTTGAAAGAAAAAGTACTTTAAGTTTTGATTAAACACTGAGGAAAAAAGCATAAGCAGAGACATAAACAATTTGTAATTAAACATTGCCGGCCACGTTGCAATGACGTGTGTTGCAAATAAATTAAATATAAATTGAGTCATGAGGGACTCCTGATGAATATAATACAAGATTATATAATTGAGGCATTAGGGACTCCTGATGTATATAATTATAAAATGTTGAGTCATTAAGGACTGCTGATGAGTATCATTATTGAATTGAGTCATTAAGCACTCCTGTGGACTGTATAAAATAAATAGTTTTCTGCTGTTCTGACAACATGCGTCCAGAACGGCACGTATAGGAATTTTTGATTTGTTAAAGCAAAGGATTAACCGCAACGTTGGGGAAAAGGAAACTGATTGACGAATCGGAACTGGAATTGAAGCAACTTTCGATTTCGGTTTTGAACGAGGTTTTGATTTTCTTTCGTGTTCGTGTAATAACGAGTGGTGTATTTGCTTGCAATGTTTGCAAGTTCCCGTGCTTTTGCAATCCTTACCAATGTGATTTACTAGTTTTACCTTGTAAAAGAATTTAATGAAGTTGCACGTAGTGCTTGGTTGACTTCTAAATGGCGAGTAATTATTTATATATAAACACTAGTATAACTAGTGATTTGGCAAAACAATGCTTAAAAAAAGCCTTTCATCAAGGTTGAAAGAAGAAGTACTTTAAGTTTTGATTAAACACTGAGGAAAAAAGCATAAGCAGAGACATAAACAATTTGTAATTAAACATTGCCGGCCACATTGCAATGACGTGTGTTGCAAATAAATTAAATATAAATTGAGTCATGAGGGACTCCTGATGAATATAATACAAGATTATATAATTGAGCCATTAGGGACTCCTGATGTATATAATTATAAAATGTTGAGTCATTAAGGACTGCTGATGAGTATCATTATTGAATTAAGGACTGCTGATGAGTATCATTATTGAATTGAGTCATTAAGCACTCCTGTGGACTGTATAAAATAAATAGTTTTCTGCTGTTCTGACAACATGCGTCCAGAACGGCACGTATAGGAATTTTTGATTTGTTAAAGCAAAGGATTAACCGCAACGTTGGGGAAAAGGAAACTATTGACGAATCGGAACTGGAATTGAAGCAACTTTCGATTTCGGTTTTGAACGAGGTTTTGATTTTCTTTCGTGTTCGTGTAATAACGAGTGGTGTATTTGCTTGCAATGCTTGCAAGTTCCCGTGCTTTTGCAATCCTTACCAATGTGATTGGTAGATAAGCAACGGCAACAAACACGATGAACCGCCACCATTCGTAATTTTCGTTCCAAACTCATGTCGCGGAAACGAATGGGGTGATTTTTTGCACAAATTGGGCATTTTTTACGTTCAACGGATTTACCGTCCCAAGCGTCCAATTGCATCGCGGATAGGTTATTTGCCGGTACAGTTTCCATCGTTTTATTGGTAGTTGTCGCTGAAACCTGAGGAGGCTCTGTCAACAAGTTCGTTTCAGAAACATTTGTTGCACTGGAAAACTGCCAGCGGAATCGACTGAAGAATTTACAGCGGTAACGCTTATTTCCATCGCTTCCTCATAATCCAAAAGGCCTTCTTCGAAAGATTCTAATAACTGGACTTCAGTACTGGAGTTCATGATTCTAGGAAAAAGTTTGATTAATAATTGTAAATTGAAGTAAAGTGATTTGAAATTAAGACTCATGTAAAACAACAAGTTTAGTAATTGGACGAGTGGTCACCCCGTTTTATGTGCGAATATCGTATAAATTTTTCTCACGATTCCTAACTTTCAGGAAGTGGCAGGTAACTGTTCGTTTTTAATAACGATTATATCGTTCACAGCAACCTCCCTTTTTGGATGTTTCCACTTGTATCGTTTATGTAAATCTACGAGATATTCCTCTTTCCATCTTTTACAAAACTGATGAATTAAAGCCTTTACTTTACGGTACCGATTGACGATACTGATTGGGCTATCATAAATTGTTGGCTCTGGCGTAGCCTATACTGGCTGACCCAATTAAAAAATGTCCTGGCGTTAGTGCAACTGGCTCGCCAGGATTATCTGGCATTGGACATAAGGGACAAGAATTTAAATACGCCTCGATCCTAGCAAAAATTGTGGAGAGCTCTTCAAACGTGTAACGACAAGATTGCATTTCTTTTCTAAAGTGAAGTTTGAAAATTTTAACACCAGCCTGCCATAGGCCACCCATGTGGGGGGCAACGAGTGGTATAAATCGCTATGTCAAACCATTATGCCCAAAGGTGGAACACATTCTGGCTTGACACTCTTTTAAAAATGTTTTAAAGTCATTTGCTATATCATTTGACGCGCCAACGAGGTTTGTACCATTATCCGAGAATATGGTTTGAGGACAACCTCATCTAGAAATGAAGCGATTGAAGGCTGCCAAAAATGTGTCAGTGGATAAATCTGACACTGCTTCTATATGTATGGCCTTCGTAGCAAAACAGACAAAAATGCAAACGTAACCTTTCGTTATTTTACATGATCTACTATTATGCGTTTTCACATCGAAAGGTCCAGCAAAATCAACACCAGTGTTCGTAAATGGTCTGTCAATGGTAGTACGTTCAGTAGGAAGGGCGGCCATTATTTGACTGCACGAACGTTGTCTATCAATGATACAACGCTTGCATCGATTAATCACAGTGCACACTAAAACTCTTAGTCGGGGTACCCAATATTCACAGCGATAAATTCTCAACATTAATTGATTTCCGCCATGAATCGATAGTAAATGTATGAATTCTGCCATCAATTTAGCAAATCGGCAAGAATAAGGAAGAATAATAGGGTACTGTTCACGAAATCGTAACGAGGGTGATTTGACGAGTCGCCCGTTTACTCTCATTACGTTGTTTTCATCAAGAAACGGATTCAATGGTAATAACGAGCTTTTCGAAGGCATAGATTGTTTATTTAAAAGGCATTTGTACTCTTCAGCGTAAAATGCTTTCTGAGCGACAATCGTTAAACGTAATTTGACGACCTTGATTTCCTCATTAGAAACGAGAGGAGTTTCATGATTGAAACGTCCTTTATGAGCTCGGTGGGTAGCATGAAAGAATCTAAGTACGTATGCACGCGCACACGCAAAGCTCTATCGAGTGAAGAAAATCTATACAAAATATCTTCAAATTTCGAAAAAAAAGTGAAGCAGGAACATTTACCTTTTTACTTTCTATGTCAGTATCGAGATTTTCTAGAATATGTGTATTCTAATTATTTTTGTTTTGGCTCAACCATGAGGGGCCGTGCCACCAGAGCTCACTTTCCGATAAAGTGCACGGGTCTACCCCCCGGCTGCCTAAATCTTCAGACCGAATGTAAAACCAGTTGTGATTTCCAGAGTTCTCCTGAATGCGGCAAACTCTGTTGGCCACAAAGGTGGTCCAAGAACTTGGGGGCTTTCGAAGCCATGCTAAGACGATGGTAGAATCTGTCCAGCAATATATTTTAGAAATGGGAATTTCAATTTCCCTATGTATATTTTTTAACAGTTCCGATGCCAAAAGTGCACCACACAACTCCAGACGAGGTAGAGAGACACATTTTATTGGAGCTACTTTCGTTTTAGCGGCTAATAAATTAGTGTATATCTAGCCACTGGGGTTTTCAATACAAATAAAAATGATCACTGCGTATGCCTTTTCGGAGGCATCTGAAAAAACATGAAGTTGAACTTTCGAAGATTTGTAGTATTTAACCCATCTTGGTATTCTAATCGAATTCACTTCATTAAAAAATTCAACAAATCTTGTCCATTCCTTTTCCGTCGAAGTTGGGAGAAATTCGTCCCAGTCAATATTATGACGCCAAATGCGTTGCATAATATTTTCGCTGTGATAATTACTGGACTAACCCACCCAACAGGGCCAAAAAATTTTGCTATTGTAGAAAGTACTTCTCTCTTCGTATATCTTGATTTGACTTCTAGCGGGCTAACCCTGAAAAAGAAAGAATCTAACTGAGCATTCCAAAAAATTCCTAAGGTTTTTGAACAGCTAGATTCCTCAAACTTTAAAAGTTTTGCACAGCAGTGGAAATGTCATGAGCTCCAGATAAAACATCATCAACCTACATTCCTTTCCTCAGAATATTCGCTGATAGTGGAAACCTGTCTTATCCTCCGCCAGTTGTAATAAGGTACGAATCGCCAAATATGGAGCACAATTTAACCCAAAAGTGACCGTTTGTAGCTCATATTCGTTTATTTGATCGTCCGATGAACTTCGATAAAGAATTCGTTGAAATAGTGTATGCGATGGTTGAACCCAAATTTGCCGATACATTTTTGAGATATCACAATTAAATACGAACTCGAATAATCGCCAACGTAGAATTAAAGAAACTAAGTCTGACTGTAAAGTAGGCCCTACAAAAAGACAGTCGTTTAAACTATTTCCATTTGAAGTCCGATTTGATGCATTAAAGACGACCCTTAATTTGGTAGTCTTTTTTCAGGTATAATTACCGGATGATGTGGTAAATAGCATGAATTAGTGACGGCTTGGTGAGTAGATTTAGCTACAGGTCGCATATGACCCAATTTTAAATAATCTATTATGACATCGTCATACATGCCTTTTACCTCCGGTTTGCGTAAAAGAGAAGATTCAATTCGAAAAAATTGCTTCATAGCACCCGTTTCCGAGATACCTAAACTTAGTTCACAGTAGTTGTAAAAACATAAGCCGATTTGTTCTTTGAAGAATCTAGGGGCCCTGTCAGAATCCAGCCGAAAATTGTTTTCTGACCCATAAGAGATCCTAAAATATTCCGACGAACTTCACCAAGAATAATCTTAGGATATAAATCTGCTTCAAGTAAAATGTCAACAGCTCTACTCTTGTAAAAGTTAACATCAGCTAACTGAAGGCTGCCTAATTCACCTACAATCTTAGAAGGACAAACAAATGAAGGTAAATTTTCAGATATTGAAAGCAATACAAGTGCAGATGTCTCTAAATCGATGTTCTTGTCCAATGGAGAGCCAACTCGAATTGAACAAATTTTTGTAGAGGTTGTAGAAGCATCCACGCCAAAAATCTTTACATTCGTAGAATGTGACGGAAGGCTCAATTGATTTCGTAAGCGTTCTGAAATAAAGGAAGCTTCGGATGCTGGATCAATAAATGCTCTTACAGGATACGTAATATCCTGACAAATTATAGATACCATAGCAGTTCCTAATAACACAGACGAGTTTTGTGAAATATGAAAAACTTGTCGATTGAAGTTCGTGGGAGCGACTGCTGATGTGTATGGTCTAGTCGTTACCATTTCAGCTGAGCGCGAAATGGGGTTGAAACTCGAATTATTTGAACCCGATATATTTACAGAATTACTAGCAGCGTTGGTATTTAGCTCTTCGCGATGAAGCATAGTATGGTGTTTTTGATTACACTTAAAACAGAGATGATCGCTTGCACAATCTTTGACTAAGTGGGATTTCAACAAACAGTTAACGCAGCAATGAAATTTCTTAACAGTCGAAAATCGCTCACTAACAGATAAATTCTTTAATCGACGACAAAATCTTAGTACATGATTTTGTTTAGGACATAAAACACAAGTAATAGTGGAGCTCTTAGTCGAGACGTGAGTTTTTACCTTCCGTTCGCCGATTTTTCTTTCATTTTCAGAGCTAGTAAGATCGCGTATACAATTGAGGGTTTGAATCCGTTCCGTTAAGAACATGTATAAATCTTCCCACGAAGACAAAGCAGTTTTAATTTTTATGCTCTGTTCCCAAAGCGTAACTGTTTGAGAAGGCAAACGTTGTATGCAAATGAACACAATAATCGGATCCCAATTTGTAGTGTCAATTTCATAAATCGTCATGGCATTCAAGAAACCTTTTATACCCCGTTATAAATTTTTCAGGGGCGAACTGGTTTCTTTTGTGATAGTTTCTAATGAAAAAAGACACTTTAATTGATTATTAATCAACATTCGCGGATTTTCATACGTGTCTTTAAGATTTTTCCACGCTATATCGAAACCTTGGTTCGACAACGGGCATTTCGAAACAATTTCTTTTGCCTCCCCACTGGTTTTACGAAGTAAATGATATAGCCGTTCAATATTGCTAAGTCTAGAATTCTTCACGTATAAGGCCGAAAATAAATCCCTAAAACTTGGTCATGACAAATAATCCCCACCAAACACATCCACATCACATGGCGGCAAATTCAAAGTGTGACTTGAAACATCACCCTTGCTCTGATCTGTTGGTAGAGAATTATTTGCCTTTTGCTCTAATTCATACTCTTGTTTTTTCTTTCGTATGAGTCCCAAACAATTTACGTATGACGAATACGCAGCTCGATACTTAGATGTTACTACGTTCGCATCCGTAGCCTCAGTCTCATCCGCGGTCTCGATACCTTTCGGAGATTTTAAACTATAAAGACATTTTTCGTATGTCAGTTTTACTTTCTCCCATAAAGGCGTTAATTCATCGTCATGAAGCTGTAGAGTAAACACAGTATGTATGTCCTCTTGAATTTCTTTGAAACAAGCTTCAAATATAATAAAAGCATCAGTAGCTCTCACAAATATCTCTAATGCAGTCGTCATTATTCATTTAATTTATTTTAAACTCAATTAAATATACAATTAATTTGAATGAAATCTCGTATAATTTGAATTAATTTAAAATTAAAATGAAGCCGTTTATTTTCAACAAATGAAATCCTAGTCAAACTGACCGACCGTAGAGTGACCGCAGAAATTTTATGGAAAGAGGAAAAATTAAAAAAATTATTCCTCTGAACAAAAAATAGTTTAACACCACAATAAGTTGTAGCAAGTTTTTATTCCTTAATTAGCTGTACATCACCAACAATTTTAAATATATAGTAATAACTAACTACTATGTATGAATAATTCTATCTTTTTGCACCAATAATTTATAATAGGGAGTAATTATTTTGATACCTATACTTGCCGCACAGTTTTTTTTGGTAAATTCGCTGAAAATGTTATGAACCGTAAAGATAACGCACTGTATATATTTTTATGAGTTTATTTAACTATACAATCGCGTACAATTATTCTTAATTGTTTTAATATGTACAAATTGTTCACACGAAAAATTCTTAAATTTTCTGGTCGCCCGTCTACGTAAACAAACACACCCTTGAAAAATTTAGTGCCGATCAAATATGTAACAAAGGGTAACAAATAGTACTATATATTACGTGAGTGAAGAAAACAAGTTTGGATAATGCAGATCATTTGCAAGTTTTTTTTAGTATAATGCAGAGCATTTGTCTTATTTCAGCAAGTTTTTCAACAGTTTTGTATACGTGTGAGCACGTGTTATTTATGGGAATGTATGTGTGACAAGTTTTTCCAATATTTACAAGCAAATGGTGTGTAGGTGTGAGCAAGTTTTATGTATGGGTAACATGTGCTTTCTATATTTTTAGAGTAAATTTTAGTTTTCATTTATAACTCGAAAACTAGATTGCGTGCCACCATGGCACTACCGTCAATCGATAGGTATTAAAAATACACATTGTTTGCTACGGTTGACAATCTTGGGGAGACTTGCTGGAAAAAGTTATAGCGCCGCGAAGTTTGAAAATCGGAAAATATGTAACACCAGTTGTCAGCCTATAACTCCTAAACTAGATGGCGTACCACCATGGCACTACCCTCAATCGATAGGTATTAAAAAAAAAAAAAATATATATATATATATATATATATATATATATATATATATATATATATATATATATATATATATATATATATATATATATATATATATATATATATATATATATATATATATATATATATATATATATATATATATATATATATATATATATATATATATATATATATATATATATATATATATATATATATGTACTAGGAACTTTTGCACTACATAGGAATTTATGTACTGAATACAAAGCAAGATAAACATATTTGAAGACCCAAATTCCAAGAAAATGTTTAAAAAATCCTTAAATGGGACTATTTACCATGTTACGTTCAATACTCCAAAAACTCCAAATTAAGGTTCAAACCAAGCAAAGCATTTAAACTTAATTTTACCGAACGTCAAGTATAGCTTTTTGCCGACTTCCAAAGTTTCTGTCAGACACTAATTATTATAAACCCCATCCTTTGTTTGGTTAAGGTGCTTAAAAATATATTCGACTTGCAGAGCATAAATTTTTTAAAAACTTTATTTGAAAGTTAATTTTATACTTGCCGTATTGTATTATTTTTCATATCGAAACGATGATACCGGTATTGAAGGAAACGGTATTTGAATACCGGTATTTTCCAACCGAAAGCGATTACGGCATTGGTAGTGATACCGATATTCCTTTTTAAACGGCATTTAATCGGTAGCGGTATTAATTACGGTATCGGTTGCCAGCTTTCCTGTGTAAACGAAAAAGAAATTTTCAAGAAAGAAATATTCCATTGCAATTTTTATTTATAATACGTATACAAAACTTTCATGAAATTACTTTCATGTGTAAATGTAGCGTTACACATAAGAAAATGTTTAAAGATTTTTTCTAAAATGAAGACCACTAAATCCCCTAACCCGAAACATCATTAACTTTAAGAGGCCACACTCGGCTGAGAAGGAGGGACACTCTTGCTCTCAGCGGAACACTAGAGACGTAAGACAACCTAAGAACCAACAGCTGAAACAAGTATTTTTGTCTGGCATTGGATGGAATTAAAAATTAAAGTTTTAGAGTTAAGATTTGATTACTTATTGTTAGTTCAAGTTTATTGAAGATACAATAAATAAAAATAACCGCAAGAAAGAAAAAATTAAAAATTTTTTCTCCTTAAATTGTAAAATTTTGAGATGTGAAATTTTAAATTATTTTATTAATTTGATTTAATTTCGTTCCTAAAGCTCTAGTTTTAGAGAACGAATATAATACATAAAAAGTTTAATTATGGTGAACAAATTTTATTAATTTACAGTAATAAACATAACGAATAACGTTTTCTAATTTGATCGAACAGTAGCTCTGTTCAATAACTGAAAATTGTTAATAATTGTTAATAGTTTTCACTGAAAAGTGTTCACGTACCGAACACTTCTAGTAATAACTATTAACAATTGTTAACAATTTTCAGTTATTGAACAGAGCTAGTGACAACACAAATATGCAATTGCGATAATTATAATTATCGTAATTGCATATTTATTTTAATTACATGATTCCATTTTCGTACTTTCTTGAAGAAAATAAATATGTATTTGTATTCCGGATGCACTATCTGAAAACACAGAAACTGACAAATTTTTCGAAATCAACTTTTTACTTTTTTGTATTCTTAACTCCAGTGGAGTCTTGTGCACATGATTCAATATACAGGGTGTCCCATTAATCAACGTCAAGCCGAAAGCGGATGATAGGGCAAGTAGTGACTGCTCCAAAAAAAGTTAGAAAAAAATCCATGAAACTTATTTGAAAAGGTGTTGCCAGTTAATAAAAATCACCCTGTAATGATCTTTCTATTGGTGTCACTACAAATCTTCACTTTTCTTATTTTTTTTCTCCTGTGTCATTATTAGATATCCTTCTGTAAATGGCAGTTAAAAATCCATACTGCACTCGCCTGATTTTCAAAGAAAATCTTACATTTTGCCAAACGACGTACTTAAATGTATTACTACTCCCAAATTTAACCGGCCGTGTTGAAAAAAAAATGTACTAGGAACTTTTGGCAAGTGACATCAAAAGTTGGCGCGTTTAGCACGAATTCCAAAAGGGTATAATACTTGGTCGATTTCTTTTTCAAACTGCGAAAAAAAATTTTTTTTTTCAGCAAAAATACCTATTTTTTTAAGTAAAAAAATTTTTTTAGCCGTTGTTCGAACGGGGTTTCAATTTAAATAAGAAAACGTTGGAATAACGACTAAAAAAATAGATATTTCTGTCGGAAAAAACATTTTTTTTCGAGTTTGAAAAACAAATCGACCAAGTATTATACCATTTTGGAATTCGTGCTAAACGCGCCAAATTTTGATGTTACTTGCCAAAAGTACCTAGTACATTTTTTTCCAACACGGCCGGTTAAAGTTGGGAGTAGTAGTACGTCGTTTGACAAAATGTAAGATTTTCTTTGAAAATCAGACCACTGCAGTATGAACTTTTAACTGCCATTTACAGAGGGATATCTGACAATGATATAGAAGAAACAAAAAAGGGAAGTGAAAATTTGTAGTCACAGCAATAGAAAGATCATTACAGGGTGATTTTTTTAAAACTGGCAACACCTTTTAAAATAAGTGACATAGATTTTTTTCTAACTATTTTTGGAGCAGTCACTACTTGCCCTATCATCCGCTTTCGGCTTGACGTTGATTAATGGGACACCCTGTATATGTAGGTGGTGATATGTTGAGAGCACGCAACTTATGTATCACTTAAGGCCGTTTCAGACTATAATACAGGTATTAATACTTTTGAGGAAAATGAAACCCTGATATGATAATTGTTATTGGACCAATGATTCGGCGTATATCCGACGTTTTACGTAAATTATTCCAAGAAAGAAAAACACAAGAATTTCAATATGATATTTCAATTAGATAGAATAAATTCTATAAATTTGTTTTAAAATAAATAAAATTGTACCTTGTAAAGGATCGATGTGATTATCACTCACAAATTAGCACGTAATGCTCGATTAAATATCCAAAAGGCGAGTGATTAAATAAATATGTATATTTAATTAAAAGTGGCGCGACAATGTTGAAATAACGTTAACGGTTTACTCGTTGAAAGCCCCAAAAGGTTTCCAACAAGGTTGAAGCAAAAATTACTTAATATGTTTAATAAAGTTAAAACACAGTAGAATCGCGATTTAATGACTTCGTACTTAAACAAGTGTTATAAACAGTGTTTGAAAATAAACCGAACGTTATTTTGTGTACTGTATACACAAGCAGAAACGATATCTATTTTTTTAGTGTTTGTGTATATTTACACAACCCGAACACAACACATAACGATTTTTTAATGCAAGTAACAAACATTAGCTCTGTTCAATAACTGAAAATTGTTAATAATTGTTAATAGTTTTCACTGAAAAGTGTTTTCGTACAGAACACTTTTAGTAATAACTATTAACAATTGTTAACAATTTTCAGTTATTGAACAGAGCTATTATGTAGCGTTTTGTTTTTTGTCAAAAAACAGTACAATTGTAGTGGTTGCGTACTACATACATTATATTTTAGCGTTTTATAGTGTTCTTTTTTCATCATATACAACTACGCACTCAAGTATACATACACGAGAGCCAAACGAATAGTAATGCTAAATACACAAAATATACATTAAGAATAATGTGCTGTGCCGAACACAACGAAGTGTACTGTTTTTCAACGAAAAACTGAACACTATTAAATGTTCTCATCTTTATATTGAGTTTGTTAAAAACAGTATTTTCGTTGGGTACAAGATCACTAACAGAAATACCGTACTTCTTTTTTAATGTATTTCCTACACAACCACTATTTGCGTTTGTGTATTAAAATATTCTACCGTACAGAACATTAAAGTACATTATATAGGGTAAATTTTCGAACACTGGTTATAAAGCTGTTACGGTTCATCGAATCAAAAATATAAAAAATTAATTTAAAGTCTAATATCTCAAGAAGTATGAGTGAGTTTCAAAACATCAAAATACATTGTAGTGATGCGCCTTTACTTTGTTTACAAAAACAAAGAAACTAAGAATTTGCATCAGTACAATGTATTTTGATATTTTGGAACTCAACCTATTACGTAATCTAACCAATTTGACTTATATACCATTTTAGTAGAAAATTACGTTTACAACAAATCTTCTACATATTTATATTTTGTTGGCACAGCTGATTATTTCGGAGGTAACAGCAAAAAACGAGACTTTTAGGCAAAATGAAATTCAGTGACCCGTACCAACACACCAGTACAAGTTACACTTCGTCTAAATCCCTTATTAATATTTTTTGCCAGAAGAAAAAAATACAAGGCAAAGCACTATTAGTACGAGTTCTTCTATTAATTTTAAATGTCTAAAAATTGATATCTATCTTAGTGCTATAAAAATGTTCATTAAATATACTTTCGATTGAATTTTTGCACTACATAGGAATTTATGTACTGAATACAAAGCAAGATAAACATATTTGAAGACCCAAATTCCAAGAAAAGGTTTAAAAAATCCTTAAATGGGACTATTTACCATGTTACGTTCAATACTCCAAAAACTCCAAATTAAGGTTCAAACCAAGCAAAGCATTTAAACTTAATTTTACCGAACTTCAAGTATAGCTTTTTGCCGACTTCCAAAGTTTCTGTCAGACACTAATTATTATAAACCCCATCCTTTGTTTGGTTAAGGTGCTTAAAAATATATTCGACTTGCAAAGCATAAATTTTTTAAAAACTTTATTTGAAAGTTAATTTTATACTTGCCGTATTGTATTATTTTTCATATCGAAACGATGATACCGGTATTGAAGGAAACGGTATTTGAATACCGGTATTTTCCAACCGAAAGCGATTACGGCATCGGTAGTGATACCGATATTCCATTTTAAACGGCATTTAATCGGTAGCGGTATTAATTACGGTATCGTTTGCCAGCTTTCCTGTGTAAACGAAAAAGAAATTTTCAAGAAAGAAATATTCCATTGCAATTTTTATTTATAATACGTATACAAAACTTTCATGAAATTACTTTCATGTGTAAATGTAGCGTTACACATAAGAAAATGTTTAAAGATTTTTTCTAAAATGAAGACCACTAAATCCCCTAGCCCGAAACATCATTAACTTTAAGAGGCCACACTCGGCTGAGAAGGAGGGACACTCTTGCTCTCAGCCGAACACTAGAGACGTAAGACAACCTAAGAACCAACAGCTGAAACAAGTATTTTTGTCTGGCATTGGATGGAATTAAAAATTAAAGTTTTAGAGTTAAGATTTGATTACTTATTGTTAGTTCAAGTTTATTGAAGATACAATAAATAAAAATAACCGCAAGAAAGAAAAAATTAAAAATTTTTTCTCCTTAAATTGTAAAATTTTGAGATGTGAAATTTTAAATTATTTTATTAATTTGATTTAATTTCGTTCCTAAAGCTCTAGTTTTAGAGAACGAATATAATGCATAAAAAGTTTAATTATGGTGAACAAATTTTATTAATTTACAGTAATAAACATAACGAATAACGTTTTCTAATTTGATCGAACAGTGACAACACAAATATGCAATTGCGATAATTATAATTATCGTAATTGCATATTTATTTTAATTACATGATTCCATTTTCGTACTTTCTTGAAGAAAATAAATATGTATTTGTATTCCGGATGCACTATCTGAAAACACAGAAACTGACAAATTTTTCGAAATCAACTTTTTACTTTTTTGTATTCTTAACTCCAGTGGAGTCTTGTGCACATGATTCAATATACAGGGTGTCCCATTAATCAACGTCAAGCCGAAAGCGGATGATAGGGCAAGTAGTGACTGCTCCAAAAAAAGTTAGAAAAAAATCCATGAAACTTATTTGAAAAGGTGTTGCCAGTTAAAAAAAATCACCCTGTAATGATCTTTCTATTGCTGTCACTACAAATCTTCACTTTTCTTATTTTTTTTTCTCCTGTGTCATTATTAGATATCCTTCTGTAAATGGCAGTTAAAAATCCATACTACACTCGCCTGATTTTCAAAGAAAATCTTACATTTTGCCAAACGACGTACTTAAATTTAACCGGTCGTGTTGAAAAAAAATGTACTAGGAACTTTTGGCAAGTGACATCAAAAGTTGGCGCGTTTAGCACGAATTCCAAAAAGGTATAATACTTGGTCGATTTCTTTTTCAAACTGCGGAAAAAAAATTTTTTTTTTCAGCAAAAATACCTATTTTTTTAAGTAAAAAAATTTTTTTAGCCGTTGTTCGAACGGGGTTTCAATTTAAATAAGAAAACGTTGGAATAACGACTAAAAAAATAGATATTTCTGTCGGAAAAAATATTTTTTTTCGAGTTTGAAAAACAAATCGACCAAGTATTATACCATTTTGGAATTCGTGCTAAACGCGACAACTTTTGATGTTACTTGCCAAAAGTACCTAGTACATTTTTTTTCAACACGGCCGGTTAAAGTTGGAAGTAGTAGTACGTCGTTTGACAAAATGTAAGATTTTCTTTGAAAATCAGACCACTGCAGTATGAACTTTTAACTGCCATTTACAGAAGGATATCTGACAATGATATAGAAGAAACAAAAAAGGGAAGTGAAAATTTGTAGTCACAGCAATAGAAAGATCATTACAGGGTGATTTTTTTAAAACTGGCAACACCTTTTAAAATAAGTGACATAGATTTTTTTCTAACTATTTTTGGAGCAGTCACTACTTGCCCTATCATCCGCTTTCGGCTTGACGTTGATTAATGGGACACCCTGTATATGTAGGTGGTGATATGTTGAGAGCACGCAACTTATGTATCACTTAAGGCCGTTTCAGACTATAATACAGGTATTAATACTTTTGAGGAAAATGAAACCCTGATATGATAATTGTTATTGGACCAATGATTCGGCGTATATCCGACGTTTTACGTAAATTATTCCAAGAAAGAAAAACACAAGAATTTCAATATGATATTTCAATTAGATAGAATAAATTCTATAAATTTGTTTTATAAATAAATAAAATTGTACCTTGTAAAGGATCGATGTGATTATCACTCACAAATTAGCACGTAATGCTCGATTAAATATCCAAAAGGCGAGTGATTAAATAAATATGTATATTTAATTAAAAGTGGCACGACAATGTTGAAATAACGTTAACGGTTTACTCGTTGAAAGCCCCAAAAGGTTTCCAACAAGGTTGAAGCAAAAATTACTTAATATGTTTAATAAAGTTAAAACACAGTAGAATCGCGATTTAATGACTTCGTACTTAAACAAGTGTTATAAACAGTGTTTGAAAATAAACCGAACGTTATTTTGTGTACTGTATACACAAGCAGAAACGATATCTATTTTTTTAGTGTTTGTGTATATTTACACAACCCGAACACAACACATAACGATTTTTTAATGCAAGTAACAAACATTATGTAGCGTTTTGTTTTTTGTCAAAAAACAGTACAATTGTAGTGGTTGCGTACTACATACATTATATTTTAGCGTTTTATAGTGTTCTTTTTTCATCATATACAACTACGCACTCAAGTATACATGCATGAGAGCCAAACGAATAGTAATGCTAAATACACAAAATATACATTAAGAATAATGTGCTGTGCCGAACACAACGAAGTGTACTGTTTTTCAACGAAAAACTGAACACTATTAAATGTTCTCATCTTTATATTGAGTTTGTTAAAAACAGTATTTTCGTTGGGTACAAGATCACTAACAGAAATACCGTACTTCTTTTTTAATGTATTTCCTACACAACCACTATTTGCGTTTGTGTATTAAAATATTCTACCGTACAGAACATTAAAGTACATTATACAGGGTAAATTTTCGAACACTGGTTATAAAGCTGTTACGGTTCATCGAATCAAAAATATAAAAAATTAATTTAAAGTCTAATATCTCAAGAAGTATGAGTGAGTTTCAAAACGTCAAAATACATTGTAGTGATGCGCCTTTACTTTGTTTACAAAAACAAAGAAACTAAGAATTTGCATCAGTACAATGTATTTTGATATTTTGGAACTCAACCTATTACGTAATCTAACCAATTTGACTTATATACCATTTTAGTAGAAAATTACGTTTACAACAAATCTTCTACATATTTATATTTTGTTGACACAGCTGATTATTTCGGAGGTAACAGCAAAAAACGAGACTTTTAGGCAAAATGAAATTCAGTGACCCGTACCAACACACCAGTACAAGTTACACTTCGTCTAAATCCCTTATTAATATTTTTTGCCAGAAGAAAAAAATACAAGGCAAAGCACTATTAGTACGAGTTCTTCTATTAATTTTAAATGTCTAAAAATTGATATATATCTTAGTGCTATAAAAATGTTCATTAAATATACTTTCGATTGAATTTTTGCACTACATAGGAATTTATGTACTGAATACAAAGCAAGATAAACATATTTGAAGACCCAAATTCCAAGAAAAGGTTTAAAAAATCCTTAAATGGGACTATTTACCATGTTACGTTCAATACTCCAAAAACTCCAAATTAAGGTTCAAACCAAGCAAAGCATTTAAACTTAATTTTACCGAACGTCAAGTATAGCTTTTTGCCGACTTCCAAAGTTTCTGTCAGACACTAATTATTATAAACCCCATCCTTTGTTTGGTTAAGGTGCTTAAAAATATATTCGACTTGCAAAGCATAAATTTTTTAAAAACTTTATTTGAAAGTTAATTTTATACTTGCCGTATTGTATTATTTTTCATATCGAAACGATGATACCGGTATTGAAGGAAACGGTATTTGAATACCGGTATTTTCCAACCGAAAGCGATTACGGCATCGGTAGTGATACCGATATTCCATTTTAAACGGCATTTAATCGGTAGCGGTATTAATTACGGTATCGGTTGCCAGCTTTCCTGTGTAAACGAAAAAGAAATTTTCAAGAAAGAAATATTCCATTGCAATTTTTATTTATAATACGTATACAAAACTTTCATGAAATTACTTTCATGTGTAAATGTAGCGTTACACATAAGAAAATGTTTAAAGATTTTTTCTAAAATGAAGACCACTAAATCCCCTAGCCCGAAACATCATTAACTTTAAGAGGCCACACTCGGCTGAGAAGGAGGGACACTCTTGCTCTCAGCCGAACACTAGAGACGTAAGACAACCTAAGAACCAACAGCTGAAACAAGTATTTTTGTCTGGCATTGGATGGAATTAAAAATTAAAGTTTTAGAGTTAAGATTTGATTACTTATTGTTAGTTCAAGTTTATTGAAGATACAATAAATAAAAATAACCGCAAGAAAGAAAAAATTAAAAATTTTTTCTCCTTAAATTGTAAAATTTTGAGATGTGAAATTTTAAATTATTTTATTAATTTGATTTAATTTCGTTCCTAAAGCTCTAGTTTTAGAGAACGAATATAATGCATAAAAAGTTTAATTATGGTGAACAAATTTTATTAATTTACAGTAATAAACATAACGAATAACGTTTTCTAATTTGATCGAACAGTGACAACACAAATATGCAATTGCGATAATTATAATTATCGTAATTGCATATTTATTTTAATTACATGATTCCATTTTCGTACTTTCTTGAAGAGAATAAATATGTATTTGTATTCCGGATGCACTATCTGAAAACACAGAAACTGACAAATTTTTCGAAATCAACTTTTTACTTTTTTGTATTCTTAACTCCAGTGGAGTCTTGTGCACATGATTCAATATACAGGGTGTCCCATTAATCAACGTCAAGCCGAAAGCGGATGATAGGGCAAGTAGTGACTGCTCCAAAAAAAGTTAGAAAAAAATCCATGAAACTTATTTGAAAAGGTGTTGCCAGTTAAAAAAAATCACCCTGTAATGATCTTTCTATTGCTGTCACTACAAATCTTCACTTTTCTTATTTTTTTTCTCCTGTGTCATTATTAGATATCCTTCTGTAAATGGCAGTTAAAAATCCATACTGCACTCGCCTGATTTTCAAAGAAAATCTTACATTTTGCCAAACGACGTACTTAAATGTATTACTACTCCCAAATTTAACCGGTCGTGTTGAAAAAAAATGTACTAGGAACTTTTGGCAAGTGACATCAAAAGTTGGCGCGTTTAGCACGAATTCCAAAAGGGTATAATACTTGGTCGATTTCTTTTTCAAACTGCGAAAAAAAATGTTTTTTTTTCAGCAAAAATACCTATTTTTTTAAGTAAAAAAATTTTTTTAGCCGTTGTTCGAACGGGGTTTCAATTTAAATAAGAAAACGTTGGAATAACGACTAAAAAAATAGATATTTCTGTCGGAAAAAACATTTTTTTTTCGAGTTTGAAAAACAAATCGACCAAGTATTATACCATTTTGGAATTCGTGCTAAACGCGCCAACTTTTGATGTTACTTGCCAAAAGTACCTAGTACATTTTTTTCCAACACGGCCGGTTAAAGTTGGGAGTAGTAGTACGTCGTTTGACAAAATGTAAGATTTTCTTTGAAAATCAGACCACTGCAGTATGAACTTTTAACTGCCATTTACAGAAGGATATCTGACAATGATATAGAAGAAACAAAAAAGGGAAGTGAAAATTTGTAGTCACAGCAATAGAAAGATCATTACAGGGTGATTTTTTTAAAACTGGCAACACCTTTTAAAATAAGTGACATAGATTTTTTTCTAACTATTTTTGGAGCAGTCACTACTTGCCCTATCATCCGCTTTGGGCTTGACGTTGATTAATGGGACACCCTGTATATGTAGGTGGTGATATGTTGAGAGCACGCAACTTATGTATCACTTAAGGCCGTTTCAGACTATAATACAGGTATTAATACTTTTGAGGAAAATGAAACCCTGATATGATAATTGTTATTGGACCAATGATTCGGCGTATATCCGACGTTTTACGTAAATTATTCCAAGAAAGAAAAACACAAGAATTTCAATATGATATTTCAATTAGATAGAATAAATTCTATAAATTTGTTTTATAAATAAATAAAATTGTACCTTGTAAAGGATCGATGTGATTATCACTCACAAATTAGCACGTAATGCTCGATTAAATATCCAAAAGGCGAGTGATTAAATAAATATGTATATTTAATTAAAAGTGGCACGACAATGTTGAAATAACGTTAACGGTTTACTCGTTGAAAGCCCCAAAAGGTTTCCAACAAGGTTGAAGCAAAAATTACTTAATATGTTTAATAAAGTTAAAACACAGTAGAATCGCGATTTAATGACTTCGTACTTAAGCAAGTGTTATAAACAGTGTTTGAAAATAAACCGAACGTTATTTTGTGTACTGTATACACAAGCAGAAACGATATCTATTTTTTTAGTGTTTGTGTATATTTACACAACCCGAACACAACACATAACGATTTTTTAATGCAAGTAACAAACATTATGTAGCGTTTTGTTTTTTGTCAAAAAACAGTACAATTGTAGTGGTTGCGTACTACATACATTATATTTTAGCTTTTTATAGTGTTCTTTTTTCATCATATACAACTACGCACTCAAGTATACATGCATGAGAGCCAAACGAATAGTAATGCTAAATACACAAAATATACATTAAGAATAATGTGCTGTGCCGAACACAACGAAGTGTACTGTTTTTCAACGAAAAACTGAACACTATTAAATGTTCTCATCTTTATATTGAGTTTGTTAAAAACAGTATTTTCGTTGGGTACAAGATCACTAACAGAAATACCGTACTTCTTTTTTAATGTATTTCCTACACAACCACTATTTGCGTTTGTGTATTAAAATATTCTACCGTACAGAACATTAAAGTACATTATATAGGGTAAATTTTCGAACACTGGTTATAAAGCTGTTACGGTTCATCGAATCAAAAATATAAAAAATTAATTTAAAGTCTAATATCTCAAGAAGTATGAGTGAGTTTCAAAACATCAAAATACATTGTAGTGATGCGCCTTTACTTTGTTTACAAAAACAAAGAAACTAAGAATTTGCATCAGTACAATGTATTTTGATATTTTGGAACTCAACCTATTACGTAATCTAACCAATTTGACTTATATACCATTTTAGTAGAAAATTACGTTTACAACAAATCTTCTACATATTTATATTTTGTTGGCACAGCTGATTATTTCGGAGGTAACAGCAAAAAACGAGACTTTTAGGCAAAATGAAATTCAGTGACCCGTACCAACACATCAGTACAAGTTACACTTCGTCTAAATCCCTTATTAATATTTTTTGCCAGAAGAAAAAAATACAAGGCAAAGCACTATTAGTACGAGTTCTTCTATTAATTTTAAATGTCTAAAAATTGATATCTATCTTAGTGCTATAAAAATGTTCATTAAATATACTTTCGATTGAATTTTTGCACTACATAGGAATTTATGTACTGAATACAAAGCAAGATAAACATATTTGAAGACCCAAATTCCAAGAAAAGGTTTAAAAAATCCTTAAATGGGACTATTTACCATGTTACGTTCAATACTCCAAAAACTCCAAATTAAGGTTCAAACCAAGCAAAGCATTTAAACTTAATTTTACCGAACGTCAAGTATAGCTTTTTGCCGACTTCCAAAGTTTCTGTCAGACACTAATTATTATAAACCCCATCCTTTGTTTGGTTAAGGTGCTTAAAAATATATTCGACTTGCAAAGCATAAATTTTTTAAAAACTTTATTTGAAAGTTAATTTTATACTTGCCGTATTGTATTATTTTTCATATCGAAACGATGATACCGGTATTGAAGGAAACGGTATTTGAATACCGGTATTTTCCAACCGAAAGCGATTACGGCATCGGTAGTGATACCGATATTCCATTTTAAACGGCATTTAATCGGTAGCGGTATTAATTACGGTATCGGTTGCCAGCTTTCCTGTGTAAACGAAAAAGAAATTTTCAAGAAAGAAATATTCCATTGCAATTTTTATTTATAATACGTATACAAAACTTTCATGAAATTACTTTCATGTGTAAATGTAGCGTTACACATAAGAAAATGTTTAAAGATTTTTTCTAAAATGAAGACCACTAAATCCCCTAGCCCGAAACATCATTAACTTTAAGAGGCCACACTCGGCTGAGAAGGAGGGACACTCTTGCTCTCAGCCGAACACTAGAGACGTAAGACAACCTAAGAACCAACAGCTGAAACAAGTATTTTTGTCTGGCATTGGATGGAATTAAAAATTAAAGTTTTAGAGTTAAGATTTGATTACTTATTGTTAGTTCAAGTTTATTGAAGATACAATAAATAAAAATAACCGCAAGAAAGAAAAAATTAAAAATTTTTTCTCCTTAAATTGTAAAATTTTGAGATGTGAAATTTTAAATTATTTTATTAATTTGATTTAATTTCGTTCCTAAAGCTCTAGTTTTAGAGAACGAATATAATGCATAAAAAGTTTAATTATGGTGAACAAATTTTATTAATTTACAGTAATAAACATAACGAATAACGTTTTCTAATTTGATCGAACAGTGACAACACAAATATGCAATTGCGATAATTATAATTATCGTAATTGCATATTTATTTTAATTACATGATTCCATTTTCGTACTTTCTTGAAGAGAATAAATATGTATTTGTATTCCGGATGCACTATCTGAAAACACAGAAACTGACAAATTTTTCGAAATCAACTTTTTACTTTTTTGTATTCTTAACTCCAGTGGAGTCTTGTGCACATGATTCAATATACAGGGTGTCCCATTAATCAACGTCAAGCCGAAAGCGGATGATAGGGCAAGTAGTGACTGCTCCAAAAAAAGTTAGAAAAAAATCCATGAAACTTATTTGAAAAGGTGTTGCCAGTTAAAAAAAATCACCCTGTAATGATCTTTCTATTGCTGTCACTACAAATCTTCACTTTTCTTATTTTTTTTTCTCCTGTGTCATTATTAGATATCCTTCTGTAAATGGCAGTTAAAAATCCATACTGCACTCGCCTGATTTTCAAAGAAAATCTTACATTTTGCCAAACGACGTACTTAAATTTAACCGGTCGTGTTGAAAAAAAAATGTACTAGGAACTTTTGGCAAGTGACATCAAAAGTTGGCGCGTTTAGCACGAATTCCAAAAGGGTATAATACTTGGTCGATTTCTTTTTCAAACTGCGAAAAAAAATGTTTTTTTTTCAGCAAAAATACCTATTTTTAAAAAAAAAAATTTTTTTAGCCGTTGTTCGAACGGGGTTTCAATTTAAATAAGAAAACGTTGGAATAACGACTAAAAAAATAGATATTTCTGTCGGAAAAAATATTTTTTTCGAGTTTGAAAAACAAATCGACCAAGTATTATACCATTTTGGAATTCGTGCTAAGCGCCAACTTTTGATGTTACTTGCCAAAAGTACCTAGTACATTTTTTTTCAACACGGCCGGTTAAAGTTGGGAGTAGTAGTACGTCGTTTGACAAAATGTAAGATTTTCTTTGAAAATCAGACCACTGCAGTATGAACTTTTAACTGCCATTTACAGAAGGATATCTGACAATGATATAGAAGAAACAAAAAAGGGAAGTGAAAATTTGTAGTCACAGCAATAGAAAGATCATTACAGGGTGATTTTTTTAAAACTGGCAACACCTTTTAAAATAAGTGACATAGATTTTTTTCTAACTATTTTTGGAGCAGTCACTACTTGCCCTATCATCCGCTTTCGGCTTGACGTTGATTAATGGGACACCCTGTATATGTAGGTGGTGATATGTTGAGAGCACGCAACTTATGTATCACTTAAGGCCGTTTCAGACTATAATACAGGTATTAATACTTTTGAGGAAAATTAAACCCTGATATGATAATTGTTATTGGACCAATGATTCGGCGTATATCCGACGTTTTACGTAAATTATTCCAAGAAAGAAAAACACAAGAATTTCAATATGATATTTCAATTAGATAGAATAAATTCTATAAATTTGTTTTATAAATAAATAAAATTGTACCTTGTAAAGGATCGATGTGATTATCACTCACAAATTAGCACGTAATGCTCGATTAAATATCCAAAAGGCGAGTGATTAAATAAATATGTATATTTAATTAAAAGTGGCACGACAATGTTGAAATAACGTTAACGGTTTACTCGTTGAAAGCCCCAAAAGGTTTTCAACAAGGTTGAAGCAAAAATTACTTAATATGTTTAATAAAGTTAAAACACAGTAGAATCGCGATTTAATGACTTCGTACTTAAACAAGTGTTATAAACAGTGTTTGAAAATAAACCGAACGTTATTTTGTGTACTGTATACACAAGCAGAAACGATATCTATTTTTTTAGTGTTTGTGTATATTTACACAACCCGAACACAACACATAACGATTTTTTAATGCAAGTAACAAACATTATGTAGCGTTTTGTTTTTTGTAAAAAAACAGTACAATTGTAGTGGTTGCGTACTACATACATTATATTTTAGCGTTTTATAGTGTTCTTTTTTCATCATATACAACTACGCACTCAAGTATACATGCACGAGAGCCAAACGAATAGTAATGCTAAATACACAAAATATACATTAAGAATAATGTGCTGTGCCGAACACAACGAAGTGTACTGTTTTTCAACGAAAAACTGAACACTATTAAATGTTCTCATCTTTATATTGAGTTTGTTAAAAACAGTATTTTCGTTGGGTACAAGATCACTAACAGAAATACCGTACTTCTTTTTTAATGTATTTCCTACACAACCACTATTTGCGTTTGTGTATTAAAATATTCTACCGTACAGAACATTAAAGTACATTATATAGGGTAAATTTTCGAACACTGGTTATAAAGCTGTTACGGTTCATCGAATCAAAAATATAAAAAATTAATTTAAAGTCTAATATCTCAAGAAGTATGAGTGAGTTTCAAAACATCAAAATACATTGTAGTGATGCGCCTTTACTTTGTTTACAAAAACAAAGAAACTAAGAATTTGCATCAGTACAATGTATTTTGATATTTTGGAACTCAACCTATTACGTAATCTAACCAATTTGACTTATATACCATTTTAGTAGAAAATTACGTTTACAACAAATCTTCTACATATTTATATTTTGTTGGCACAGCTGATTATTTCGGAGGTAACAGCAAAAAAACGAGACTTTTAGGCAAAATGAAATTCAGTGACCCGTACCAACACACCAGTACAAGTTACACTTCGTCTAAATCCCTTATTAATATTTTTTGCCAGAAGAAAAAAATACAAGGCAAAGCACTATTAGTACGAGTTCTTCTATTAATTTTAAATGTCTAAAAATTGATATCTATCTTAGTGCTATAAAAATGTTCATTAAATATACTTTCGATTGAATTTTTGCACTACATAGGAATTTATGTACTGAATACAAAGCAAGATAAACATATTTGAAGACCCAAATTCCAAGAAAAGGTTTAAAAAATCCTTAAATGGGACTATTTACCATGTTACGTTCAATACTCCAAAAACTCCAAATTAAGGTTCAAACCAAGCAAAGCATTTAAACTTAATTTTACCGAACGTCAAGTATAGCTTTTTGCCGACTTGCAAAGTTTCTGTCAGACACTAATTATTATAAACCCCATCCTTTGTTTGGTTAAGGTGCTTAAAAATATATTCGACTTGCAAAGCATAAATTTTTTAAAAACTTTATTTGAAAGTTAATTTTATACTTGCCGTATTGTATTATTTTTCATATCGAAACGATGATACCGGTATTGAAGGAAACGGTATTTGAATACCGGTATTTTCCAACCGAAAGCGATTACGGCATCGGTAGTGATACCGATATTCCATTTTAAACGGCATTTAATCGGTAGCGGTATTAATTACGGTATCGGTTGCCAGCTTTCCTGTGTAAACGAAAAAGAAATTTTCAAGAAAGAAATATTCCATTGCAATTTTTATTTATAATACGTATACAAAACTTTCATGAAATTACTTTCATGTGTAAATGTAGCGTTACACATAAGAAAATGTTTAAAGATTTTTTCTAAAATGAAGACCACTAAATCCCCTAGCCCGAAACATCATTAACTTTAAGAGGCCACACTCGGCTGAGAAGGAGGGACACTCTTGCTCTCAGCCGAACACTAGAGACGTAAGACAACCTAAGAACCAACAGCTGAAACAAGTATTTTTGTCTGGCATTGGATGGAATTAAAAATTAAAGTTTTAGAGTTAAGATTTGATTACTTATTGTTAGTTCAAGTTTATTGAAGATACAATAAAAAAAATAACCGCAAGAAAGAAAAAATTAAAAATTTTTTCTCCTTAAATTGTAAAATTTTGAGATGTGAAATTTTAAATTATTTTATTAATTTGATTTAATTTCGTTCCTAAAGCTCTAGTTTTAGAGAACGAATATAATGCATAAAAAGTTTAATTATGGTGAACAAATTTTATTAATTTACAGTAATAAACATAACGAATAACGTTTTCTAATTTGATCGAACAGTGACAACACAAATATGCAATTTCGATAATTATAATTATCGTAATTGCATATTTATTTTAATTACATGATTCCATTTTCGTACTTTCTTGAAGAAAATAAATATGTATTTGTATTCCGGATGCACTATCTGAAAACACAGAAACTGACAAATTTTTCGAAATCAACTTTTTACTTTTTTGTATTCTTAACTCCAGTGGAGTCTTGTGCACATGATTCAATATACAGGGTGTCCCATTAATCAACGTCAAGCCGAAAGCGGATGATAGGGCAAGTAGTGATGCTCCAAAAAAAGTTAGAAAAAAATCCATGAAACTTATTTGAAAAGGTGTTGCCAGTTAAAAAAAATAACCCTGTAATGATCTTTCTATTGCTGTCACTACAAATCTTCACTTTTCTTATTTTTTTTTCTCCTGTGTCATTATTAGATATCCTTCTGTAAATGGCAGTTAAAAATCCATACTGCACTCGCCTGATTTTCAAAGAAAATCTTACATTTTGCCAAACGACGTACTTAAATGTATTACTACTCCCAAATTTAACCGGTCGTGTTGAAAAAAAAAATGTACTAGGAACTTTTGGCAAGTGACATCAAAAGTTGGCGCGTTTAGCACGAATTCCAAAAGGGTATAATACTTGGTCGATTTCTTTTTCAAACTGCGAAAAAAAATGTTTTTTTTTCAGCAAAAATACCTATTTTTAAAAAAAAAAATTTTTTTAGCCGTTGTTCGAACGGGGTTTCAATTTAAATAAGAAAACGTTGGAATAACGACTAAAAAAATAGATATTTCTGTCGGAAAAAACATTTTTTTTCGAGTTTGAAAAACAAATCGACCAAGTATTATACCATTTTGGAATTCGTGCTAAACGCGCCAACTTTTGATGTTACTTGCCAAAAGTACCTAGTACATTTTTTTTCAACACGGCCGGTTAAAGTTGGGAGTAGTAGTACGTCGTTTGACAAAATGTAAGATTTTCTTTGAAAATCAGACCACTGCAGTATGAACTTCTAACTGCCATTTACAGAAGGATATCTGACAATGATATAGAAGAAACAAAAAAGGGAAGTGAAAATTTGTAGTCACAGCAATAGAAAGATCATTACAGGGTGATTTTTTTAAAACTGGCAACACCTTTTAAAATAAGTGACATAGATTTTTTTCTAACTATTTTTGGAGCAGTCACTACTTGCCCTATCATCCGCTTTCGGCTTGACGTTGATTAATGGGACACCCTGTATATGTAGGTGGTGATATGTTGAGAGCACGCAACTTATGTATCACTTAAGGCCGTTTCAGACTATAATACAGGTATTAATACTTTTGAGGAAAATGAAACCCTGATATGATAATTGTTATTGGACCAATGATTCGGCGTATATCCGACGTTTTACGTAAATTATTCCAAGAAAGAAAAACACAAGAATTTCAATATGATATTTCAATTAGATAGAATAAATTCTATAAATTTGTTTTATAAATAAATAAAATTGTACCTTGTAAAGGATCGATGTGATTATCACTCACAAATTAGCACGTAATGCTCGATTAAATATCCAAAAGGCGAGTGATTAAATAAATATGTATATTTAATTAAAAGTGGCACGACAATGTTGAAATAACGTTAACGGTTTACTCGTTGAAAGCCCCAAAAGGTTTTCAACAAGGTTGAAGCAAAAATTACTTAATATGTTTAATAAAGTTAAAACACAGTAGAATCGCGATTTAATGACTTCGTACTTAAACAAGTGTTATAAACAGTGTTTGAAAATAAACCGAACGTTATTTTGTGTACTGTATACACAAGCAGAAACGATATCTATTTTTTTAGTGTTTGTGTATATTTACACAACCCGAACACAACACATAACGATTTTTTAATGCAAGTAACAAACATTATGTAGCGTTTTGTTTTTTGTCAAAAAACAGTACAATTGTAGTGGTTGCGTACTACATACATTATATTTTAGCGTTTTATAGTGTTCTTTTTTCATCATATACAACTACGCACTCAAGTATACATGCACGAGAGCCAAACGAATAGTAATGCTAAATACACAAAATATACATTAAGAATAATGTGCTGTGCCGAACACAACGAAGTGTACTGTTTTTCAACGAAAAACTGAACACTATTAAATGTTCTCATCTTTATATTGAGTTTGTTAAAAACAGTATTTTCGTTGGGTACAAGATCACTAACAGAAATACCGTACTTCTTTTTTAATGTATTTCCTACACAACCACTATTTGCGTTTGTGTATTAAAATATTCTACCGTACAGAACATTAAAGTACATTATATAGGGTAAATTTTCGAACACTGGCTATAAAGCTGTTACGGTTCATCGAATCAAAAATATAAAAAATTAATTTAAAGTCTAATATCTCAAGAAGTATGAGTGAGTTTCAAAACATCAAAATACATTGTAGTGATGCGCCTTTACTTTGTTTACAAAAACAAAGAAACTAAGAATTTGCATCAGTACAATGTATTTTGATATTTTGGAACTCAACCTATTACGTAATCTAACCAATTTGACTTATATACCATTTTAGTAGAAAATTACGTTTACAACAAATCTTCTACATATTTATATTTTGTTGGCACAGCTGATTATTTCGGAGGTAACAGCAAAAAAACGAGACTTTTAGGCAAAATGAAATTCAGTGACCCGTACCAACACACCAGTACAAGTTACACTTCGTCTAAATCCCTTATTAATATTTTTTGCCAGAAGAAAAAAATACAAGGCAAAGCACTATTAGTACGAGTTCTTCTATTAATTTTAAATGTCTAAAAATTGATATCTATCTTAGTGCTATAAAAATGTTCATTAAATATAATTTCGATTGAATTTTTGCACTACATAGGAATTTATGTACTGAATACAAAGCAAGATAAACATATTTGAAGACCCAAATTCCAAGAAAAGGTTTAAAAAATCCTTAAATGGAACTATTTACCATGTTACGTTCAATACTCCAAAAACTCCAAATTAAGGTTCAAACCAAGCAAAGCATTTAAACTTAATTTTACCGAACGTCAAGTATAGCTTTTTGCCGACTTCCAAAGTTTCTGTCAGACACTAATTATTATAAACCCCATCCTTTGTTTGGTTAAGGTGCTTAAAAATATATTCGACTTGCAAAGCATAAATTTTTTAAAAACTTTATTTGAAAGTTAATTTTATACTTGCCGTATTGTATTATTTTTCATATCGAAACGATGATACCGGTATTGAAGGAAACGGTATTTAAATACCGGTATTTTCCAACCGAAAGCGATTACGGCATCGGTAGTGATACCGATATTCCATTTTAAACGGCATTTAATCGGTAGCGGTATTAATTACGGTATCGGTTGCCAGCTTTCCTGTGTAAACGAAAAAGAAATTTTCAAGAAAGAAATATTCCATTGCAATTTTTATTTATAATACGTATACAAAACTTTCATGAAATTACTTTCATGTGTAAATGTAGCGTTACACATAAGAAAATGTTTAAAGATTTTTTCTAAAATGAAGACCACTAAATCCCCTAGCCCGAAACATCATTAACTTTAAGAGGCCACACTCGGCTGAGAAGGAGGGACACTCTTGCTCTCAGCCGAACACTAGAGACGTAAGACAACCTAAGAACCAACAGCTGAAACAAGTATTTTTGTCTGGCATTGGATGGAATTAAAAATTAAAGTTTTAGAGTTAAGATTTGATTACTTATTGTTAGTTCAAGTTTATTGAAGATACAATAAATAAAAATAACCGCAAGAAAGAAAAAATTAAAAATTTTTTCTCCTTAAATTGTAAAATTTTGAGATGTGAAATTTTAAATTATTTTATTAATTTGATTTAATTTCGTTCCTAAAGCTCTAGTTTTAGAGAACGAATATAATGCATAAAAAGTTTAATTATGGTGAACAAATTTTATTAATTTACAGTAATAAACATAACGAATAACGTTTTCTAATTTGATCGAACAGTGACAACACAAATATGCAATTGCGATAATTATAATTATCGTAATTGCATATTTATTTTAATTACATGATTCCATTTTCGTACTTTCTTGAAGAAAATAAATATGTATTTGTATTCCGGATGCACTATCTGAAAACACAGAAACTGACAAATTTTTCGAAATCAACTTTTTACTTTTTTGTATTCTTAACTCCAGTGGAGTCTTGTGCACATGATTCAATATACAGGGTGTCCCATTAATCAACGTCAAGCCGAAAGCGGATGATAGGGCAAGTAGCGACTGCTCCAAAAAAAGTTAGAAAAAAATCCATGAAACTTATTTCAAAAGGTGTTGCCAGTTAAAAAAAATCACCCTGTAATGATCTTTCTATTGCTGTCACTACAAATCTTCACTTTTCTTATTTTTTTTTCTCCTGTGTCATTATTAGATATCCTTCTGTAAATGGCAGTTAAAAATCCATACTGCACTCGCCTGATTTTCAAAGAAAATCTTACATTTTGCCAAACGACGTACTTAAAAGTATTACTACTCCCAAATTTAACCGGTCGTGTTGAAAAAAAAATGTACTAGGAACTTTTGGCAAGTGACATCAAAAGTTGGCGCGTTTAGCACGAATTCCAAAAGGGTATAATACTTGGTCGATTTCTTTTTCAAACTGCGAAAAAAAATGTTTTTTTTCAGCAAAAATACCTATTTTTTTAAGTAAAAAAATTTTTTTAGCCGTTGTTCGAACGGGGTTTCAATTTAAATAAGAAAACGTTGGAATAACGACTAAAAAAATAGATATTTCTGTCGGAAAAAACATTTTTTTTCGAGTTTGAAAAACAAATCGACCAAGTATTATACCATTTTGGAATTCGTGCTAAACGCGCCAACTTTTGATGTTACTTGCCAAAAGTACCTAGTACATTTTTTTTCAACACGGCCGGTTAAAGTTGGGAGTAGTAGTACGTCGTTTGACAAAATGTAAGATTTTCTTTGAAAATCAGACCACTGCAGTATGAACTTTTAACTGCCATTTACAGAAGGATATCTGACAATGATATAGAAGAAACAAAAAAGGGAAGTGAAAATTTGTAGTCACAGCAATAGAAAGATCATTACAGGGTGATTTTTTTAAAACTGGCAACACCTTTTAAAATAAGTGACATAGATTTTTTGCTAACTATTTTTGGAGCAGTCACTACTTGCCCTATCATCCGCTTTCGGCTTGACGTTGATTAATGGGACACCCTGTATATGTATGTGGTGATATGTTGAGAGCACGCAACTTATGTATCACTTAAGGCCGTTTCAGACTATAATACAGGTATTAATACTTTTGAGGAAAATGAAACCCTGATATGATAATTGTTATTGGACCAATGATTCGGCGTATATCCGACGTTTTACGTAAATTATTCCAAGAAAGAAAAACACAAGAATTTCAATATGATATTTCAATTAGATAGAATAAATTCTATAAATTTGTTTTATAAATAAATAAAATTGTACCTTGTAAAGGATCGATGTGATTATCACTCACAAATTAGCACGTAATGCTCGATTAAATATCCAAAAGGCGAGTGATTAAATAAATATGTATATTTAATTAAAAGTGGCACGACAATGTTGAAATAACGTTAACGGTTTACTCGTTGAAAGCCCCAAAAGGTTTCCAACAAGGTTGAAGCAAAAATTACTTAATATGTTTAATAAAGTTAAAACACAGTAGAATCGCGATTTAATGACTTCGTACTTAAACAAGTGTTATAAACAGTGTTTGAAAATAAACCGAACGTTATTTTGTGTACTGTATACACAAGCAGAAACGATATCTATTTTTTTAGTGTTTGTGTATATTTACACAACCCGAACACAACACATAACGATTTTTTAATGCAAGTAACAAACATTATGTAGCGTTTTGTTTTTTGTCAAAAAACAGTACAATTGTAGTGGTTGCGTACTACATACATTATATTTTAGCGTTTTATAGTGTTCTTTTTTCATCATATACAACTACGCACTCAAGTATACATGCACGAGAGCCAAACGAATAGTAATGCTAAATACACAAAATATACATTAAGAATAATGTGCTGTGCCGAACACAACGAAGTTTACTGTTTTTCAACGAAAAACTGAACACTATTAAATGTTCTCATCTTTATATTGAGTTTGTTAAAAACAGTATTTTCATTGGGTACAAGATCACTAACAGAAATACCGTACTTCTTTTTTAATGTATTTCCTACACAACCACTATTTGCGTTTGTGTATTAAAATATTCTACCGTACAGAACATTAAAGTACATTATATAGGGTAAATTTTCGAACACTGGCTATAAAGCTGTTACGGTTCATCGAATCAAAAATATAAAAAATTAATTTAAAGTCTAATATCTCAAGAAGTATGAGTGAGTTTCAAAACATCAAAATACATTGTAGTGATGCGCCTTTACTTTGTTTACAAAAACAATGAAACTAAGAATTTGCATCAGTACAATGTATTTTGATATTTTGGAACTCAACCTATTACGTAATCTAACCAATTTGACTTATATACCATTTTAGTAGAAAATTACGTTTACAACAAATCTTCTACATATTTATATTTTGTTGGCACAGCTGATTATTTCGGAGGTAACAGCAAAAAAACGAGACTTTTAGGCAAATTGAAATTCAGTGACCCGTACCAACACACCAGTACAAGTTACACTTCGTCTAAATCCCTTATTAATATTTTTTGCCCGAAGAAAAAAATACAAGGCAAAGCACTATTAGACGAGTTCTTCTATTAATTTTAAATGTCTAAAAATTGATATCTATCTTAGTGCTATAAAAATGTTCATTAAATATACTTTCGATTGAATTTTTGCACTACATAGGAATTTATGTACTGAATACAAAGCAAGATAAACATATTTGAAGACCCAAATTCCAAGAAAAGGTTTAAAAAATCCTTAAATGGGACTATTTACCATGTTACGTTCAATACTCCAAAAACTCCAAATTAAGGTTCAAACCAAGCAAAGCATTTAAACTTAATTTTACCGAACTTCAAGTATAGCTTTTTGCCGACTTCCAAAGTTTCTGTCAGACACTAATTATTATAAACCCCATCCTTTGTTTGGTTAAGGTGCTTAAAAATATATTCGACTTGCAAAGCATAAATTTTTTAAAAACTTTATTTGAAAGTTAATTTTATACTTGCCGTATTGTATTATTTTTCATATCGAAACGATGATACCGGTATTGAAGGAAACGGTATTTGAATACCGGTATTTTCCAACCGAAAGCGATTACGGCATCGGTAGTGATACCGATATTCCATTTTAAACGGCATTTAATCGGTAGCGGTATTAATTACGGTATCGTTTGCCAGCTTTCCTGTGTAAACGAAAAAGAAATTTTCAAGAAAGAAATATTCCATTGCAATTTTTATTTATAATACGTATACAAAACTTTCATGAAATTACTTTCATGTGTAAATGTAGCGTTACACATAAGAAAATGTTTAAAGATTTTTTCTAAAATGAAGACCACTAAATCCCCTAGCCCGAAACATCATTAACTTTAAGAGGCCACACTCGGCTGAGAAGGAGGGACACTCTTGCTCTCAGCCGAACACTAGAGACGTAAGACAACCTAAGAACCAACAGCTGAAACAAGTATTTTTGTCTGGCATTGGATGGAATTAAAAATTAAAGTTTTAGAGTTAAGATTTGATTACTTATTGTTAGTTCAAGTTTATTGAAGATACAATAAATAAAAATAACCGCAAGAAAGAAAAAATTAAAAATTTTTTCTCCTTAAATTGTAAAATTTTGAGATGTGAAATTTTAAATTATTTTATTAATTTGATTTAATTTCGTTCCTAAAGCTCTAGTTTTAGAGAACGAATATAATGCATAAAAAGTTTAATTATGGTGAACAAATTTTATTAATTTACAGTAATAAACATAACGAATAACGTTTTCTAATTTGATCGAACAGTGACAACACAAATATGCAATTGCGATAATTATAATTATCGTAATTGCATATTTATTTTAATTACATGATTCCATTTTCGTACTTTCTGGAAGAAAATAAATATGTATTTGTATTCCGGATGCACTATCTGAAAACACAGAAACTGACAAATTTTTCGAAATCAACTTTTTACTTTTTTGTATTCTTAACTCCAGTGGAGTCTTGTGCACATGATTCAATATACAGGGTGTCCCATTAATCAACGTCAAGCCGAAAGCGGATGATAGGGCAAGTAGTGACTGCTCCAAAAAAAGTTAGAAAAAAATCCATGAAACTTATTTGAAAAGGTGTTGCCAGTTAAAAAAAATCACCCTGTAATGATCTTTCTATTGCTGTCACTACAAATCTTCACTTTTCTTATTTTTTTTCTCCTGTGTCATTATTAGATATCCTTCTGTAAATGGCAGTTAAAAATCCATACTGCACTCGCCTGATTTTCAAAGAAAATCTTACATTTTGCCAAACGACGTACTTAAATGTATTACTACTCCCAAATTTAACCGGTCGTGTTGAAAAAAAAATGTACTAGGAACTTTTGGCAAGTGACATCAAAAGTTGGCGCGTTTAGCACGAATTCCAAAAGGGTATAATACTTGGTCGATTTCTTTTTCAAACTGCGAAAAAAAATGTTTTTTTCAGCAAAAATACCTATTTTTTTAAGTAAAAAAATTTTTTTAGCCGTTGTTCGAACGGGGTTTCAATTTAAATAAGAAAACGTTGGAATAACGACTAAAAAAATAGATATTTCTGTCGGAAAAAACATTTTTTTTCGAGTTTGAAAAACAAATCGACCAAGTATTATACCATTTTGGAATTCGTGCTAAACGCGCCAACTTTTGATGTTACTTGCCAAAAGTACCTAGTACATTTTTTTTCAACACGGCCGGTTAAAGTTGGGAGTAGTAGTACGTCGTTTGACAAAATGTAAGATTTTCTTTGAAAATCAGACCACTGCAGTATGAACTTTTAACGGCCATTTACAGAAGGATATCTGACAATGATATAGAAGAAACAAAAAAGGGAAGTGAAAATTTGTAGTCACAGCAATAGAAAGATCATTACAGGGTGATTTTTTTAAAACTGGCAACACCTTTTAAAATAAGTGACATAGATTTTTTTCTAACTATTTTTGGAGCAGTCACTACTTGCCCTATCATCCGCTTTCGGCTTGACGTTGATTAATGGGACACCCTGTATATGTAGGTGGTGATATGTTGAGAGCACGCAACTTATGTATCACTTAAGGCCGTTTCAGACTATAATACATGTATTAATACTTTTGAGGAAAATGAAACCCTGATATGATAATTGTTATTGGTTTTTTTTTAATTTTCAAACAACAGTTAGATCAGGGAGGCATTTTCTTCAAAAGTATTAATACTTCTATTATAGTCAGGAAACGTAAAATACATTCTATAAATCGCAAAATCAGTTAGGTATTGTAACATTTGACCAAAGAAGTACTTATGTCTTAAATATTTAATTTTCCATGCAATATTAGCCAGTTTTTTATTCAAAATTACCATACAAGAAATTAAAAATTTTATTTTTGTCAGTTATTGTGTTTTGAAATTGGGCAGCTGAGTCTTTTATACATACATACATATGTATGTATATGTATGTATGTACATATGTAGCAGGAACATGTACATGTGGAGTATTGGATTTTGTTGGTCTTACAACGAAATGATGTCTAAAATGTAATTGGTTTATGTGGAACCGTACATTCTCCTACAGTAACCCGATACATAGCCATCTCTGAAATCCCATGATAATGTACAAACGCAGCAGCAATAACCAATATATGAAAAAGTTGATGAGATTGAAACTAAATAATAAAAAGTTTGAAAAACAAAAGCATTTTGAATTATATAGTAATATTTACATACCCATAAGTCGAATTTACCAGGAAACCATCGTTCTGGAACACGTAAAGCATAGAGAAGAGCGCCTAAGATGTAAAGAAAGCCTGAAATATATAACGACAAGTGAATATAACAGTTCCATATATTAATATCAGTACTATTCATTATACCCATTAAAATCAGCCAACCCAAACTAGACTTGCTTATCTGTGTGAACCATCCCTCCATAGCACCATAATGTATGGCGGGTATAATACCCGAAAGACCAAAACTCATGAAAACTCCGGCTCTAAGCGGTCGCAAGGCTGGTTCCGAAAACTTGTCCCATAGTGAAACAATTATTGATAGAGTTCCCAGCACACAAACTACTGACAGGTAAATAACTTTTGGTTGATATTGACAGTAGAACCCATAATAAACCCAAGGTACAAATGATCCCATTATAAGTAATGCTATACCACAATAGTCTAACCTAAAAAATAATATGTACATATATAAACATAAAAATATTAATGAAAGCATTTAATTAAAAATATAGTCTTTATTAATAATGCCGTCAAATCGTTAGGGTTTGGATGCGTAGTCCTCAAAATATTTACCGAGCATCGTTATGTTCAAAAACCATAGAAAAGAAATAAAATAGCATTAAGTGTCGATAAGAAAAACATAGCTGAGCACCGCATTTAGAATTCCATGATTACGAAAATAGTACATTAAAATTTATTTGACTAAACTTCAAAGCTTTAGATATCAAACTTTTTAACTCTAGATATTCGAATGAACAAAGTTTTTCAATTTAGAATAAACAATTATTCGAACAGATTTTGTCGAATATTCTTACAATAAAAAAGAATACAAAATTATTCGAACAGGTTTTGTCGATTATTCGAATAACTTTTTTAAACTACTTTCTATACAAATTAGTTTACGAATAGAAAATAGCGCTTTAAATTTATTACTATCATAAGTAGCTAACAATATGATGTGTACGCTAATTACACCAAATTATAAGTTTATATATTGCTTAACGTCGTTAAAGTTTTCGTTTTATATTACGCGCTAACTTTGGAAATATTTCGAGAAAGACAACTACAAAACGAAATTGTTTGCAAAAAATATTCTAAAGTCATGTACAGACGATTGTCAGTTCTTACAATATTGTAAGTAAAATGTGCTAAAAAATTCTTACAATCGTCTGAACTGAAAATTTTTGTCTGACAACGTTGGCAGAAAAAGCATTGTCAGTCGATTTTAATACTACCTGCTGACAAAAAATTGTCAGACATCTCACAATCGCGTGAGCACATCGCGTTACCATTGTCAGATTATTGGCAGACAATTGTCAGAAATTTTTTAATTGTCAGATGTGCGAAGTTTCTGCATCTGACAATGGCGTCATTGTCAGAGACTTTTTTATATTGGCAGCACTGCACACATATTTTTTAGGGAAAAATTAAAATAAGAAAAATTATGCAGCTAAAATAGTTAAAATTGCTTCTTTATGATTAATAATAATTTATATTTTTACTTTTTAAAGTTAACAGAAGCACAGATGATAAATAATTGATGATTTCTGTTAAATGATATGCGTTTGGCAGCGCCAAACAACAGATCTGACAATCGTGTGAACTGCCAATTTCTTTACTGACAATATTGTCAGATAAATTAATTGTCAGACAACTGTCTGCCAATAAATTGTAAGCTTTTCTAACAACTTTGATACAGCCGTGTCAACTAACAATATGCCTTGTGCTGACAATTTTTTATTGTAAGTACATCGTCAGCACATTGGCAGATCTGACAATATTGTAAGATCTTACAACCATCTGCGTGCCATACTTTATCAAATGCCTGACAAACATCGATGAAGAGCGCAGAACAATATTTCTTTTCTTCGAAGGTTTTTCTAACCACGTTCACGAGTCTATGTGTTTGTTCAATCGTACTATGTTGTCTCCTAAAACCGAATTGGTGGTCTGGAATGCATCCAGTACGATTCAGTATGGGTGTTAGCTTACTCATAAGTAGCTTTTCAAATAGTTTTGACATGTTAGACAAAAGGCTTATAGGCCTATAGGACTCCACCTTCGTATGATCTTTGCCTGGTTTAGGTATCATGGTAATCAGCGAAACCTTCCATTCTGCGGGATAGCATTTGAGGGGCAAAATACTGTTAAAAATAAATAGAAATATCCGTTTTGCAGTATAGGGTAGCTCTAAGAGCATTTTATTGCTTATTTTATCAGCGCCTGGAGCTTTTTTCGAGTTTAAGCCCGCAATATAGTGTTCAATCTCACGAATGTTGAACCTCAAAGTAACATCTGATATAGTGAGGACTGGTGGCAGCTCAACTATAGTATCAGACGTATTTGGAGTAAATACTTTCTGCAAGTGGTTTACAAACAGAGTACATTTTCAGCGTCAGTTCTTGCCCAGTCTCCATTCGAAGCTCGCAATGGAGGCTTATATATCACTGGTCTTTTGAGGCCTCGAGCTGCTCTCCATAGCGAATAGTCTGTTTGAGGTGTTGCGTCGAGCCCATTCAGAAAGTTTTGAAGAGAAGCGGTTTTTTGATATTCTAGTGGAGTTTTCAGCTGTTTAGTACATTCCTTCAGCCTAGATTTTAGCTGAGGGGATCTGTAGCGTTGCCATTCTTTACGAACTCTTCTTTTTTCGGATAAAGGTTTGTAGTAGTAGTATTGCTTAAGGTTTGCCTCAAACATCCTAATAGAGTCATCTATGTCAGCAGGCGTTTTTAATGGAATATTTTCTGGGCAATGAGCACTCAAATATTTTTTGTATTTCAACCAATTTATACGTGTGGTTGTCATCGTTAAATCACAAGTTGGTGAGTGATCTGAACACAAATCTAAAGATGTTTCAACTTGGATCATTTTGCTGGGCACACCCTTTACTACTCCAAAATCAATAACATCAGGTATTTTTCGGCGATCTGTTGGCCAGTAAGTTGGCTGCCCACTTGATATAACATTTAACCGCATTTTTGAAATTGTGTCAAACAAAACGCGACCCTTTGGCGTGATGAGGCGAGATCCCCAGAACGTGTGCTTAGCGTTGTAATCACCGGCGGCCAAAAATCGTGGGCCTAGTGAATTAAAAAATCTACTATATTGATTTTCTGTAATAGAGTACCTGGGAGGATTGATGAAATCACCAGGTTTTGATGAAAAGCTTCAATACAGATGTTAGTTGCTTGAAGATAGTCTTCACAATGATCACTCATCAAGTAGTGTTTTAATCGCGATTTTATTAGTATACCCGAGCCAACACAAGATCTACCTTGGGGGTCCTTTGTGTCGTACAGAGTATATCCGTTGATTTAAAAAAAAAACTTCTAGCAGTAAAGTGCGTCTCAAAGATAAGCATAACATCAATTTGTTTATCCCTCATGAAGTATTCTAGTTCGTTTTTATGTTGGCGGATACCGTTTGCGTTCCAGAAACAGATTTTTAAGTTCATGGTTTGTTTAATGCAGCCTGCAATAATATAGACAGCATTTTCAACACTTCCTGCATGATGATGATGGTTGTAAAAAAATTTACGGTTTGTATTAAATTTTCTATTGAAGCCTCAAGTCGATCAAAATTTAAACCACTGTTTTCGTTGGAAAGAGGCCGTTTTTGAGCTGTGGGCTGGTTAGACTTCAAAGCATTAGCGTACGCGAACTGGCTGTTTGGTATGTTTTGCGCTATGGGCTGGTTAGCCTTAAAAATGTTGGCGTATGAAGGCCGGCTGGTAGCTGGTTGGCGTAACTGGGGATAATTTGTATTGTCGAAAGTATTAGGTTGAGCATAGGTGTGATTACGTCTGTTAGACAAAGACTGCTTAATATGTACATAGACAGCCCCTGTAGTTTGCAGTGTGATTTTGATAGCAATTGCTACACTTTTTCATTTTGGAATCATCTTTTTGCTTATCACAATTGCCAGTGCTGTGTAGTGGTGTGGCCATATTCTTGGCAATTTAGACATTGAATGGGCCCTGCACGCTTGTGTGGTTCCTCTACGGTAACTCGTCGGTGCAGCAAATATCTTAACCTGTAAATGGGGTGTACTTCATTCTTTTTTAATTTCATATCACCTGGTTCCATTTCCACACGAAATAGTGGTTGGGGAACTCGCTCTCTATTTTTAATGTTAGTAACATTTTTTACTTTAAAATTATTATTTAGTAGACCCGCTTTTACCTCTTCTGGATCCACGTATGAATCGATGCCTTTTATCACTACTTGGAGGCCTTTTGCACTTTTCAATTGGTAGGTGTAAAAATTTTTATTTTGTGTTTAAAACTCCGAAACTACTGAGCGGTAATGATTTTCTTCATTTACTTGAATTTTTGTTTCATTAATCGCACCGCGTTTTATCGGGATCACGTAAAACGCCTCTTCACCGATTAATTGTACTAGCCTTTTAATTAGCTCTTTTGAGTTTTTCTCTCTTAAGTATATTGGGGCGGCTTACTTGGCCTGACAATGGTGATATCGTCTTCGTCGTTTTGTGGAAGTGAAAACCGGTTTTCAGAGAGCGCCGCATCAGATTTACCATCTTTGGCCATTTTCGCCAATGGAGCGAGGTTTTTCGATCTTGGACTTCTTTGTCTTTTTTTATTATTTACCACTTTAAAATAGCGATCAATACCCATTTGGATTTTCTGAATCAGTTTCTAGGGGGACACTTTCTGTCGTTTTTTCTTTTTCAGCTTGATGTTGGCTCATATTGTTGGCACTTGTGCTTTGCTGTGAAGCTGGTATCAAAAAATTTACTTTTATATTATGGTCCGTCATAGACATTGAATTTGAGCGTACCCGTGTACGCAATTGTAAATGTTTGTTTACTGGGTTATCACATTCTGCAGCAACAACAACGTAGGCATTTCTGTTGTTTTTTGTTGTATTCGTACTTATTTGGTACGAATACCAAATATATTAGTTGTTTGTGTGCCACTTGCTTATAATTATAATTTACTTTACAAAAAGAAAGGAAAAATGTATAGGTACGTAAAATATTAAACAAAACGGTGTTTGCTAATACTTTGTTGTTGGGAATATTTGTCTTTTTTTTAATATTATATGTATATTTTTATATTGTTTATTTTGTTCACCGATGGCAAATTAATGCTTGTTTCTACTTCGAGAGTAAGTTGCGAACTTCAATAACTGAAAGTTGTTCAATAACTAATGTCTTTAAGATGCATAGTGAACCAGTCAAACACAAAAATAGCTTCGAATCGCTTTATAACAAAAATACTTTATAAATAGCTCAGGTGGCAAGTTATGGTATTCGATATCGATCGAAATTTTTATTTAAATTGTATTGAAATTTCGATCGATATCGAATACTGTAATTTGCCCCCATTTTTCTTCTCAATAGATAAAGTTTTTCAATACAAACAACATGTACATTGTACAACAAAATTCCATTAACTGATTATTTAGAAGTTTGATTCTGAAATTTTTGAAATTATAAACATCGATACATATGCCATTGGGCGTTTAGCAGAAAAACCTGCTACCAAACAGTTGAGTTGTAGCAGCTTTTTATTTTATTGGTTTTCTGAACGATATTTGTCTTTTTTTTAATATTATATGTATATTTTTATATTGTTTATTTTGTTCACCGATGGCAAATTAATGCTTGTTTCTACTTCGAGAGTAAGTTGCGAACTTCAATAACTGAAAGTTGTTCAATAACTAATGTCTTTAAGATGCATAGTGAACCAGTCAAACACAAAAATAGCTTCGAATCGCTTTATAACAAAAATACTTTATAAATAGCTCAGGTGGCAAGTTATGGTATTCGATATCGATCGAAATTTTTATTTAAATTGTATTGAAATTTCGATCGATATCGAATACTGTAATTTGCCCCCATTTTTCTTCTCAATAGATAAAGTTTTTCAATACAAACAACATGTACATTGTACAACAAAATTCCATTAACTAATTATTTAGAAGTTTGATTCTGAAATTTTTGAAATTATAAACATCGATACATATGCCATTGGGCGTTTAGCAGAAAAACCTGCTACCAAACAGTTGAGTTGTAGCAGCTTTTTATTTTATTGGTTTTCTGAACGATATGCTCACTTTTTTATTATACAAGCCAAAAATTAGACTTTTCAAATAAATTTAATCAAAAATTTTTCAAAAAATATTATTATATTTGAGAAATAAGAATCAATTAAAATTTAAAAATATATTATGAAACTCGATATAAAAGTCAACCTGTAGCGCGATTCTGTAACTTTTATTACGTGCTACGGCTGCACAGCTGTCTATTAACAACAGATAAATTATTGTCGTTAGTTAACCGATAGCGAATATCGCTATAAATGTTACTGAATAACAAATTCGATAAATTTTCGTTATATTTATTTTAACGTACTTTATGCCAACAATTAAAGTTATTGTTCTACAGCAATATAGAAACAATTAAACACTTTGATGTATACAAATAACAATATTTCTATTATTTAAACATTTATTTTAACATATATTTCTCAAAATTAAAAATATTAATGAAAAAAATTGTCTATACACTGTTTGGCATTGACAAATTCATATGTTTTTTTTCATCCCTCTTTGCTCTTTTCGCTTTTTTTTAACAGAGATGCTACATGATATCGAATAAAATTACACAATCGCACTATCGTTACTGCAAGCGACTAAATATGTCGAAAAATGTTACGTTTTTCGGATCGTTAAAAGTTACAGAATCCCGCTAATGAGCTGGTGTATCGTAATTGGATACAAGGTATCGTACTTTTTCATTGGGCGCGTTCATAAGACGTAGCTGTTACTTGAGGTCTACACGTAACATAATATGTAAGATGAGATTGTCAAATTCAATCGCAGAGAGAATTATGTTACGTGTAGACTTCAAATTAGTGTTATTTCAATGTTATAAAAAATTTTATGAGAGCGTTGTTATAAGAATTCTTATAACAACAATCTTATGAGATGAACTGTCAAAAAACACATGTACATGAAAATAAAATAGCGTGCATGTATGAGTGTTTATTAAAATAAATGAAAAGCGATGTTTTTGATAAAATTTCTGTGTTAAATAAATGAATAAATGTGTTTAATTGATTTGTAAATTTAAATTTGTGTGAAAAATTAAAAATAAAAACTAATTATGTAAGAGTAGTACATGTTAACTCGATGAGCATTTGCATAAAATGAAATCTTATCGGAAAAGTAAAATTACGTCTTCCCCTAGTATGAGATTAAAGCTGGATTCACCCATTGTTTCCGAACAAAATTTTTGTCCGGCCAAAATTTTTTTAACATGTAGTTTGACGTCTCTCTTTGTGAGAGAGAGAAAAGAAGAGAAATAATTTTGTTCGGAACACTCTCAGCTTGAATTGGTTTAATTTTTATTTTTGTCCGGACAAAGTGGAACTGAGTTGCCACATGAAAGAATGTTTTTATAGCAATTCTTTCATTTCTTGTTTTATTTCTATAAATGTGCCATGCAAGTAATATCATAGTATTTAGTTTAATAGTTAATAACATAAGCACTTATATTTTATCCAATTGCTAAAAAAATTTTGTCCGAGATGTTTATTTGTTACTTACATATAACATATGGTAGCTTTGATTTTCCAGACAAATTGTTCGAAATGGGTGGTGTTGCAAAACACTCTCAGTAAAAGAAATTTTGTCCGGGCAAAAATTTTGTTCGGAAACAATGGGTGATTCCACCTTTACCCCCAACAGTTACGTCTTAGAAACGGCTTGATGGATATACTGCAATATGAACAGCTGATAAATGTAAACAACTAAAAACAGGCACAAAAGACATATTTGAAATTAACTAAATTAATTAGTTTAGCACTCAGTTTTGAGTGCATTTTGGTTCCATAAAATATTCCATAAACATGGTATCCAATGCGATAGTCAGCACCATACGAATTGTCTACTTCATTTTATTTTAAAATTTTCACCACAAAGCAAAAACACTGCAATAAAATAAGAAGGCTGCGCCGATATTTTTAATTTAACGCTAAGCCGCCACCGTGTTGAAAAAAATGGTTCAACATTATAGTAATTAAATATATTAATATAGTAAGTAAACAACACAATAAACATATATTTAGTGATCTTAGTTTTATTTTAATTATATTCCTTTATTTGTTTACTTTATCACATTTGTAATGCAAAATTTATTAAACTAGTTTGCAGCGGCCACATAATAAAGCGGCGTTGTATTAGAATATAAATGGCATAACTCTTTTGATGAGCTGTGCATGCTAAAAAATTTTATGATGGAAAAAATAGCAGCAAATACACAACTCTTGTGTGTAGTGGAACTACTCAACTGTGCGTTTCTAAGACAAACACATAACAGTTGCACAACTGTTACGTCTTATGAATGCGACCATTGCTACCAAAAATGGTAAGCGCTTACTCAACATGTTGACTAACAGCTCAGTAATCATTGCGTTCATCTGATTGTTGAGCAACAGTTGAGTAGCAAACTGTCTCTGCTGAACGCTCCCATTGTTTTATTGTTTGGTGTTTATTTATCCCACCAAAAACGTTGCTTACTAGTAGGCAAAAAGTATATGAGAATTTAAGTCGTAACTACTTACAATTTGACTCGATAACTACTTATTTTTGTTTGAGAAGTCCAAAAAATAAGGAGTACCCTTTACACATGTATTTACATTGTCACAGGAACTAACTGGTTATTATTTGGCTTACTTGAAGCTAAAAGAAGGTGTTCAAACTACATTTGAACAATAATTTTTTTAATACAATTTACATATATTAAATTTCTTGAAAAAATACAGCTTTTTTAAATATTAAATTATATTACATAAAAAGTAAAAAATTGTTCATACTTAATCAAAATTATCGTTATGTTAACAACATTGATTTTTAGTACAAAATGTCTTACCTTATCCGCAACTTCGTTTAAAACCGAAGTTTTCTGAAAACGTAAGTAAAAACCTAGATACTCACTTGTATCGTCACTTGCTTTTTGATCGCTAACCAAGAAGGTTCTTTTAGCACTTATAAATTTACTTTTATTAACTAAACCCATGAAAGAAAAGGAAATAAACTATTAAACCTGAAGAAACTTAACCTAAGCTTACCTGCGTTATATTTTGGTTACCCTAAAAAAGGTGAGCTATCGAAGACCTCTTAACCCACCACAATAATTGAAGAAACTTTTATTCTAATCTAACCCCCCTAAATTATAACCACTTGTGGAGTGGTTATAATTAAGAAATATCCCTCTTAAAAGGTTGGCCCTATTACAGCCCCCTATTATACCCAACAAGCTAAACGGAAATTTCCATTTAGTACCTTTTTGGTGTCCACCATACATCAAAAATTGTTAGGAGTCAAATAATTTTATTTTTACTTTATTTTATTTTTACTTATTTTTATTTTTACTTTTTTGGCCCACCTGGGATACGAACCTGTGCTCGTTCAGATATGCAAGACATGAACTTTACCCACAAAGCTATTGTTGACTTACAAGTTTAAGCGACAAAAATTAGATTTCATTTACAAACACATGTTGGCTAAAAAAGTGGTTGTCTACTTATTTTATTAATACATATCAACACATTGCAACTACTTTCAGATAATGATAAAAATACGCACTAATTTTATTAACACCTACGTAGTAGTTCTAATTTGAAGCATAGTAATAAGATAAATAAGTACAACTCATTACTTTGTAACCCATTACTAAAGTACTACCGATTACAAAAATTGCAAAAGTTTTTGCTGGCTACGTTACTCTTTTTATATACATCGAGGACAAGCGTTGCCCTTTGTCAAGTTTTCCTTTTTTTGCAAGTTTTTTGAGATGCCAAAAAGTTTTAGGCCTTGATTACCGTTCACAACACTAATTATTTAATGTTGTATTTTGTAAACTGCGATTACGATTTACAATACTTAGCGGTAGTGTTATACTTTGAGTTGCCTATGTTAATTTAGTGTGATTATCGTTTACAACATGTTGTCAAAAGGTCAAAAACTTACAACTGCTCATTACCTGTTGTCTTGTTACCGTGGCAAGATGAAAAATTAAAATGGATACAAATTTGTAAGTATGATACAGATTTTTTTTTAAAACCGTTAATAACATACACAACAACTAGATGTTGTAAATCATAACTGAAAAACAATTTATGTTGTGTTGCAACCGAGACAACACAACATTTGTGTATTGTAAATAGTAATCGGGACCTTAATTTTATATAGTTTTTTATAAATATGTACATACATAATTTAAAACCTGCAGTATAGTATATCGGATGAAAATACTAGGTGATTGTTTATGCAATGATACGATCAAATATTTTCTCACTCCCTTATTACTGCAATGTTTAATTGTGTTTACTCCCTCTGCAACTATGCCGTTTTTATACATTCCTTAAAATGAGTTCCAAAGACACTTTCAAGGCGAATTCATACTAGGTGGCTGCAAGAGCTCAGCTGTTTACGAAAATGTTTACACATTTCAGAGTAAGTCTATACCTGATAAATTTTTATCATGATAAATGTCAAATGGTTATCAAGATAAAAGATTTATGAGGTATAGACTGCATTTATTAGTGTTATTGTAGTGTCTTGCCATTTTGTCAGAGCTCAAGCTCATACAAATGTCTTGATAAAAAACGTAAACAAACTGTTTCACGTTTCGATTTATTTTCGAAAACTAAAATTTTTACACCTTTATGCAATTTATTTGCCATATTGTCATAATTTTATTTTGCTGTCAAATTGTAGTGTATTTTACCAATCCACTCATATTTTAATTAGGGATGTAACGAATACCGATACCGATACCGATATATCGGCGATACTTCAGATTTTCCGATACATCGGTATCGGCGATATTTTACTGTCGATACGACGATACTTTTAAAAGTTTTTTCAGAGTTTTTTTCTGACAAACTATTTACTTTTTGTTAATTTTACCATGAACTAAACTCATTTCGTTATTTTTAAAATCTTATTAATATCAATTTTAAAAATTAATAATATTTTATACTATTATTTTGTAAAAAAACTATTTATTTTTTGTTAATTTTACCATGAATTCAAATTCAATTCGTTGTTTTTTAAAATTAGCGATTCGGAAGTATTGCAAATTTGGATCATTTCTAGTTAGTTTTACATATCCTTGCCATTGCAAGAAGTTCTGTTTTTCGATTACCAATCACCGAATTGGATATGATGCTCGGACAAATTTCTTTTTCGGTGTTCTATAATGATTTTTCCTCAAGAAAAAATTATTAAAAATTACCCATTTTCACAATTTTTTTATGCGAGTATGGCGAGTATTTGTTAAAATTATAAAGGAATTAAAATTTTTTTCTTGCTTTTCTACTAATTACACTATGCGACAAATAAAGACTTTTGGAAAAACACAAGAACTGGACAGTACAGGTTCGATTGTCCTACAATGGGGTAGTAAAATTCTTTACTCAATTTGGCGAATTTGGTGACCAATTTTTTTATGGCCTCCAAAGTTTCTGAAAATCAGTGGGGCCTCAAAAAACGGTGTCATCAGTATTTGGCCAACAGCTAATTCAAACTTTATAATACCGCTTAACTATATATGGCAATAATGTAGCTAATAGTCTGTTTAACAGATTTTTTTAACATTTCATGCCAAAAAATTTTTTTCGTGAACTTTTTGTTGACAAAATTAAGGAAAAAATAGTTTTTTCACTTTTTTCAGAATAACTTACAGGGACTTGTAATTTTTAACTAACAATATTTGGCAAACTTATAGTTACGGTAGAACTGAACAACTTTTGTGAACATATCAATACAATCTGCACGTATCTAGGCACTCTAATAGCTCACACAGACCACTTTTTACCGTAAAAATTTTAGTTTTTCACTATTTTTTTATGCTAAAAATATATATTTTTTTAAATATTATATTCAAGTACATACTTCTCTGTTGTATTTCACTTATATTTTGTGCCCAGAAAAATAATATGTTCCTGCACTTTTTTGAAAAAAAAAAAATATGTAAGAAAATTATTTTATTCACTTTTTTCAGTATAACTCCAAATTTTTCATTACCATTATTTGGCAAAACAACAACAAACAATAAAAAATAGTAAATACTAAAATCAGCAACATAAGAAGTGGAACAATAACAAAGAAAGCAAGAAAATGCAATAAAAATAGCCTAACTTGTAAAAAACTAACATTTTTAAGGTAGAAATTAGTTTTTCTGGACTGTTTAGGGTGCCCAGATACATTCAGATTGTATTGACATGTTCACAAAAGTTGTTCAGCTTTACCGTAACTACAACTTTACCAAATATTGTTAATAAAAAATTACGAGTTCCTGTAAGTTATTCTGGAAAAGGTGAAAAAAATTTTTTTCCTTAATTTAAAAAAAAAGTGCACGAAAAAATAATTTTTTGGCATAAAATGGTAATAAAATCTATTTACCGAACTCTTAGCTACATTATTGCCACATGTATATAGTTAAGCGGTATCACCAAGTTTGAATTTTATGTTGGCCAAAAGTTGATGACACCTTTTTTCTAGGGCCCGCTGATTTTCCAAAACTTTGGAGGTCCATAAAACGCAATTGGTCACCAAATTCGCCAAGCTAAGTATAGGGTTTTACTACTCAGTGGTAGTACAATCGAATCTATACTGTCAAGTTCGTGTATTTTTTGGACTGTTGCACTGTGTTATCTGCATATTTTTAATATAGATTTTTTGGAAGCAAAGAAAATGTAGCTCCTTAAAAAATACTTCCAATTTTTTATACTGGGTTAATATCAATTTTAAATATTAATAATCTCTTACACTGTAATTTTGTATAATAAAAATATTGCACTTGAGTTTTTGTTAATCTAAACTTGAACTCAATTTTAATATTCGTATCGGAATCGGTATCGGCGATATTTATTTTTAAGTATCGGTATCAGTATCGGATCGGCAAAACGGTGTATCGTTACATCCCTAATTTTAATATTCGCTTTGAGATTTTTTTCATATATTTTTTGACACCACAATTTCTAAAAAAGTTGTTTTATTGTATCAATTCGCCGATAAGTATACCTTAAGGTAGGTCCACAACTGTAAATATTTGTGCCGAACGCGTTCGCATTTTAGTTGGTGTGGACGTGTGCGGCGCACATGAACGACGCAAGAAATTTCGTCACATTCAACGCACACGAACCATGGCTTGTTGGTTTCTGACGAACAACGCAAAAATTTGTGCCGCATGCTGTTCTGGTGTGGAAGCATTTGTAGAAATAGTGCTAGTTTTATTGCATTATCATTTGCTTGTGCTGGTGGACGTAAAAATTTTTGTGAAAATTTGTGTGATAAATATTTAAAAGCTCGTCCAAATCTACAAGCTAAAATTTGTGCCGCAAATGTTTTCGACGAACACGTTCGGCGAGAATATTTTTAGATGTGGACTCACCTTTATAGATCTACCTTGGAATAAAGCAAAATATGAATTTTTTAAATTAAATAAGAGCAGTTTAATAAAAAATAAGTGAAATAGTGCATAAATAGTGACAAACAAAGAGAAATAGTGCATAAATAGTGACAAACTACCTTCACGATGCCAAACAAATTGTGATTTATCATATGAGAAAAACAACAACATATTCGCATGTATACTAACAATAACAAAAAATTGACATTTTGTTAATTGTCATGATAAAAATATACTAGAGGTATAGACGTAGGGTAACCTGTCAACAGTGTTAGAGGGGGTTTACGTTATGGGCGATGTCGCTGGGGATAAAGCTGTGGGAAAGGTAGGGAAAGCAACACAGTCTTTTTCTGTCTTCCTCACAGCTGAATACTTTGTCCCCAGCGACATCACCCTTAATGTAAGCCCCCTCTTAATGTATCAGATTTTTTGACAGCCCAAATGAAAATTATCCACGGCGAACTCTCTTGCGACTACCTGGTGTTGATCTACCTTGTACACTCTTTTGTGTTTTCTTTTAGCATTTTTGCCATTTTTGTAGAAAAAAAGATTTTTTGGGCAAAAAAGTTTTTTTTTAGAAATAAGAAGTTTAAAAAAAATATATGGTAGCGCTGATCGAGGATCACCACACATTGTCCCAAGGGAAAACCACCTATCCACTATAATAACGTATACACGTTTGTTGCCTTCCCAGTTGACCATGTCTTTTAGACATCCTGCAAGACCGATGTGACAATGTTAAGCGTCGATGACCTGTTGGTGACAGCTCAAACAGATCAGTGAGAACATATTCGAACAAATGCCCGCTAAGTTCATAATACATGACAACAAGTGCGACACTGTCACCCATCTTTTCATTAATAATAAAGTAAATTTATTGCGTTTTGAAAAATTTGGAAATAAAGTAATTGACTTTATTTCGCTATTCAATTGAAAATAACGTCAACAATGGATGGGCTGCTTTTAAATATATCCCACTAGTAAAGCCTAGGCAGAAAGTCTTTGCTCAGTGAAGCCGCTTTTCGATATACTGAGAGGAAAAATTCCTTAAGCACGGACGAAGGCCGGCTACGAAGAAAATCTTTAGTAATAAAATAAAATTTCTTAAAATTTTTAATTATAATGGAAAAAAGTAATAAAATATGGCTTTTAATTGATAGCAATATTGACTTCGTATACTCAGATTATTTATTAATCATTGGAAAGTATCGCGATGATATGCAAATTAACTGTTTGAAAGTGCAATAAATTCAATTGACTTTATTTCGTTTTCGAAAACGCAATAAAGTCAATTGACTTTATTTCCCTTTTTGGTGGAAAATAAAATCAATTCACATTATTTCTATTGACCTTATTACCTGTCACCCTTTTCATCAGCTCAATTTTAGCAAGCAGGAATGTATCAAGGTTGGGGAATTCATTTTAATCGACTTTTCAATTATTCGATTAATCAGTTAATCAAAATTGAGGTTTTTAAATTACTCGATCAATCGAGTAAAACTTTTATTTCGTTCGAGTTATAAGAGTAAGCTTTACTGCTAAAAATTATTCGAGTTAATCGGAACATTTTTGATTTAATCGGTTTTTGTACATTTTTGTTGAAAAAAATAAAACAAAACAAGTTTGTTTTCATTTTTATATATTTTAATAATAAAAACAAAAGAAAACACAACATTTCTACATAAATTAGATCATAAACTGATCCTTTAAAATAGTTCTTTTTACTATTCAAATGTCGCGCTTTGAGAAAATTTTGCGCCAGGAAACATTTAATACCATTCCGACCTGTCCTCTATTCAATTCAGAATAAAAATAATCAGAATTGGCATAACATTATTGTTGTTATAATAATTTGGAAATATTTGCCCAAACCACCACTTTTGCTCAGGTTAGTTTGATTTAGCTTGTTTTTATATCACTAAACAAGTTATGCTGCAAAAAGCTATTTTTATATTATTTTTAATAAATGCGAACCCATATTATTAAAAGAAATACAATTTTAACTTGTCTGTGGGTTACGTTTTTTTTCGGCAAATATTTTCCAAGTGTGACCGTACCTTAAGGCTTTTATAATTCCGAACATTACATTGGATATTTTAATACGAAATAACTCGTTAACTAGTTGCTCTCGAAATATCTTCTTTGTTTCAAATAATTTTTGTGTGATGCTTATATTTCTTTCTCCCAATTAATGTTACTACATTATTTACTTAATTTTTTGATCATGCGGACTATTAGTATGAAATAACGTTTGAATTGAATGGCAAATTTCATGTAAATTAAAAAATTTTTCCACTATTTATTAAGTCATCTACAAAAACTCATTAAAAAAAGAAAATTTACATAAAATTTTTTAATGAGTTATTCGATTAATCGAATTTACTCGAAATTTAAATTTTTTGTTTGATCAAACATTATTTGACTTTAATTATTCAATTAATCGAGCAAACATTATTCGAGTGAATACCCTAATCAAGGTAGATTGAACAGGTACCACAACGAGAACAGCTGTTTTAGTAAATTTGAGAATGTGTGCGCCACACAGCAATAGATTTTGACACATCTCTGAAATGTTTCTATCAACAACGGGCATGTGTTAGTAAATTTGAGAGAGCTTATGAATGTGTGCGGCACACAGACAATAGATATGATGACGGTATGATGACGGCAGATCACTTAATTTTTAAAAATAATTTTTTCTGCCTGGCAACACGGATAAGCTGCAGCTGTTAGTTCCAATTTACACTATGCAAGTGCTATTGGTCAGTTTCTTATTCAGATGTGAGAAAAACAGAGAAATGTGTATTCATTTCTCTGTCTTTCTCACAGCTAAATAATAATCTTATCAATAAAACTTGCATAATGTAAATTGGGACTTGGGATTGACAAAACAGTGGTGAAGGTAAAAATTTATTTAAGCATAAATTCACAAAAGGTTTTATATATTTCTAAATAACTGTTTTTATTTTATATCATGCGAATATTTTTAGAAGAAGACGGTTGTGGCCTTAAGTCAAGAATACCAACACTATTGAAAATTAAAAGAACAAAAATACTAGATAATAGCCCTTTTTAGACTGAAAATTTTAGCGTAATTTTTTTCTGTGCTCTATTGGCTCCGGAGTTACGGTGTTCAAAACTTTTACTTTTAAATGGTCACAACTCCTACAATATCGGACTGATATAAACGACATGGGTATAATTTTAAAGTGCTCTAAAGTACATATCTAAATACATTTTTTTAATTATTCACAGAACCGGAAACAAGTCAGGAATACCGACACTTTAAAACTACAAAAATGGGGTAAAAGCACTTTTTAACAACAAATTTCAGTTTAATTTTGTCGGCGATTTCTCTTGTTTCGAGAGTTACGGGGCTCAAAACTTTTATTTTCAATTGCTCATAACTCTTATGGGTCGATTATGGATGGCAATCAAACTTCAGTTGGGTTGCCAGTTGGTAAATATCATATTACAGATTGCAACTGGCAACTGAGAGCTGTCAATTTCAGTTGCTTTTTAGTGCTTTTCTGACAACCACAAATTTTCAGTTGCCGGCTGGCAACGCAACTGAAGTTCGGTTGCCATCCATAATCGACCCATTATAATCTGGAAGAGATATAAACATTTTAAAGTGTGAGATAACGGTGTTTTAACGTTTTGGCACGATATGGCTTCATGAATTTGAAAATTTTATGTACCAGTAGAAAGGTATTTTAGAGCACTTTGGTTGGTTTGTTGGTTAAAAAGAGCTATTAGCAGATGTTTTTGTTGTTTTTAGTTTTAAACGGTGTTGGTATTCTTGAACTGTTATCAGTTCTGCGAATAAGTAAAATAATAATTTAAAAAATTCGATACTATCGATAGTTTTTAAACAAACGATCGAAAATATCGAATGTTGTGGCTATCGATACTTTGCCAGCTCTAGGTACCTGTATTGAATTTGCCTTGGAATGTGTCAAAATGATTTATAATGGTGACAGTCCGAGCGACAATGTTCACAAGAAGTTCATTTGCTGGTATAGGAAGAGTAGTGTTCTTTTTTGTAACGAAATTATACAAAATTTCAAATTGAACGTTGAAAAACTAGCTTGCAACTACCAACTAGTTGGCATGACCAGTTGAGTAGTTTTTCTTTTACACATTCTTTGAGTACCGTTTCTATTAGATTGTCTTAAAGAAACTGTAATCAACAAATATCGTGCATGACAAATGTCGAAATTTCCTTAACTAGTCGTTGATGAAAATCTCCTCTACAACGAGTTGGCCAACCGGGTTGTTTTAAAACAGCAATACATTCTTATTTTAAGTGTCTCTCTTTGTGGTGGATACTGATATACATACATATATATTAGGGCGGGTCGATTTGTATGGAGGCAAAAAAATCGCTCAAATTACAAGGAAAATCGTATTCTAGGGATCAAAATAAGAAACTTTGCCGAAGGAGCCATACCTCTACAACGTATTTGGATGTCCCGACTTTTGACCCGAAGGGTCAAATTTTGAAAAATCTCACTTTGACCCATTTAGAGTGCCTCAATAGAGTCAAAATGTATGACCGACCCCCACTAACTTTGGAGGGCCGACCCACCTATGCCAGTGGCACACCTCTTGGAACCACCCCTGGGGGGTTCCCCATACAAGCAAAAATCAGCGAAATGGCTATGTTTTTTTATTAAATTAAAAAGTTATATATACAACCCTTGTTTACCTGATAACGAGATAAAAGTAAACAAATATCTTGTACGCATATGTACTATTTAGTTTTAAGGTTTTAAGATTGTCACTAAGTGGACATAGCGAAAGTGGGCATAATAAAGAAGTACTGGTCTATATTTTCTGAAAATATCAGATTGTTATTTTAAGCCACACATGAGTTTTTTGAAGCTCAAAATTTTGAATTTTTCAAATATTATAAATTTAAAAAAAAAATAAAGCTTTATGTACAACAAAAAATTTAATTTTCAGGTGGTCACTTTTCCGTCACTTAATAATTTCAATTCAATTTGAGCAGTATGAAATGCTCTTTAGTGTCTTATGAAATAAATCATAAATCATTGCAATATCTTTTCTACTTAAGAAGCTAGAGAAATTATATAAAAGTATGAAATTAGTAAATTTTTTTACTTCGGGTGGCTATTAATCAGAAGTTATACAATAAAAAGAAAATTTTTTAATTTAAATTAAAAAGCATGCTAAAGACCTCAAATTTTATAATTTTTTTACTATTTGTTTTTGTTCAAATAAATTAAGTGAAATGCTATTTTGTATCGTTTTGTATTGGGCGGCAATTCCCGGGAAATTGAAAAATCAATCCCGCTTTCCCGGGAAATGAAAAAGTCCGGGAAAAAAACTCTAAATATATGTAAATGAACCATTACATTTAAATTTGTACTTCAGTCTTATAACACAAGGCAACAATTTTGAACGTTTCGGAGATCAAAATAGATAATTTATTTTCATCTGCTGATTTCGGGAATCACCAAAAAATGTCCGATTAGTTTTAGTTTTAAAGATATACCCCCATATGCAAAAAAAATAGTTTCTTTGAAATGTATGTTAAAACAAAATTTCCATAGAAAAACCGGTTTTAACATAGATTTCAAACATATTTTATTGTTTTTTGATATTATTATATATTAGAGCATTTTTTGTATTATTCGCGTCATATTTCCAAACATGTCCTCTAAATCAAGTTGTCTTTAATATTATTATATATTAGAGCATTTTTTGTATTATTCGCGTCATATTTCCAAACCTGTCCTCTAAATCAAGTTGTAAAAATTGTATGGAATAAAGTAAAAACACACAATTTCCAACGTCCTGGCTATACCAGTAAGTTATCCTGAAACTCACATCAGCAAAATTACATTTCAAAGAAAGATGTTTTTATGTAGATTATAATCCATAAATAGTTTTATGGTTTAGAGGACCTGTCCGGAAATACATATTATGCAAAAAATGGGGTAATTTATGAAAATATCAAAGTCACTATATTTTTCAAACAAGAGGTAATTGGAAATTTTTATGGTAATTTGAGAATTCAGCAGATGAAAATACATAAGAATTACTATTTTGATCTCCGAAACATTTTCATTGTCGTGGAGTGTTTATGTTATTTGCAGCGCTCGGACTTTCATGCAAATGCGTGTTTTTTGTGGTGATAGATATAGAGGTATTGGGCGCGTTCATAAGACGTAGCTGTTGAGCTCAACTGTTTCAACTGTTGCGCTCAACAGTTACGTCTTAGAAACGGCTTGATGGATATATTGCAATATGAACAGCTGACAAATATAAAGTATTAAAAACAGGCCCAAACAGCGTTGTCATAACTTTTTTAAAAAAACTGCAACTTTAGAATAAAAAAAACTGATTTTCAGGTGAAAAAACTGCACACAAGAAATCCAATATATAGTCTATACATACATTATTTATTTTAAATTTTTTCTTTTAAAACATAGCACTCTGTCTTAAAATGTGTCCATATCAGAACAGCCGGCGGCGCAAATTTTTGTATTGTTCGTCAAAAAATCAACAAGGTACCTATCGAGTGCGTTGAATGTGACGAAAATTCTTGCGTTGTTTCTGTGCGTCGCACATGTCCACACTACCTAAAATGAGATGCAAATATTTGCGACGAACGCTTTACCATCTCGGAAATTAGGAAAATGTAGCACTTCAAATTTATAACTTTTTGAACTATATGAAAAGGAAGTCTATTCTATCAGTTGCACAATGGGACATTTAATATAACATTTCTACAAATTACACAGGGAAATTTATTAATTTTTTCCGAATCGGCTTAGAAACGTAAGAAGCAAAATTCAACAAATAGAGTAATTGAAATTTTGGCTTCCATATTTAAGTTTTTGTTTTATTTGAAGTATACAGCTATTTTTTGGGTAAAGAAAGTACAGCTTTTTGTGTTTATGAATCACTAAAAATTTCGCCAAAAGAATTCTGAAAAAAATTTACGTACATACTTATGAACTATAATAGCAAACTCCATAAGAAAAACACAACTTCCTTAGACCTAAAAGAGTGTGAATTCCCTCTTTCATTACATTGTCGCATTAAAAAAGTAAAATTATGACTTTAAAAATTGGAATGAATAGAAAAAATTTGAGAGCAAAAATTAAAAATGTTAAAACTGCAAAATCTGCACAATTTGCAGAAAAACTGGGTTTTAAGCAAAAAAACTGCAAAACTGCTCAATGTTTAGAAAAACTGCAAAATACAGATAAATCTGCACATTTGGCAACGCTGGGCACAAAAGACATAGTTGAAATTAACAAAATTAATTAGTTTAGCACTCAGTTTTGAGTGCATTTTGGTTAAATAAAATATTCTATAAACATGGTATCCAATACGATTGTCAGTCAGCACCATACGAATTGTCCATTTTCATTTCTGCATTTTTATTCACTGCACTGAGAAAAACATGCAGCTAATTTGCCGAATGTAACAATATTAAACAGAGACGTGCGAATAAACGATATACACTAGAGAGTCTGAGGATACAACAAAGAGGGAACAGTGCAATAAACAAAAAAGAGGATAAGGACACTAATTCGAACTACTCTATAGCTTTATTTTAATTTACTCTGGGATATTAAGCTTAAGAAACAGTCATGTATATTTGATATTGGGCCTGATTGTGTAAGGCGTTGGCGTAAACGCCTTAGTCGTTTTTTGTAGTAGATTAAAGAATACGGGTAGAGTGTTACTTTAATCTATTACCAAAAACGGCCAGCAAAACAAATACATAATCGGCCTGACTGTGTAAGACGTTGGCGTAAAAGCCTTCGTCGTTTTTTTTGTAATAGATTAAAGTAGCACACAACCCGTGTTCTTTTAAGAAAATAAGTCCCAATTTCAATTGTAAGCTTTTGCTATTTATTTATGCCTGTTTTAAACTATCTCACAAGCCGTTCGACTTCTGTAGAAAATGCATCTCTGATCCAATGAGTTTATGGAAAGTTTAAAAAATAACAACACGTTATATCAGGGTTGCATTTTGCGCAGAAGTCGAACTCTTTGTATAATAGTCTAAAAACGCCATTATTTATATTTTTCTGTGTTACCAGATTAAATTAGAGGCCCTATGCTCCTTATAGGATCGAAGGGAACATATATATATACCAGATTAATTAAAAAAATTTCCCAGATGAAGTTGGAATTGTCCAACGAAACGTTGGATGGTAGAAAGAAATAAAAACTTATCTTGTTTTATTCCAAATATATGACCTTAAAAGCCCGTTTTTAAATCAAATCATAAACAAAAGAAAAAGGTCGACAAAATAAAAACTTGAATGTAATACATTAATTTTAATTTTGGAGCGTGCTTTTTCCCAGATTAATATTTTACTTTTTCAGTTAAATATTAAAGTTTTATTAAAATACATTGAAATTGATTATTCGCAATGACCTGTGATGCCAACATGTATTTTTTTAGCGCGGGCACGGGAGAAAAATTACATAAAATTTTCAACGTACAAGAATCTTTTATATATTTGGTTACCAAAAGAGTATTAACTCCTATCTGGAAGGAAATGTAAATGTAAGGAAATCGTATAAACTTTTAAGAATACTTTTTTGTTTTAGTTTTATATAAAAGTTTTATTGTTTGTCTTTGCTTTGAATAATATTTTTGAATAAAATATTTATGATGATTTTTTATATTAAAGATATGATTTCTATTTCGCCAATTGATGATTTTCTTGGCAAAGCTTCTGGCAACGCTGCCTGATTGTGTTTGATACTCATAACCCAGTGATAAAAATACCCATTACGTAGTCGCTAATGTAAGCAATATTTACTAGCAGCTAGTGGCGACGGTTTGCCTTATTTTCCCACTTATGCCACCCGTAGACGACATGTGTTTTACATCTGACTTGTCACCTTTGTGACTAATATGTAATTGTGCATGTCTGTCAAAATTGTTATTTTACAGAAGATTTATCATATTAGCTCATAAACGTTCATGCATGGTAGAATAATATAAGAGGTAGCCGCATAACTAATACAAATTAACATTTTGTGGCATGAAATGTCAATCATTAATAGAGAGGGTATGTGTGTGTGTGTGTTTGTAGAACATAAGCAGCAAACATACGAGTGGTATTGTGTGTGCAACGTAGTTATTTAACATATACAGAACATTTGACAGCTTGTACCACGAAACACGCAAATAAAAAAATTATCAGCTGGCGTTCCAGGACTATCTTGTATATTATTCTACCATGCGTTCATGTACAATTACGTCTGACATCGCCCACGTTTGTTTACAACAGCGGATACATAGATATCCAAGTCGTTCTATTGCAAAATGGCTTGCTCCCGCCATAACATATTTTTGTTTGTGTCACAGAAGTACTGATGGTTAGTCCATTTGTGAAGATTTTTGTTCTCTTAAGTCGAAGATCTTACGTTTGCATTAAATAACGATACATTATTTATATAACTAGCTTTTTTCGACCCGGCGATGCACGGGTTTCAACATTTTGAGGAGAAGTCCTTAATGCGTTATTTATCGTCTATCTGGTCTAGCAATATGAAAGAAAGAACTCTGCCATTAAAAATCCGATTTCAATACAAAGATCCTATTGAACAGATTACAACACGTTAGCTCAAATAGTGTGTCCTTCTACTAATTGTCTGTTCGTCCGACATTTTTTATAGTACCAAATCTTTCATGTCCTTTCAAATAAATTTTTTTTATTATTTCGGCTTTTTAGTTCAATATTTGAATTAATGTATATTCAAATTATTTTTATTAAGAGTGGAGTGTTGGAATATTCAAATCAGATTAGCAGAACGGATCAGTACAACTGATTTCGACAGGCCGCTACACCGTCTCATCATCGTTCTTCTTCACTTTTACCACTTATGAAGGCGGATGCTTTTTACAAGGAAGCATCAGCTGTTTAACTAATTTTTGTCAGCAAATAGAATACAAGACTTTTTTAATGTAAATTCTTGCATTAATTTTTATTGCGACTCAAGTTAGTTTTGCCGAAATTTCCCTATCTGATTAATAATTAGTGGTAAAAGTGAACAAGAACGCTGATGAGATGGTGTAGTGGCCTGTCGAAATCAGTAGTACTGGTCCGTTCTGCTAATCTGATTTGAATATTCCAACACTCCACTCTTAATAAAAATAATTTGAATTTACATTAATTCACATATTGAATTAAAAAGCCGAAATAACACAATTTGAGACTTAATACCTTCAAAATAAAACTTACGTAAAAAATTTTTTAAATCGGTCAAGATCCGCCCCATTTCCACTTCTATGGGACTGATTTTGGGAAAAAATTATGGGACCTAACTACAAGGAAACCCTTTCAAACCAATAAAGAATTTTGAAAAACGGTTGACAAATGACATAGTTATGCGTAGGGGAAGGTTTTGACCCATTTATCCCCTCCCGGTCCAAAATCCGGAAAACATATCTAGCTGCGTACCAAATTTCATTTAAATCGGTTCAGCCGTTTAGGCGTGATGCCGTAACAAGAATCTGCAAACAAACAAACAAACATTTTCATATAATATATGGATTGTTATTAAATAGGCAAAGCTAGTTAGAAGCATATTCATACATCGCTCTTGTGAAAAATGCTTGCAGCCGGCTAATGCTACCGCCAATAGCCAATCGCCGCTGACTGTTTTTGCAGGGCACAGATTTCTGGCAATACCAAACGCAGCTGATGTCAGGAGGTTTGTCAGATCAAAATAGAACACGATCTAATTCAAATTTTGTCAGATGAGTTCGCACATGAGTTTTACAGAAGCAATGTTTCAGAGGTCCCGCACGACATGTACAAACATACATACTAGAGCAGCGAATACTCGAACACGTGAAGTACTTATAAAATGGTAAAGCATGAACACCTACTCGAAGTATCACAACAAAAAAGGTACACTTTTTATAACATAACAAAGCTGTAGAATAAATCAACTTATTGTTCTTTTTGTTTGTTCCTGTTACGCACATGCTATCAGTTGTTAGGTACATCAAACGAACATTTGTAGGTACATGTTACAAACAGAAAACTTCATGAGTGTGGCCATAGTATATTAAGCCTACTGGTGGCAGCGTTGCGACAGCTGATTATTTTTTGCGCTGTTAGTTTTGTGTATACCATACATCAAAAACGTTTATTTTCTGACAACCATAATCTAGTTTTTGTTGTATTGTAAATATGTATGCTTTATGCAGCCACCTTGTGCAATATGCGCAGTTTAATTGGGTGTGCTTTTGTAGTATGTGTCAGTATGTGTTCATGTTAAACACGTACCACGATCGGGGGTGCCAGATGGTAAAATATAAAAAATCGTCTTTTTAGCTTTTAAAAATCGCCTAACCGAATCTGCTGATTTTAATATTTTTGTTTCATAAATTTTTACTATTTAACTAGATTAAAACTGTTTCGTCTGCTTAAAACTGAGTTGAATCCAAAACTCATTTCCTTTCAACATTACATTATATGAAACAAACCGATGCTATATACAGGCAAAAAGAAAATTGTACGCATAAATATCAATAACTTTTTTATGAGAAAGTTTTCTATAGGAAAATCAAATTTTATCGTTAATTGATAAGTTTTTTGTGCTCTGAATCAGGGACCGTCACTGTTAAGACTTTTTCAAAAATAGTCTTACGAAAATATGACTGTTAAAAGTTAAAATATGACCGATCAAGTATCGATTAAAACATTTTGTGAAAACTTACAGGGGGCTCCACAAAATGACACAATGTTGTGTAGAGTTTGTTTCCTGATAAGCTAATGAGGCCTAAAGTATTTTATGTTAATAAAAATGCGTAGTTTTTTACATATTTTCCCGACGTTTCGTGAATTTTATGTTCACTTTTTCAAGGGATTCGTCTATTTTATTAAAAAGAAAAATTACAAAACATACAAAAAACCACAAAAATAGACCTCTTTTAGACACGGTCCAGCTCACGCGCGGTCAACGCTAGACCCCGCAAATGTTTTGTGAAACCTCATCAAAAAGTCGGATCCTTAATATGAGAGGGGTAACAAACATGTTGTTTTCGGTGAGTCGGTTTAATGTACATACATATCACAATTATGGGTTTTTAGCAGATTCCTCAGCAATTTCGGATTTTCCTACATTGGATGGTCTACTAACGTGTGGGGGTTTTTTACAAGTAGAAAAACGCGCGAAAGGGCATCATAAACAATACATTTTTTAAACAATTTTCCACGAAAATAAATTTTTTAAATAATTTTGACAAGCACATGCTGTATTTTTTCAGTTACTTCTTATGCAGTTTTTGGAATGGGTAATAAAAAACAACTTCATTCATAATGACCATTATTGCGAAAATAATGCACATACATATAAGTATACATAAGTATGAATCCAAATTGATTATTAGGTTAAGGCTCGTAGCGTTATATTCAGAAAGAATTGGGCATGACTAATATTCCAAGCAATAAGGCAAATATTAACATCAACTTAACGTACACAGCAGAACAGAATAGCGCCACTTTCGGAAGCCGCTACACTTCCATCGTCAGTGCTCACGTGTATTTGCTTCTGCTGTGTACGTTGAAAAATTAAGTTAATTTTAATTTTTTCCTTTATTCCTTGGAATATTAGTCATGCCCAATTCTTTCTGAATATAACGTTACGAACCTTAGCCTAATAATCAATCTGGATTCACAAAGCAAATACGTTCGAAATAATCGTGTTAATTATACATAAGTATGTTTTTAATTTTTTAATGCAGTTTTTGAAATGGGTTATAAGAAAAAATATTTTATAATGAACATTATTGCGAACATACAAAAACAATTCATGACCTCCAATTTGCCTATCAAGAAATTGTTTTTGCAAATGTGATTTTTGTCTAGGTATTTTTCAATCCTTTTACAGCTAATTAATGCTTCAATATGATGCTTATAATTACACAAATAACGTTATTGTGTATCACTTGTTAAACATTGAATACGACAGGTAAAAAAATAGTTTCACCGAAAGTATTAATTTTATACCATTTTGCAGCAATTTATATGTTTTTAGGTCAATACAAATATGTACATACTTGTGCAGTACGATTTATTTTAAATCTAATAAAGACGGATTTTGACACCAATAATTATGCAATTTTAATTCCAAATTTCTTGTGTACATATATGTATATTTTCTTGGTTGGCTCAATTTTTCCTACAGCACTCGTTCCAAAAAATATTGACATATGTATATGCAAATTTTATTTCACATTTTTAATAACCGCACAGAAATTGGCAATACTGACTCAAATGTATTAGCAATCAATTTGTTAGATGATAGTAACGAAATCCAAAGATTAAAAAGGTATCATGTACTTGACCTACCCTTCAGAAAATAAAAAAATTTAAACATGCAAATAATATCAGTAATAGTTCAATTTGTATTTTTTTTTTTTTTTGGGGTTCACTGGAACTTAATATATGTTATTTTTAGTAATAATGTATTTTGCTTATTATTTTATTCTCTGTAAAATAGATTGCAAAAAAAAAAAATAATAAAAAAAATTAAATAATAATTCTGGCAAAAAAACCGACTTCAGTACAAAGAGCAATATACTTAATGGCCTTTCATATAAACAATTTCGAAAATCAGTATGCAAATGGAGGAATTGTGCTCTAATAAATATTTTGGGTGGAGGCGTGGAAGACTTGCCCCACCGATTTTCGTAGAAAAATTATGCGGCCAAACTCTAAGCAAACAATTCCAAACAAAAAAAGAATTTTGGAAGTCGACCCATAAGTGGAGGACCTATGCGATAATCAATATTTCGGGGGAAGGGGAAAAAATTATGGTACCAATCTGCAAGAAAGGCTTGCAGCAAATTTCCCAACTGATTTTCGAAAAAAAAAACTATGAAACAAAACTGTACTCAAACCCTTTCAAACAAAAAAATATTTTTGGAAACCGGTTCACAAATGATAAAGTTATGCATGGGGGAGTAAGTTTCCCCCTCCCATTTTCGAAAAGAATTGTGAGGCCAAACTACTAGCGAATCCTTGCAAACAACACAATAGTTTTGAAAATCGGTTCACAAATGACATAGTTATGGATTTGGTGGGGCGGAGGGGGAACAAATTTTCCCCTCCCATTTTCGAAAAGAATTATTGGGCCAAAGCGCTAGCAAATCCTTTCAAACAAAAAACAATTTTGAAAATGTGTTCACAAATGACAAAGTTATGCATGGGGGGAGGGGGGGGGGGGAGTAAGTTTTTCCCTCCCATTTTCAAGAAGAATTATTGGGCCAAACTGCTAGCAAACCCTTTCAAACAAAAAATAATTTTGAAAATCGGTTCACAACTGACAGAATTATGGATTGGGGCGGTGGGGAGCGAATTTCCCCCTCCGATTTTCGACAAACAAATCGCTTCCCAAATGACAGAATTATGGATTGGGGCGGAGGGAGGAAAAATTTTTCCCCTATCAATTTCAAGAAGAATTATTGGGCCAAACTGCTAGCAAACCCTTTCAAACAAAAAATAATTTTGAAAATCGATTCACAAATGACAGAGTTATGGATTAGGGGGAGCAAATTTCACCCTCCGATTTTCGACAAACAAATTTTTGGACCAAGATTTGTCAAACTCTTTCAAACGAAACAAGAATTTTGAAAATCGGTTCACAAATGACAGAGTTATGCATGGGGGGAATTTTCGCCTCCGACTTTCAACAAAAAAATTTTCGAGCAATTTTTGTCAAACCCTTTCAAACAAAACAAGAATTTTGAAAATCGGTTCACAAATGACATAGTTATGGATTGAGGGGGAAAGCGGAGGGGGGAACAAATTTTCCCCTACCATTTTCAAGACTAATTATTGGACCAAACTGCTAGCAAACCCTTTCAAACAGAAAAGAATTTTGAAAATCGGTTCACAAATGACAGAGTTATGGATTGGGGGGAGGAGGGGGGAGCAAATTTCCCCCTCCGATTTTCGACAAACAAATTTTGGGACCAACTTTTGTCAAATCGTTTCAAACGAAACAAGAATTTTGAAAGTCGGTTCACAAATGGCAGAGTTATGCATGGGGGGGAGCAAATTCCCCCCTCCGATTTTCGACAAAAAATTTTGGGACCGATTTTTCTCAAACCCTTTCAAATAAAACAAGAATTTTGAAAATCGGTTCACAAATGACAGAGTTATGCGTGGGGGAAGCGAATTTCCCCCCTCCGATTTTCGAAAAAAAAATTATGGGACCAAACTGCAGGCAAACCCTTTCCAACAAAAAAACAATTTTAAAAATCGGTTCACAAATGACGGAGTTATGCGTGTACAAACATAAAAATAAAGTAAAAAAAATAACACACACGAATTGATAACCTACTTCTTTTTTGAAGTCGGTTAAAAAAATTGGCAATACTGACTCGCACTATTTTCTCACTTGTACGATCTCATTTGCTCTGCTAAAGAGACAGAGAGACAAAATATGGTTTTTGTGTGAATGCATGTTTTTTTAATGAATGCATGGTTTTTCGAGTGAATGCATGTTTTTAATTTGGTGTACGACTTTTTATTTTTATTGCTGTGAATTGAAAAGTTGTTCATGAGTTCGTGTTTTAGTGAATGGTATTTTGTTGTGAATGGTAAGTGTTGACCATAGGGTATACAGAGGCCAAACAGAAACTTCAAAAACCTAAGTGTGCTGTCAAAAACCTAAGACTAAGAATGTATTAGTAGAACATTTTTTATCAGTATTGGTTTAAAATAAAAAAATCCCCATACCACTAAAACGCACTTAGTTGCAATAAAAAGTATTCTAAAGTATTAATATTCTTATACATGAATTTTTAGAAGTTTATACAATTATTGTTGCAGTAATTAATGAAAATTGGGCATGTTCTGTATTTCATGTGGAATTAAAATGTGCGGAATTATCAAAGCATTGTTGTTGTAAATTAATATTTATAACAACAATGCTTTGATAATTCTTATCACAAAGTTAAAGAAAAAATTTGGGTTTTCTATAATGGCGTGTAAGCTCGTTTACTCCTATTTGCAAGGAAGGTCACAATATGTTAGCCTAAATGGTCAGGAGTCTGATGTCATCTCCGTCACTTCTGGTGTACCTCAGTGATCTATAATTGGTCCAGTATTGTTTCTTATGTATCTCAATGATTGTGTTGATTCTCTAGATCTAGAATTAGTTAAACCCTTTATTTTTGCAGATGATATTCAACTGATCTTTGGCAACTCTAGGTTTTTCCCAAATGTTCTAGAAAACGTCATCGATTATACTATTCAGAGTTTGTGTGATTGGATGGTAGAGAATACATTATGCATCAATGCTAGTAAAACCAAGGCTATTATGTTTCGCACTGGTCGTCGAAGGGCACAATATCCTAAAATAAATGTACATGGCACTGATGTGCAATTTGTTGAGCCCATTAGATGTTTGGGTATGATCATTGACAGTCAACTTAATTTCGAAGAACATATTTATTTAGTAAGTTCCAGAGTTACCTCAGGTCTTAGATCTCTCTATCATTGTGGACTACATCTACCAGTAAAAATAATGTATATACTTGCACATACTTTGTTAATGTCTCATGTAAATTACAGTCTAGAAATTATCTCAAGTACTTTATCCTACAACATTAACAAATTAAGCAGTATTATAAAGAGGATTGTGAGATTCGTATATGGCATCAAGTATCGTGATCATGTATCCCACTCAGTTATTAGCTTTCTGGGTTGCTCTATACCACAGTACTTCAATATTCGCAATTTAGTTTTCTTTTACAAAATGATTGTTACTGGTATATCTAATTACTTAAGACCTAAACTTATTTTCTCAAGATCTGAAAGAAATCCTCATGTTGTTATACCACTAATCACTTGCTCTCTATATGAGCGATCATTTCTTATTAGATGTGCTCGAATGTGAAATCACTTGTTAATTGGGCTACGTACCTTCATGTTTTCAAGAAGAAGCTTTTCTCATATCTTGCTAATAATAATAATATTATTTAGTTTTTCTTTATAATAAATTCTCTTTACTTTATTTAATCGCTTTTCTCTCTCGCTGATATGGACTTAAATCGGAACACTTTATCATCCGCATTCAGTAGGTGTACAATTTAATACAATTTAACTTAATTCCATTTGACTTATTTAATTTAAAATTTTTCAATATTTTGTTTTAGTAACACTGTTTATACATAATTTTAAGTGATTTTTGTACTAATTTATAACTGTTGTTAGTTTATGAAGTATTCCAGCAATACCCTCTTGGCCTTATTGGCTTTTGTATTGCAGATATAAATAAATAAATAAATAAATAAATAAAAAAAAATAAATAATAATTCCACACATTTTAATTCCACATGAAATACAGAACATACCGAATATGATTTAAGAATGCTTTTTAATACATTCGAGTTAAAAAAATATTGATTTGCTAAACATTTTTTTGCAATCTTTTATTTGGTACTAAAAATGTTTATCCCAAATAGGAACAAAAATACAACTGTTTAATGAAAAAAATAATTCAACTCCCCTACAAGAACAGTGACAGTCATTTGATCGATCATATGACTGGTAGTGCTGATGGAAATATCCATCATCAGGTAGAACAAAGTTTCTATCATTTTCTTAAAACATTTTGAAAAAACTGATGGAAACTTTTGTGTACGTGTGAGTTTGCGTCTTTGTCGAACTTATGAATTCTATCGACTATAGATCATATAGCTGAACTGCTCACTCCACTGCTTTTTACTAATCATTAATGATATAAATTGTAGTCACAGCTGACTAACCAGTCCTGATGAATATATTGGTCAAAGCTGATTAATCAGTCTTGATGAATATATCGGTCAAAGCTGATTAGTCAGGCTTGATGTAAATATCCATCACAGCTGACTAATCAGCCTTGATGAATATATCGGTCAAATATAATTAGTCAAAAGCTGATTAGCTGATTATTATTTATTTTCTTCTGAAAAATTCATTCAATTAGATAATAATGTTATAATTTCAACTTTATTAAATATTATGCAAATATTTAATAACATATTTGAAAAAAAAAACATAGTAAGAAATGAATGAGGTTCTTCTGTGCCATATAAGGATGCACTTCTATTTGCAAGGTTTGTGGTACTATGTTGCAGTTCTTTAGTTCATTGAAATTAAGAGATGCCTATATTCTTGCACATTTTTTTCTCCACTAATTCTTCCATGGCGTGCCAGGCATCAATGTAGTCATCATCAGAATATAATAATTTACCCTCACACATCGGAAACAAATCATTGCTATGTTGAAATCCCATAGGTGTGTGCATGAGATACATATCCAAATAATCCACATCCAAATTTTATTTATTAAATGTTTTAGTTAATATATGTATGTTTTTTTATTTATTTTTTAATAATGAGCACTTATTTATTTTTAACGTCAGGAATTAATACATTAGCTGTCTTTCTCTAACATATGCATTATTTAAATGTTAATTTTTAACGTAAACAAATGTATAAATGTCGTCAACGATGATAGATATCTCCATCAACAATGCCAGTCATATGTACAAATGTATTAGTAAAAAAATTGTGTGTGTATTAGTTTCGGTCATACATTTCTTGTAGGGTCATCACTACAATTCAACAAACAAATGTCAAAAAAATTAAAGAATTATTTTAAAAATATAATGAATGAAAACACAATATTTTTGTAAAATAGTGAAAAAAAGATAATTAAAGCTAAAAAGTGATTGTGCGTGCAAAAAATGGCAAATTAGTGGATATTAAAGTGCAAAATTAATGCTCTCTCAAGTGAGTTGAAATAAATAAAATATTCTCGGTCATGTAAGTTGAATTCACAGTACTGGTATGTGTTATAAGAGTTGTCATTGTTTTATTGACAGTACGAGACCTTGCTATGTATGTTATCAATGGTGTTGACCATAGGGTATATAGAGGCCAAACAGAAACTTCAAAAACCTAATTGTGCTGTCAAAAACCTAAGTATAAGAATGTATTAATAGAACATTTGGTATCAGTATTGGTTTAAAATAAAAAATTCCCCACAGCACTAAAACGCACTTAGTTGCAATAAAAAGTATTCTAAAGCATTAATATTTTTATACATGAATTTTTAGCAGTTTATACAATTATTGTTGTAGTAATTAATAAAAAAAATATGATTTAAGAATGCTTTTTAGTACATCCGAGTTGAAAATAGTGAAAAAATAATAATTGAAACTAAAAAGTGATTGTGCGTGTGAAAAAAGTGCAAATTAAAGGATATTAAAGTGCAAAATTTATGCTCTTTTCAGTGTGTTGAAATGAGAAAAATGTTCTCGCTCACGTAAGTTGAATTCACAGTACTCGTATGTGTTAAGAGAGTTGTCATTGTTTTATTGACAGTACGAGACCTTGCTATCTATGTTATTAATGGTGTTGACCTTCATTTAATTTGTTTGTTGTTCTATATGCTGTGTAGTCAGCGTTGCCAAATGTGCATATTTATCTGTATTTTGCAGTTTTTCTAACCATTGAACAGTTTTGCAGTTTTTTGCTTAAAAAACAGGTTTTCTACAAATTGTGCAGATTTTGGAGTTTTAACATTTTTATATTTTGCTCAAGGTAGATCAACACCAGCTGGGCTCTTGCGGCCACCTAGTATGAATTCGCCTTGATTTTGCTCTTAAAATTTTTATATTAATTCCAGTTTTTAAAGTTATTTTACTTTTTTAATGCGACAATGTGTTGCAAAAGGGAATTCATACTCATTTAGGTCTAAGAAAGTTGTGTTTTTCTGTATGAAGTTTGCTATTATAGTTCATATGTACGTAAAGCTTTTTTCAGAATTCTCTTGGCGAAATTTTTAGTGATTCATTCAAACAAAAAGATCAAATAAAACAAAAACTTAAATACGGAAGCAAAAATTTTAATTACTCTATTTATTGAATTTTTCTCCTTACGTCTTTAAGCCGACTCAGAAAAAATAATCGATTTCCTGTGTAATTTGTAAAAATTTTATATTAAATGCCCCATAGTGCAGCTAATAGACTTCCTTTTCATATAATTTAAAAAGTTGTAAATTTAGAGTGCCACATTTTTGCTAACTTCCGAGATGGTAAAGCGTACCAATTTGGCACTTTTTTAGTTGTTTTCAATTATAAAATTTTAAAATTCCTAAAGGTGAGTTTACATCTGTAAATATTTGCGCCGAACGTGTTCGCTGCAAATATTTGCATCTCATTTTAGGTAGTGTGGGCGTGTGCGACGCACAGAAACAACGCAGGAATTTTCGTCACGTTCACCGCACACAATCCCAACCTTGTTGGTTTTTTGACGAACAATACAAAAGTTTGCGCCGCAGGCTGTTCTGATGTGGACGCATTTTAAGAAAGAGTGCTATGTTTTAATAAGAAACATTTTAAAATAAATAATGCATATACTATATTTTGGATTTTTTGTGTGCAGTTTTTTTTACATGAAAATCAGTTTTTTATTCTAAATTTGCAGTTTAAAAAAAAAAGTTATGGCAACGCTGCGTGTAGTGAATGTTGCAGCTACTGATGACGCTTTGGTTTACTTTCTCACTTCGATTTGGCATAAGCGTGTCATAGGCAGTTTAATAGCAATGCTCTCGCTTAAAAAGTACGATGTCAGCACGTGTCGCTACTGTGCGTTGATATAATCAGAGTAGGAAAATAAACTAAAAGAACTAGAAAAGAACAAGAACAAAATTGAAAAGTTTTAAGAAAATACATTTGCAAACGTTTCCCTATTGATTTGCTCATCATAGCAGAGAATGTGTTAGTGTATTTATGCTAAATACAATGAACCATTCAACGAAATTCATTTCTGCTTTTGTTTTGTTTTGCAATTGTACGATTGAAACGGGATATTAAAGCACGCAGATGAGTGAAAAGCCAATTGTTTTGTTTCCTTTTTTGTCATTGCAAAAGTATTTGTTTTGGTTTTGCTCATGAACGAAACGATTAAATATATTTCAAAAGTTTGTGTCTTCGCATGAAACGTTTGCGAAAAGTTTTGTTTGTTTGCACACCCTTGATATAATAAGTGGAATTGTAAGCGAGTTTGGTGCTAAAATATATCCCTAAAGCAGGCCACAGTTTTTTCTACATATGTATAAGGGAGAAATGTGAAGCTATTATTAGTAAATGACATATTAGATTACACGTACATTACAATCTAAGTACTAAGATTGCTCGCTTAGAACGTCATCCTGACATCATCAATTATTATCTAGGTACTTCGTTTCTTTTACCAGTGGCAATCTACGATGTCAGTACATATTGCTACTGGTCGTTTACATGATAAGTGGAACTGTAAGCGAGCTTGTTGATGCGCGTACAAGCCCAGGCAAATTAGAATGTAATGTATGTAGATTACAATCCAATTTGCACTTGTAAGGTAAGGTTAAGATGTGGTACCACTAATCCCACCGACTTCGTAATTGAAAGAATAATTTATGTTTATTGAAATATAGTCCAAAAGTATGTCTCAATTTGTTATTTTGTATATTTAAGGCATAAATTCTACGAAATACGAAGTAATCGGGGATATTATTAGTAAATGACATATTATTAGATTACACGTATATGACAATCTACGTACTTAGATTGCTCGCTTAGAACGTCATGCTGACATCATTGATTATTATCGAGGTACCTGGGAAGTTATGATTTACGAACTTTATTTTACATGCTTCACAATTTTCTCTGAATAAAAATATAAATTAATTGAAAAGTTGAATTAAAACCCGAACTCAAGTCAAAATAATTAAATTTCTTTGGATTGACTTATTCCCGAAATTCGCCTTTTTCGGAATCGAGATTTGCTGTTTAACATCTTCAAGTGCGACAGAACTTATGAAAACTAACATTTTATAAATTTCATACTTACTTGGAGAAAAGCCTTCCAATTTCCACAGAATGGCAGCTAAGAGTATGGAAAGCAAACGAAAACCCCAAGCATATTATGGCGCCAGCAAAGAATGCTCCGAAAATTAACTTTTCTTGTACTTGAATTTCAACTGAAGGACGTGATAAAAAATAGCAGGCAACTCCTATGAATGCAACACATCCTAATAAATGCGTCCAAATATTTCCAGTTTCGGTGTGTAAACGAAAAATGGATTTAAAGCAAGCCCCAAACGATGGCAGTGGTGGACGATGACCACGGTGCAAAAAATCATTATCTTGAAGCCATTTGGGCAAATTTTTATAATGACAGACTTTCCAACTTGCCTCCCATACCTTTATATGAAAAATAAGTTTAATTATACAATGAATGATTTAAAATTCAAAATTAAAAACTAACCTTGCGCACAAATTCTTCTGCTTGCTCCGCAGCGTTATGAGCCAGAGCTCCCAAATCAATTTCATCTGACAAAACTCCAGCTTTTAAGACCTCGGTCATCTGCAAATATGTACATATGTATGTAATTATAAGTTATACTTAACTAAACAAAAATGTAGTTTTTAGCGAATTCCACCCTCACACATTAAACTTTTATAATAGGTTCACACATGACATGGTTTACGCTAGGTTCATACATGACAACTTTTCTTGTGCAAGTTTAAGTTTAGTTAGGAAATATATTTATAGTTTATTTGATTAGCTCAAGGTAGATCAACACCAGGTAGTCGCAAGAGAATTCGCCGTAAAGAATTTGGGCTGTCAAAAAAAGCTGATACATTAACACTGTTGACAGGTTAAATGTGTATACATTTTCGTAAACAGCTGAGCTTTTGCGGCCACCTGGTATGATTTCGCCTTGGGTTAACTAAAATGAAAAAAATTAAAAAAAAGTTTAGTATGAAAAGATTTTTTGACATTACCTTTGAAAAACATAGGAAATAAAGTCGTATAAGTATATATATATATATATATATATATATATATATATATATATATATATATATATATATATATATATATATATATATATATATATATATATATATATATATATATATATATATATATATATATATATATATATATATATATATATATATATATATATATATATATATATATATATATATATATATATATATATATATATATATATATATATATATATATATATATATATATATATATATATATATATATATATATATATATATATATATATATATATATATATATATATATATATATATATATATATATATATATATATATATATATATATATATATATATATATATATATATATATATATATATATATATATATATATATATATATATATATATATATATATATATATATATATATATATATATATATATATATATATATATATATATATATATATATATATATATATATATATATATATATATATATATATATATATATATATATATATATATATATATATATATATATATATATATATATATATATATATATATATATATATATATATATATATATATATATATATATATATATATATATATATATATATATATATATATATATATATATATATATATATATATATATATATATATATATATATATATATATATATATATATATATATATATATATATATATATATATATATATATATATATATATATATATATATATATATATATATATATATATATATATATATATATATATATATATATATATATATATATATATATATATATATATATATATATATATATATATATATATATATATATATATATATATATATATATATATATATATATATATATATATATATATATATATATATATATATATATATATATATATATATATATATATATATATATAATATATATATATATATATATATATATATATATATATATATATATATATATATATATATATATATATATATATATATATATATATATATATATATATATATATATATATATATATATATATATATATATATATATATATATATATATATATATATATATATATATATATATATATATATATATATAATATATATATATATATATATATATATATATATATATATATATATATATATATATATATATATATATATAATATATATATATATATATATATATATATATATATATATATATATATATATATATATATATATATATATATATATATATATATATATATATATATATATATATATATATATATATATATATTATATATATATATATATATATATATATATATATATATATATATATATATATATATATATATATATATATATATATATATATATATATATATATATATATATATATATATATATATATATATATATATATATATATATATATATATATATATATATATATATATATATATATATATATATATATATATATATATATATATATATATATATATATATATATATATATATATATATATATATATATATATATATATATATATATATATTATATATATATATATATATGACAACGTCACCAAACTTCTAGATAAAAAAGTCGACTTGGGTTCCTACGGGGTTTATTGTGTCGCTATTATTATTTTTTGTTCTTGATAATTTTTTGTGGTGCTTGGCTGTGGGTGCGTGGATGTGTGGGGATGCGGATGGGGGTGTGTGTGTGTGTTTCTTTTTTCTTATCTTTAGATTTGTGAAGAATGTGTGTATGTCGTTTCAAATGTCCGTCTTGTTTATTTCTTGGGATAATAATTTGAATATCTGTTCTACAGAATCATGTTTATTGCTTTGTTTATTCAGCTGCACATTTTTTGAGAATGAGTCATCATTTGAAATGTCCGTCTGATTATTTGTTTTGCAGAATCATGTTTATGACTTTCTTTATTCAGCTGCACATTTTTTGAGAATGAGTCATCATTTGATAACAAAATTTTATTAGTCATCAATTATGAGCATGCAATAAAGATTTGGCATACCTTTAATTGCAAAACCCTGCGAGATTATATGGAATTATATCGCAAAACAGATGTGCTTTTGTTAGCAGACATATTCGAAAATTTTCGAAAAGTCTAGGGGGATTTATAATCTAGATCCGTGTCAGTACTATACTGCTCCAGGACTATCATGGGATGCCATGTTAAAGCACACACAAATAGAATTAGAGTTGTTAACAGACATTGACATGTATATCTTCTTTAAAAAGGGAATACGCGGTGGAATTCTACAGTGCAGTAAGCGATATTCCAAAGCAAATAATAAATATTTAGATGATTTTTATGAAGACAAGCCTTCAGAATTTCTAATATATTTAGACTTAAATAACCTTTACGGTTGGGCGATGTCTGAGTATCTTCCTTATGGAGAATTCCGATGGCTGACAAGTGATGAGCTGAATCTGGATGCGAAAAGCATAGATAATAACTCACAAGATGGTTATGTATATGAGGTCACTTTGGAATATCCTTCACATATGCATGACTCTCACAATGACCTTCCCTTCTGTGTTGAAAACAAGAAAACGTTAGAATCAAACCATAAGAAATTAAATGCGGATTATTCGCCAAAAAACTCTTATGTAATATATTACAGAGTTCTTAAGCAATATTTGGAATATGGTTTGATTCTAAAGAAAACGCATCGTACTCTAGCATTTAAACCATCTCCATGGCTAAAAGACTATATAGATTTGAATACTAAACATAGAGCTTCTGCAAAAAATGCATTTGAAAAAAAAATTTTTTTTAATTACTTAATAACGCGGTATACGGTAAGACCATGGAGAACGTTGATAAAAGAAAAGATGTTAGAATTGTGACCAACTGGAATAAAACTAACTACAACCATTTGGGAGCTCAGGATTGGATATCTAAATCCAATTTTCATAGCATATCTATATTTTCTGAAGATATGGTAGCTATAGAAATGAATAGAGTCAAAACATATTACAACAAGCCCATATACTTGGGATTTTGCGTCTTGGAGCTTTCTAAATGGAAAATGTATAATTTCCATTATGGATTCATGCAGCCAAGTAAAGCAAATTTATCTTTAAATTACATGGATACCGACTCATTTATATATACAATAAAAACTGTCTACTTTTATGCCGATATAAAATCTGACATAGAACAAGAATTTGACACTTTTGATTACCCAAAAGATAACGTATATGGTATTCCTCTTTTAAACAAAAAGGTGCTGGGTATGATGAAGGATGAAAATTGTGGTAAAGTTATGAAAGAATTTGTGGGACTTCGGTCAAAAATGTATTTTTTTAGCGTGCAATATGAAAATGATGTAAAAAAATCGAAGGGGGTTAAGAAATGTGTTCTTGATAAATATAGTTTAGAGGCGTATAGAAATTGTTTATTTAATAAGTCTATTGTTTATGATGATATCGCACCCTAAATACAAAAGGATCACAACTCAAAATTTTCCAAAACTGACTTTTTTCCATAAATTAATTCAGAGTACACATCTCTAACTACTGCAAAAATTTCTTTCGCATCACTATCTTCTTTAACTGGAAAAAAACAATTATGTCTATTTTTATGTTAGTGTGTTGCTTCTGCACGATGAACTAAAGAGAATTATTTTGAGTTGCGTTAATGTGCTCAAGAGCAACTGATTACTTTTATTACACATAAAGAGTTTTATTTTGAGTTCTGCCTCTATTACTGTAAAAAGTGATAAATTTAGTGGTATATTATTTTGCATTGTGCTTCTTTAGTTGGAAAAAGTGAGTTCAATTATCAGTTGAAGAGGCACAACCTGAGATAATATCACTAGTTAATCGAAAAAATTTCAGTTAAAGAGTGATAAATCAAAATTTTATTTTATTTTCGCAAACATAATATAAAATTTAAAAAAGTATAGCAGAACCTTCTTCAATATTGAATTTTTTCATAATGGAACAATATTTTCTTTAAATATTACAATCATTTTTACATAAACAGTTTTTTGTCTCTCCTGAAAATTTTAGTATTTTGAGTTGGGACCCTTTTGTATTTAGGGTGCGATATGTTAACATTTAAGTCAAAAGTTCATCAAATTTATACCAACCAACTAAATAAGGTTGTACTTAGTTATCAAGATGATAAAAGAAAAATACAATGTGATGGTATAAATACATTAGCATGGTATAATTATCGAATTGAGGAAACAAATCCAGAATATGAACTGGATATGTTGCTAATGGAAATTGATAAGCTTCAAGAATAATTATGAGTTTTTTACTTAAATGTAATTTGTTTCTGTTTATATGTAAATACAGTATTTTTCGGTTAATTGACCCTACGGTTAATTGGTTTCCATGCTTAATTGAACCAGATGATCGGGCAAAAAAATATTGCATACGAAAACACATGTAAATTTCCTCGGATAATTGAACCCGGTTAATTGATTTTCCCGCTTAATTGGTTCAAAATTCATGTCATCAAAAATAAATTTCCTCTTACTTTTACCCGGCTAATTGCATTATTATTGAAAAATAATCTGGCATTTTTGCACATACATATTTGACATCATTTGTGAAAAACACTGGGTGGCATCTCTACTAATTTTATTTTACAAAATTTTATTTTTTTTGTAAAACTAATGTGCACATAAATAGTGCATTTAATGGTACATATGTACCTACAATAATAAATACCTGCGTATACACATATATGTAAATTTTTTTCTGTTACTTGCATTTTTTTCGTTTAAGGTAAAAAAAATTATTTTGAAAAACTTAAAGTGCACATATGCAATTTCTTTTAATTCATTAGTAGTTCCAATTATGCGTGATTTCTGTAATTGAACAAACTGTTCAATTAAACGGGATTCTTGTAATTGAACGAATTGTTCAATTAAGCGGGTATCGGTTAATTGGTTCCCCGGTTAATTGAACAAAAAGTTGTGCAAATTTTGATGTGCAATTAACCGAAAAATACTGTATTTAGTTATTAATGTTTAGTTATTAAAAAAATTTGGTTTATTATTAAAAAAATTATAATAATAATGAAAAAAGGAAAAAATTAAATAATAATAAAAAAATCTTATTAATATCAAAAAAATTAAACAATCTTTGTTTTATTTTCTTGTTCAGCCCTGATATCATCATCAAATTGAAAAAACGCTGACGTTGACTGTGCATTAGAGGTACAACTTTTTGAATTTTTGAAGAAAAAAAATTTACATGGCATAACACGATGAGGAATAGTAAAAAAATGATAACTGCGTTTTTAGTTTTTCGATTTATTTCAAAAACTTCACGCAGAATTTAAATTGAAAATTCGTATGCAAATTTCATACATATGCCAAGAAAAAACACCATATGAGATTATGTTCTTTTCTTTGTGTCTGTTTTGTTTTGCTCTTCTTCTGTTATTTATCGTATTTTTGCATATGACAAAAGTACATAACGGTAAATTTGAGTAAATGCTTTATGAATGATTGAAACTTCGTATAAGCGTCGCGCCAGTTGCTTTTATTTAGCTGTCGATCTCTCATTCAGTGCGTGGCGGCTTGAGTGAAAGTGTCTTTTTTAATTAACAATGTCTTTTAAAAAAGTGGCGCTGAAGTTTTAAAAAATTCAAAAAAATGGGAAAACAATTTAATAACATTTGAAAAATCTAAGAATAAGAGAAGAGAAATCAATAACATTGAAAACCCCTTGAGTGAATTGTGTAAGATTCCAAAAAAGACCGTGATTATAGGAAGGTATAATGAAAAAACGGAGAAATTTAAAAAGAAAAGATGCCAGATTATTACAAACGAAATGATTGTATTGTGGTCGAAACTAAACTTTCCGAGCATAACACGTATAGCTGCAGAACGGAAGATAACAAAAGTTTTAAATGATTATTCAACATTTTTAAAATTCCCGGATGGCAGAAATGTTACAATGACGTTCAACAAGTTATGTGATATAACTGATTTAAATGGTGTCTGGCTAGGAACTGAGACAAAAAGTTGTATGAACTCCAAACAACTACAAATGGAGAAGTTGGGTACACGACAGCTAAAGCAGTTAATGTGCATCCCTCCAAAGCTGCCCTTTCAAGAAAAAATGTTCAAAGCACCTCGTGTTTAAATAAAGTGGCGCTCAACACGTCAACATCATCAGCTGAATCTGTCGAGCAATCACATTCTCCACCTGTTGGTGAATATAAAGCTCCTCTTCCAAGAAAAAGAATGCGAAGTGTTCAACAAAAGCAGCAGTAACAATGGTAACAACAGCCCATGTAAGCACCAAAAATGCCGCTAAAATATGCAAAGAATTGTCCAAAGAAGGAATAAATATAGCAACACCAACACAAGCAGGTATTCACAAAGCGATGATTAAAGCAGCGCTGAACTTGGAAAAAAATTATAAGAATTCCTTAAGAGATGACATTTGGTGTATTAATTTCGACGGCAAGAAATTTGGGAAGAAAGAAGTGCAGGCCGTGGTGTTAACAAATGAAACTAAGGAAGTAAGAGTAGCGGCAATGGTTCTTGAAAACGGGAAAAGTTTGTCAATTTTTGAAGGTTTCTATTTAATAATATATTTTTAGAGCATTAATTAACTTTCTATAACTTTTTTTAAGGAATAAGGAATGTCTTGGATAAATTTAACCTTTGGAATTCCATAAAAATGATTGTTAGTGACACAACAAACGTTAATACAGGGGTTAAAAGTGGAGTTGTTCGTTTACTGCAGAATTGTTTTAAGGAAAAACATTTGTCCCCCACCGCAGTATATTGGATGCCAACATCATGTATTAGATTTAATTTTGAAGCATGTGATGAATGAGTTACTAAGTGGAAAGTCGACATCGCCAAACATCAGTTATGACATATTTACCGAATTGATTATGAACTACGAAAACCTAAAACAAAACTAGAAACAAAATGAAGAAAAGTTGACATTAAGATCTATTAAATGCGTGATGACATGCAATTTTTATATGAACTAGGGCAATATTTTAAATATTATGAAGTAAGCAACAAGTTCCCATACATAAAATTTAGAGTTTTACCAGCGCTCAGCAACGCTCGATGGAATTCTAGAGCTATTCTAGCGATTTTAACGTTCATACTATACCGGAACACAGAATACAACTTTTGCCAATTTGCCAATTCATATGGAGCGCATGGTATGATGTTTGGTTCTCGGATCACCGTTTTCATAACAATGATTTTGAAATATTGGAAAAATCCGTCAAGCAATTCGAAACTGCGCATAAGTGTTTTCTAAAACACTGGGTAAAGGAAGATTCTGCCATTATGAATTTAAAAAGATCTAATATTTGCGCTGAAAGAGCCATCAAAGTTATTCAGGAAATTTACCCTTTTTGTAAATCTGAATATAGTTTAAATCTTAAGTTTATCTCAAATAATATAAAAATGAATTAAATAATGAACTAAAAACGTATATTTACTATAAAAATGTATTTGTCTTGTACTTAAATTAGTTTTATTGCTTCTAAATCAAAATTTGTCTTCTTCTTCTTCGCATATAACATATGAATTTTTTCAATTTAAATTCTGCGTGAAGTTTTTTAAATAAATCGAAAAACTAAAACGCAGTTTTCATTTTTTTACTATTCCTCATCGTGTTATGCCATGTAAAGTAGGTGTTACAAAAATAGACTACCCCTACTGTGCATACACGTCTTGCTGCTAGCAGAGAAAACAATTTTTGTTCAATCAAAACAATTCTTGTCTTGTTTTTTGCTTACTTGCAAATTTTTCTGTTTATAAGTTTAACTGTACTGTTAAATCCTGCATAGTCTTGATTTGATTTGTTTATTTCTTGACAAGGGAATTTGAATTTCACAACATTATGAAGTTGTATTAAAATTAATTATTTCAACATTTTACAGAGTAAAAAAAAAAGTTGGATAATCTCATAAGTTATTCATTAAATTTGTAACTTAAAAATTTCTTTAATTTCTTAATTATCCTTTAGAAAAAATAATACGAGACAGTGAATATTTTATTTTAATAATACTATTTTATTTATTAAATTTAATTATGATGGTTGAAACATTGTATAATAAGATTCCATTAAATTTTCTAATATAGCTTTCCGTAGAAAGTATATCGAGCACCTACATGTATCAGGTCCTTCCTCACAATTCGCATCATACTAGGGACAGCATTT